>BDUI01000021.1:298952-323707 GCA_002335545.1 Apodemus speciosus
AATAAATAAATGTTTTTTTAAAAAAAGAAAGAAATGTAAATAAAAACTTTAAATTAGTATCTACCATATATACATTAAGTTTAACATAAAAGGAGAGAAATATCGATGCACTTAATGGAGGATATCTCACTTATTAGCACGCTTAGATACTCAATACTCATTTGTTTATTATTTTTCTTAAGTAGTCTACTAGCTAATAATATAAAATCAGCAGGTTTCCAAAATAGTGTCTTTGTGGCAAATAAATAACAAAAAAAAAACAGCCAGCTTCATTTTCTTATAGAAATTGTTTACTTTCCTGAGTAAACATTAACACTGAACAGAATCCAACGTCACCAGAGGAGTTCACGATTTCTAAAACCCCACGGCAGCAGTGCACCAAGAGAATCCACTGCAGACTTCACTGTGAAGGACTCTACGTCAATGTCACACCAACATTTTAAATAACATCGCACATCCCTCCAGTTAATAAATTATTTCAAAACCAGGTCACAACTGACAGACACGTCATCTTGGGCAGACGGGAGAAAGTAGACAGGCAAGGGAAATTTCCGTCTCTCTCCTGAAGCGTGTCGGCCAACTGTCGGGCCTGGAAGACAGCCAAAATCAGTATATTATTTGAAAAAGGGGGTGGGGGTGGAGAGCCTTGAAATATGAGCAAAATGGGTTGTGGGTGAATGTAAAATATTGAGAATTCTTTCAAAATCCACATGTATGAGTAATATTTTAAATACAGGTTAAAAGCATAGAACAAGCTCTAAGAGCCAAATAGAGAGCTCTCTGAATCGCCATGGATAAGCTGTCCCTTTCTGTAGGATGTGACCATCTACCCAGGGGACAGGTCTTTGCACTCTCAGGAGCCAGATGATCTGATTTTGTGGATGTCTGGGCACGCGACTTAAGCCACATGAATTAAATTGGGAAACCCAGAGCTAAACCGTATCACATTCTGAGCCTTCCTCCTCCTGACTCACATTTTCTGCACTCCTCTCCACAGGGAAAAGCTGACATGGCTGAGCAGTGCCGAGTGAGAACAACTAGAGTACTAAGGAGAGTCACTAGAGAGAGAATAATCAGGGAAACCGCAAAGTTACCTACTCCACGAAGAAAAGATAAGCATCTCAGACTCTGTATGTGAATCTACACAAACCTGTAAGTGAGGATTGATATTCTGTACTCAGCTTGGGACCCAGAGTCAACAAAGAATCCAAAACAAGTTTCTAAGTGGGATGGATGTCCATTTATCTAATACAATTAGTGGAACTATCTAAAT
The DNA here is from genome assembly GCA_002335545.1 of Apodemus speciosus. NCBI lineage: Eukaryota > Metazoa > Chordata > Mammalia > Rodentia > Muridae > Apodemus > Apodemus speciosus. Next base: position 300,226 of record BDUI01000021.1, read on the forward strand.
AATGTTCATAGCCAATGACTAGGAAAGGCAGAAGGGGTAGACAGGAACCTCCCTGACAATTATAACACTGCTATAATACCATTCTCCCCTGGGACAACACGCCTGATTGTGCCATCCTGTATCCTGACTTCAAAAAAATGTATATGCATGGTATATGAGTATTTTCCCCACCTGCATGTCTGTATAAACATATGTGTGCTTGCTGTCTGTGGGTGCCAGAAGAGGGTGCAAAAACCCTGGAATTGAAGTTATGGACAGTTGTAAGCATTTGTATGGGTGCTGGGCATTAAACCCAAGTCCTCTGGAGAGCAACCAGTACTCTTAACCACTGAGCCATCTTGTCAGCCCCTATACTCTGCTTCTTTAAAAAACCAAACCAAACCAAACCAAACGAAACAAAGGAAGTATATCAGAGTTGAGTGGGAGGTGTAAAGTGAAATAAAGTTTCTTCATTGAGTGTGTGTATATGTGTGTGTGTGTGTGTACACATACATTTACACATACATACATACATATTTTTTCAACAATAATCAGGACAAAATACCATCAGTTTGAGGGGGGTGCATGGAAGGAGTTAGAGGGAGAAGCTTGGGAGGGGAAAGGAGGAGGAAAAGAAAGGAGGGAAAGTAATGAAATTAAATTTTAATTACAACGTATTTTCTTAGAAGTCCATCAGACATGGGTCCCTTCCTTCCTCCGGAGAAATGGTAATAGCATGGATTAGATTGCCAGGCAGATAACTATGCATCCATTCCCAAGTTCAAAAATCTGGATAGATTTTGAAGGGTACCGAGGAAAAGATAATATACATAGTCTATATGACTCTTTGAAGTTCCACTGGCTACAGAGTTTAAGGACCATTTCTGAGGCTGAAGAGATGGCTCATTCAGTAAGTACTTGCCAAGTAGGGGTAAGGACCTGGGCTCAATCTCAAGCCCCACATAAAAAGTGTCACAGCATCGATCGGGTAGACATCTATCTATAAGCCCAGCACCGCGAAGGCAGGTGCAGGAGGATCCCAGGGACCTTCTGGCCAGCCAGTCTAGCCAACTGGAAAGTTCCTGGCTCAGTGAGAGACCCTGTTTCAAAACATAATAGTAAGAAGAGGAAGAAGATAGAGAGCAATCGAGGAAGAAAGCTGATATCAACCTCTAGTTCTCCATAAAGATGCACACACGCTCCACATGTGTTCACATACATAAACAGAAACACACAGATTCATTCTCTCCTTTACACATGCACACACACACACACACACACACACACACACATTTCTGTGGACTCCCAAGGACCTCATGAAAACAGAAGGTTTATGTAATGCTAGTGAAGGGTCATATTTCATTATAGGTGTTAATAAGAAAATAATAACATAAGGAAAGATTAGGAACCATCTTATTGTTGGATGCCTGCATATTATCTTGTCTGTTAGATAGATCACATTCTAAATCAAGCCTACTTCGTTCCCTTCCTAAGTACTACAACCTAAAAGTCTCCACAGTGCTTGTTTTCCCAAACCTAGAGCAGGAGGGCACGAATTGATAATACTGTCTGCTGTTTACTTGTTTCTTAAATTGGACATGAAGAACAGAGTAGTCTTTTAAAGTACAGGATAAAACTGCAATAAATTACATCCACAGTGCTTCTAACTGTTTTTTCCCACTTTTTGCAAACAATGGTGTTATTTTTCAGCTACACCAAATATTTCCTGAAGAGCTTCCTAGAAGTTCCTTTGTGTAGATTTATTTCTAAGAATTATAGATTCTTAGAAATAATTTAGAATCTGAGAAATCCCTGTATGAATTACTTACTGTCCTGGCTCATTTGGAGCAATAATAATTTTTATAAGGCTTGTGCAGATTCACTATTTTAAAAGCACACTTTATCGATTTCCTGACATAACATTAATGTGATGTTTTAAAAGTCATAGTGGGAATATCGTATAACAGGAACCAACTTGCTGAAATCCTCTTATCGTATTCTGCAAACTCAACCTCCTTGTAAATGACAGCACTATCTTGATGCTTTCATGAGTCATTTTCCGTATTATCATCAACTTACCAAAAATCTTAAGCATGCATTTTACTGACAATTATGATAGAAACCTTCAGCTAAACATATATGCATGTGTGAATACACACACACACACACACACACACACACACACACATGTTCTCAATCAGTAGGCAACTCTGTGTCCATAATAATAAATATTTTAAAAGTTAAAAAAAAAGCAAAGTGCTGACTGGCTTGTTAAATTATCCATCTCTGTCTTTTAAAGTGTAAAAAGAAAAGTCTAGAGAAACTACACAGTATTCAAACTTTGTCACAATCTACATATTACCCAACATCTTAACTATCCAGAGCCTGACGTAATCCATCCATGTCATTATCATTATCATCCATAACGAGAGCATTACATCACTTTCTTTTTCTGGTACCTCTTTCCCCACTCCCCATTCTTTCTTTCTCTCTATTTCTCTCTTTTTTTTTTCAGGATCAACTTAGTCCCTAACATTATTAGCAAGAAGGGAAGAGAAATGCTAGCATTCCCAACAGAGACAAAAAAAATGAAGCTGCAGTGGCCTACAATCACATGCGGTCCCAACCAGGATTAAAAAAATACCTACACCAGAGACAACCCAGTATGGAGAAGCACAGCTTAAGTAAGAGAGCACCCCTCGTGTGGGGCTGGACCGACGGGAAAGGCCCCTCAGAAAAGGATACTCTATGGTGCTGACTGAGAGGAACATCCCAGTCTAGGTATCAGAGGTCAAGTTGTGTCAGGGAGCATCCACACACAAAGGTGGAGTCTGAGCCCGTGCAGGTTGAAATGGGTATTCCCCTGTAACTGTGGATCAGCACAGGAAGTTGGAGCCTGAAACTCACAGAAAGATGTCAATGGAGAAGAGCAGCCTAACACGAGGAGACGACACCTAAAAGGGGTAAGAATGAGTCCACTATAGAAGGAAAGGGGATAGGAGTGGAAAAGGCTGCCTGTACAAGAGGAGTTCTATCACGTAAGTGCATGTACAAAGAAAATGAAATCTTAGAAAGACAAGGGAAGTTATGGATACAAAGGGGGAAAGTAGAATTACGTTTGTGGGATAGGGCTAGAATTAAGAGTTCACATTTCAAAGGTGTGGGTCCATGGAGATGGCTCAGCAGTTAAACCACTTGCCACTCCGAGGAAAGAGGAGAGTTTGTATCCTCAAAACCCACATAAATGCAAGGTGGGTGTGAAAGCTCGCTTGTAATTCCTGCCTCAGAAAGTGGAGACAGGGGACGCCAGAATCAAGCTGGCTAGTGATCAGCAAGCTCTGGGTTTGATTAATAGACCCTGCCTCAAAAGAATAAGTTGGAGAGTGATGGAGGCAGAGTACCTACATGGACCTCAGTGCACACACGCCCACGCCCACGCCCACGCCCACACACACACACACACACACACACACACACGCATGTCCCATGCATGTCCCATACATGTGTGATCACCCATATGTGCATACTCACACCACACACAAACACATGAAAAGAAAAAAGGCTTCAGGGTTTTTAATAACTACAGACAGATATGGCCCACATATATCTGTGTGTGGACAGATATGCATAACTTTTCACTCCTGGCTGTGAGCGACTAGAAGAGTCATGAATACACCCAGTAACAACATGTGAGCTCTCATTATCATCTTCCAACCACTGGAAGAGATGATAATTCCAGGACTGAAGAGGTTTGGGTCATTTTAGAATGCCAAAAGCAAGGTCATGCACTGAGAATGGTCCCACAAAGGCATCTTAAAAGGGCTGCTACCAAGTCTAAAACAATCTATACGTCAAAATAATGACAGTGTATGTCACAGTAATGGCTGTGATGCACTATAACAGATAAACCCATATGTTCCACTGAATACAATTTTTTTAAAATTTAGTAAGGAAAGAGGTATTTATTATCTACATAGTTTAAAAGTATAACCTCACAAGATGGTTGTCAGGAGGAACGTGAGTAACCACATCAACAGGAGTCCTACAGCCTCCATCAGGAAGTGACTAAAATTCATCATCAGTGCAGCAAATGGGATCACGTCCCCCAACGGCAGGCAATGGAGGGAGCACAGCACCCTGAGGGACTTCCTGTAAAGATTTAGAGCCTTGTTCTAATCGTGAGAAAACATCAACCCCAAACTGAGGAAACTCCACACAATAACCTGATCCTTACGCTCTTTTTTAAAATGTCAACATGAATCAGTGACACGGCTCAGCATGGCCCTGGACCAAGACTGAGGCCCTGACTTAGATCCCTGAGTAACAATGACCTCTGACCTACATACACACACACACACACACACACACACACACACACACACACACACACACACGCACACGCACACGCACACGCACATGCACACGCACGCGCGCGCACACACACATGCACACAGGCCTGGTAAAATGCAAAAATCCTAGAGTTTCCCACTCAAATAAGTATGTGATATCTATCATTAGATTAATAATTATGAATGCTTGCTGGCTTATTCTTTTACAGTCATGGATGTACATCAATAAAAGTAAGTAGTTCCCCTTCCTACGTGCCTAGCACTCCGTTGTTTGATCTAAGTTCTCCTTGTCAACCATTCTCCTCATCCACTGCAGGTGTGTTCCGAAACAGAAATCTTGGATGGCAGCAAATGTGTCTATGGTAAAATCTAACATAAATGAAGCACAGTTCTTTAAAAACTGATTAAGCAAAATAATAGACAATATAAAAGTTACTTAAACTTGATTAACTGTTTATTCCTGAATATTTTCAGACCAAAGCGGGCTACAAATACCTGAGTTAATTCTGTTACTCAATTAGATATGTTATCATCATATCCTACAAACACAGAGACAAAGGTACAAAGAAGTTAAATAACTTAACTAGGCCTATCCATTAAATTGAGAGCTTACATCGAAAATCAGAACTCGGGGGCTGGAGAGATGGTTCAGCAGTTAAGGGCACTGACTGCTCTTCCAGAGGTCCTGAGTTCAATTCCCAGCAACCACATGGTGACTCACAACCATCTGTAATGGGGATCTGCTGCCCTCTTCTGGTGTGTCTGAAGACAGCAACAGTGTACTCACATGAAATAAATAAATAAATAAATCTTAAAGAAAAAAGAAAATCAGAACTCAAGATTTTTTTTCTACCCTCTTACCCCCAACCTCTATTTACTTCTCTTATTAGTGGATATATGAGTGTTATGGTCTGAATTTAAAATATTCCTCATAGGTGAATGTTTTGAACATTTTCCCCAAGGCTAGTGGCTCTGTCTTGGCAGGCTGTGGAACGTTTAGAAGCTGAGGCCCAGCTGATGGAGACAGGTTACCAGGGCTTGCCTTTAACAGTACCTCTACCTCTGCTTTCAGATCAGCCGCCAAGTGTCTGTCCCTGTCTCATCTCCTGATGCCACCAGCCACTCTACCATGCCTTTCCCTCATGATGGTGCACTGAAACCAGAGTCTCCAGCTCAACATTCCCTGCCGTCAGTTCTTTCTGCTACATATTTGTGACAGCAACACAGAAGTAGCTAATATGAGGATATATTCCTTGAGAGGATAAAAACGAAGTATGGAAAGATTTGCCAATATGGGATAAAACTTAATGGCAGTCCTGGGTTTTAGGCAGCGGCAGCCAAAGAACGCTCAAGAGTCACAAAGTTCAGTAAATGGATCAGAAGAGGGGAAGAGAAGGTTCTAAGGACGCACTGCCTGGTGCCTTGTTATACTAGACTGTTAAATCTATTGGCCTGAAAAAGATAGATCGTGCAATGAAGGCCCGCAAGCACTGTGTCTTCCTTCTGTGTGAGCGAAGAAGGATGAAAGGTAAGCGCCACCCATGTGTTAACACAGAATGGACAAAATTAAAGCTATTTTTGAAGACATTTGATAAAATTGAAAAACCCAAGAAATTTGTGGAGAAAGGAGGAACAGTGAACCTCCCTGAGGGCTCGCTTAGAGGCAGTTAATGGTTGCCAAAGAGAGAGTGGGTATTTTCCTTTAATGGTGTAGACACTGGCAAGTTGCCCATGCTCCTATAAGAACCCCTAATTAAACTCATTGGTACACACACACACACACACACACACACACACACACACACACCTTAATGCAAAAAGTGAAATTTTAATAGGATAATAGCACTATTTTAAGATGAAATGGTTCACAAGGAAATTTTTTGAAACATCTTAATTTAACATTCATTTTACTGTTTGTGTATTAGCAAGAAAAAAAAATAAAGCAAACTATCGCTCTTACTGTGAAACTGTCAACAAAGAAAGCAAAACTGAGAACTATGTTAGAATGGAGATGAGGCGCTGTATAATTTTACAGGAAAAGTACTATTTATATACTAAAGTATATTGCTATTTTTATTCTTTAACCCAGGATAGACATTGATCCTTATGTAACTAAGAAGCAAAACAGCAACGAGGACGACCTTTGGGGTCAGAAATGCCCGGATCTGAATCTCAGATCTGTTACTTACTAAGTATAACTTTGGGAAAGTTATGCAACTTTCCTGATTTCTCATCCCACAGAGGAAGATGAGGTTAGCAATGACCTTGTGCGATTGTGAGAATCAGCTGTACAGCACGTACCTGAGACACACAATAGGGGCAGGTCCGCTTCTAGATGTGAATCCGAAAGATGCAGTTGATGGAAACAGTGGCTTGCGAATACATTCATAGCATTACTTACACAAAGCAAGTAAGATAAAACTCACCCAGCATATAAATGATGAAATAACAGGATACATGTCAGGTCAGAGGTTCCCAACTTGAGTGCACACATGTAATCATCTGGGGAAATCTGTTAAATGCATATTCCTGGTATGATACATAGAAATTCTATGGATCTGGGGTAAGATCAGGAAATGCATACTTAACAACCATGTGTTGTCTGAATACAGGTAGTCTCTGAAGATACCATACTAGACAGCTATAAAAATTATAATTATGGCCACAACTCTAGTGGAAGTCTCCTACTCAGAGGCCACACGAAGGGTCAAAAACAAAGAGACCACACCTATAGCCAGAAGCCCTGTTCCAGCAGAGGATCCCCTGCCAGACCAGAGTATGGCCCTCTGAGTCAGAACTTCCGCCCCCAACTCACGTAGAAACTCTCTACTCAACCAGCTACCGTGGCCAGAAGACCAAAGAGGAAACAGAAACCAAAAACAAAATGCTCATCCAATAAAAAAAAAAACACAAATTGTTTGTTTGCCCCAAACCCAAATGTCTACATGTCAGTGTAAGACCACAATTAACAACAGCAAAGGCTATATGTCTCCACCAAAATCCAGTTATCCTACTACAGAAACCCTGGCTATTCCAACACAACTGAAGTACAAAAAAAAAAAAAAAAAAAAAAAAAAAAAAAAAAAAAAACCCTTAAGACCAACATTATGAAAAGGATAGAGGTCCTTAAAAAGGAAAATAAATATATTCAAGAAAAAGGAAATAGCAAAGAAAGAAAATAAAAATCTAGAGGAAATTCCATCAAGGAAACCAAGAAAGAAAACATTTGTAGGAAACTAATAAAACTGTTCAAGACCTGAAAATAGAAATAGAAGCAATAAAGAAAATATAAAGTGAGGAAATTCTGGAAATAGAAAATCATGGTAAATGATCAAGAACTATAGACTCAAACATTACCAAGAGAATATAGATAGAAGAGAGAATCTCAGACACTGAAGAAACAAAGAAGATAAAGATAAATCAAAGAAAATGTTATATCTAAAAAAATTCTAGACACTAAATATCCAAAAATCTGGGTCACTATGAAAAGACCAAACCTAAGAAGAATAGAAATAGAGGATGGAGAAGAATATCAGGTCAAAATCCCAGAAAATATTTTTAACAAAGTAATAAAAGAAAAAATTCCTAACCAAAATATGAATATGCCTATAAAGGTACAAGAAGCTTACAGAACACTCAATAGATTCGACCAGAAAGTCCCATTACTACATAATAATCAAAACACTAAACAAACAGAAAAAGGGAGATTAAAATGTGTAATGGGAAAGGCCAATTAACGTATAAAGGCGGACCTACTAGAATTACATTGAGTCTTCTCAATGGAGACTCCAAAAGCCATAGGGCCTGGACAGATGTCCTATAAAATCTAAGAAACCACAGATGCTGACCCAGAATGCCAGCAAATACCCAGCAAAACTTTTAATAACCATAGATGGGGAAAACAAGATATATCATGATAAAGTCAAATTTAAACAATATCCACAAACTACAGGGGAAAAAATACTCTAACTCAAAAATGTTAACTAAACCCATGAAAACACAGTAAATAATCTCACCAAAGCAAAAGAAGGGAAAGACACACACACATACACCATCATCACCACCCCCAACAACAACAACAACAAAATAACAGAAATTAACAGTCATTGGTCATCGATATCTTTCAGTATCATTGGACTAAACTTCCCAATATAATGACACACAATAATAGAATGGATGTGTAAACAGAAACACACCTCAACATCAAAATAGGCATTACCTTAAAGTAAAGGGTTGGCAAAAGATTTTCCAAGCAAATGGACCTAAGAAGCAAGCTGGTGTAGCCATTCTAATATCTAACAAAATAAACTTCAAACCAAAATTAACCAAAAGAGACAGGAAAGGACACTTCATGTCATCAAAGGAAAAATCCAACATGATCTTTCAATTCTTAACATCTATGCCCCAAACACAAGGACAAATCAGGTTTGTAAAGGAAACATTACCAAAATTTAAATCACAACTTGACCCTCACATATTGATCATGGGAGACTTCAATATCCCATTCTCACCAACAGACAAAACCATACAGACAAAAACTATACAGATAAATATTGGAGCAAACAGACATTATGAACCAAAGGGACTTAACAGATATCGACAGAACATTTCACCCAAACACAAAGAATACATTTTATTCATTGYGCCTCACAGAAATTTCTCCAAAATTGACCACATAATCAGTCACAAAGAAAGTCTGAACAGACACAAGAAAATTAAAATAACCTCTGCTTCCTATCAGACCACAATGGGTCAAGGCTGAACTTCAACAACATAAACAAGAGGAAACTTACACATTCATGGAAGCTGAACAACTCTCTACTGAATGGAAACTGGGTCAAAACAGAAATAAGGGAAGATATTAAAGGCATGAAAATGAATACATGACATACCCAAACTTATGGGACAACATAATAGTAGTGCTAAGAGGAAAGTTCAGAGCACTAAGTACCTACATAAACAGAGATCTCGTACTAGCAACTTAACAGCACACCCGAAAGCTCTAAAATTAGAAGAAGCAAACACACCCAAGAGGAGTTATGGCAGGAAATAATCAAACCGAATGCTGAAATGAATAAAATAGAAGCAAAGAGAATACAAAGAATTAATGAAACAAAGAGTTGGTTCTTTAAAATAATCAACAAGATAGACAAACCCTTATCCAAACTAACTAAAAGACAGAGATAGAAAGTCCAAATAAACAAAAATGGAAAGGGGGACATACCAACAGACACCTGGAATATTCAAAGAATCATTAGGTCATACTTTAAAAACCTATACTCCACAAAATTGGAAATCTAAAAGAAATGAATAATTTTCTCAATAGATACCACCTAATAAAGTTAAATCAAGATCAGATGAACAATTTAAAAGGACCTATAATCTCTAAGGAGCCACTAAAGTCTCCCAAACAAACAAACAAAAAGCCCAGGGCCAGATGGTTTTATCACAGTTTAGCCACGGGGTTCTAGTAGACCTTCAAAGAAGAGCTAACACCAATACTCCTCAAATTACTTCACAAAATAGAAACAGAAGGAACATTGTGAAATTCATTTTATAAGGCCATGGTCACCCTGATACCCAAACCACGAAAAGACTCAACACAGAAAGAATTTCAGACTAATTTCACTTATGAACAATGAAACAAAAATATAAATAAAGTACTCAAAAACTGAGTCCAAAAATACATCAAAACATCATCCACCATGATTAAGTAGGCTTCATCCCAAAGATGCAGGGATGGTTCAACATATGAAAAATCAGTTAATGTAATCCACCATATAAACAAACTGAAAAGAACACGTGATCACCGAATTAGATCCTGAAAAAGCCTTTAACAAAAATCCAATGCCCCTTCATAAATAAAAGCCTTGGGGAGATGAAGGCTACAATGGACATTCCTAAAAATAACAAAGGCAATTTACAGGAAGCTATAGCCACCATCAGATTAAACGGAGAGAAACTCAAAGCAATTCCACTAAGTGCAGAAATAAAACAAGGTTGTCCACTCTCCTGGTATCTATTCGATATAGAACTTAATTTTCTCTCAGGAGCAATAAAAACAACTGGAGGAGATCAAGGGGATACAGGTTGGAAAGGAATGGCTATCCACAGATGATATGATAGTATACATAAGCAACCCCAAAAACTCTACCAGGGAACTCAGAGAGATCCAAGAGTGGGAGTCCTGGGAGAGGCTCCTAGCAGTGGAACTGTAACACCAACCCAGCCACAAAACCTTCAGCCTAGAATCCTTCCGACCTCCAAGATGTTCTGGGGTAATGGTAGCCCACCACTTGTGGGAGTAGCCAACCAAGGACTAGTCCAACGAGAGGCCCATGCCTCAAGAGGAAGCCACACCTGACCCTGTCTGGATGGCGAAGAACCAGAAACTGAACGGCCCAGAGGCTCAGGATAGAACTAAACATGCCTAGGGGGAAAAAATTCAGTGAAATAATTACTTACTAAAGATACTCTGATATACTCATAGATCAGTTCCTAGCTTAATTGCCATCATCCAGTAACTGATGGGAGCCGATGCGGGAGACCCAGGCAAACAATTGGGAGAGCCAGGGTCTTGCTTCAGAAGATGGCAAGGGAGGGACATTACAGGAGCCAGAGGAGTCAAGGGTGCCACGAAAACACAGACGAGAGAATCAAGTAAGCATGGCTCATACGGGATCACAGACATCCAAGGGACAACCACGCACCCCGCATGGCTCCGAGCTAAATCCTCTGCATCTACGTTATGGTTCTGTGGCAGTGTTCTTGTAAGAGTCTGACCATGGGGCTGTCTCTGACTCATTTACCTCCTACTGGGTTGCCTCATCCAGCCTTGATATGAGGATTTGTGTCTAGTCTTATTGTAACTTTTTATGTCATGTTTGGTTGATACCCCGAGAGGCCTGCTCTGTTCTGAAGGAAAACAGAGGAGGAGCGGATCTGGGGGTGGGGTGAGGGGCCTGGGAAGAGTAGAGAAAGGGGAAACTGTGGTCAGGATGCAATGTATGAGAGAAAGATAAAAGAAAAATTATGATTATGAAGACTAAGTTATCACACTGGAAACACATCATAAACTACTGAATGAGAAATCCAGAATCCAAAATTGGATGGTTTATCAGATAAGTACATAGCACATGCTAGAGGAAAAATTCTTAGCAAAAAGATTGTGAGTAACTTCTAATTTGTACTCAAATTTTTCAGTCAATGTTACTATCGTAAGTGGATAACGGATGCATTTCATAAGAAAACCAAAAAGCGAATACACATCCATGGCCTTCAAGACAAGTTCAAACTCCTTATGGAAACACCAGAAATCCCTCAATTTCTAGACTTACTTCTTGCCCATTAAACCAGACTGTTTATAGCATTCCTGAACCACATTCTACATTTCCACACAGTTACTGGATACATTGCTCCTTCTGCCTAAAATACCCTTCTCCTAATCTAGTCAGTCCAGTACATTTCTATTCATCCTACGAGACTGAAGTAGCACCTCCGGTCTCAGGTTCCCTGCATACTCCTCCTATGCAGAATTAAAAATGTTTTAAATTTTGTAAATCTTGCTTTGTGTCAGTGTTCAGGTGGTGCTGTGTGGTACTTGCACAGTAGCTTGTACCTCAGGGTATTCTAACTCTATAAAACTATTTCATCTACTAGCACTGGGCCTTGGAAGAGATTACCCACTTCAAATTTAGAATCCACAAAACCCCTTATCAATGACTGTTGAAATAATTAGTTGTCTGTTGAATAGAGTACTTCTGGTCTACATACATCCTAATATATAGCAGCCAAAAACTTGTTTTAAGTTCTAAGCAACAGTTTAACTGTCATTCGTAAGTTTTTACATTTTCCTCTGATAGCGTCTGTCATGGTTTGAATACACTTGACCCAAGGAGTGGCACTCTTTGGAGGTGTGGCCTTTTTGGAGTATGTGCAGCCTTGTTGGAGTAGGTGTGTCACTGTGGGGGCGGGCTTTAAGACTCTCATCCTAGCTGCCTGGAAGTCAGTATTCTGCTAGCAGCCTTCAGATGAAGATGTAGAACTCTCAGCTCCTCCTGCACCATGCCTGCCTGGATGCTGCCATGCTCCTGTCTTGATGATACTGGACTGACCCTCTGAACCTGTAAGCCAGCCCCCAATTAAATGTTGTCCTTATTGGAGTTGCCTTGCTCATGGTGTCTGTTCACAGCAGTAAAACCATAAGACAACATCCTCAATATCTTCCAGTGTTCAGAATGACAGACCACCCCCACAAGAAACAATGCAGAACTCCGCTGAGTTTACCAAGACAAAGACCATCCCTACAGAATCCTCACTGCTCTCCCAAATACATAGCTCCTCCTCACACACAGATCTCCACACTAGCATCCATACGAAACAGACAATCCTATAAGTAAATACAGCCGGCTTCAGTGTTTTTGAAACACTAAATATTATATTTAATATATCTGTGTACAACATAGGTATTTCAAATGTCGATTAATAAGAAGGACAAAGCAAGAACCCTAAATGTCTAAGAATAACTTAGTAAAAGAAAGAGGAGGGAGGGACTCAAAGGTAAACAAGGAAGAGGGGGAGGGAAAAGGGGGGGCTAGCAACGCCAAATCCAAGGCAAACACATCAGATGTACACTAGTGTTTATACAATCCTGTACAATGATGTTTATGGAGTCATGTGGACATTGGCATCAACTGGCAACAGGAGATATTCTCAAGTAAAATTAAGTCTACCTAAAACATTTTGATTCGAATCTCAAACCACACTAGAGAGCAGAACTGCTGCCTGATTCTACTGCATCGTCTTGCCACATACAGCTAGCGAATAGCTTCTGGAGGCAGACAGCAATATACTAGATGCTTATATCTGAATATTAATGCAATCAAAGTTTTAGGAGTGTATGTAGCTTATATATGTAGAGTGCATGTCTAGCAAGCCCTGTATTTGAGCCCCAGTAACACACACACACACACACACACACAAACACAAAGACACACACACACACACACACACACACACACACGCACATGCACACGCACGCACACGCACAGTTCTAGGGATTAACTAATTCTTTTAAGAGCCTCTCCATCACCAGCCATGCCTCCAATGAATCTCTTTGGAGAGATTTCCTCTTCTGCCTCGTAAGAATAATGACTTCTTTATTTAACTCCTCTTATGAACCAAGCAAAGCCCTATTCCATTCACTCTGCCACAAAGCTGTGCAGCACAGCGATGCTATTTCTGCCTAAGGTTTTGTTGTCTCTCCCAATGAAAATAATCAAAGAGGTTTTCTTCCTAAAAGCTTTCCCAATCAATCTCGATTCGGTATCACTTAACTGTCAGCTCCCCAGCGCAGTTTAGGGTGAAGGTAAAGAGGAGGAGAGCAGAGGGCACCACCAGCTCACTCACAGGTCAGAGGGGTTATTAACCCTGAGAGGTACGGGACAGCAAGCTGCGGAAAGAACACTCCAGACTCCTCTAACTTTGGGGAAAGGGAGGTGGGGTAGGGCTTCAAGACAGGGTTGCTGGCCGTCCTGGAACTCACTCTGTAGACCAGACTGGCTTTGAACTCAGAGAACTGCCTGCCTCTGCCTCCCCATGCTGGGATTAAAGGCGTGCGCCACCACTGCCCGGCTAGATCGCTAACTTAAAGGGCCAATACTTGTTCTTAATCTACTTCCCACAACCGAACAGGAGCCTGAAAGAGAAACCCTTGGAGGAACCCTGCAGGGACACAGCTTACCGTAGGCTTGCTCTATTACACAACCCAGAACCACCCATGATGTGTTAGTGCAGAGCCCTTCCACACACTCCTGAGTCAAGGAAATGCGCCGCAGACATGCCCACAGGTGATTCTAATTTATGTGAATTTAACAAAAGACCAACCAGTTACCTTCTGCCTCCCTTTAGGGAAGGGACAGTTGGAACAAAACAAAACAAAACCTACAGCTGAAGTGAATCTGCAATAACTAGAAAAGTGTAGAAACCATTTCATCTTCTCGAAGATATTTGATTAAGGAAACATATAGAAAACATGGCCAGAGAAAAGAGAAATAGCAAACAGGATCTGAGGCTGCCTGTTTTGGCCCAAAGCCATCAACCAGGACTTGAGCTGTCCGTTTAGATCAAATAGTAACCAGTGCAAGCAGGCTGTCTCTGGCCCTGTGAGCAGAAGTAATTACCCATTTTAAATATAAAGCTCTTCTCACACAGACTCCAAATGCCTGTGGCATGAGTAAATCAGTGTTCCATTTTAGAGCTAGATGCGGGAAGACACTACCACTTCATAAGAAAGCAGTACTCATAAGAAACAGGTTCGACTCATAAGAAACAGGAAGGCAAAATGTATCCTTCAAAGGAACTTTTTTATTCTACCTCAAAGAATCTATTTCAACGTTTCACTTAACTTCCCAAAAAACAAACAAAAAATGTAAAATGACTTGTTATCTTACTGAAGTAAAAAAGGAAGAAGGCTTGCCTCTAGGAAGAGTTCCTAGAGATGAATTACACAGGAGAGCCAATCGGTCTCGGGTGGCACTGTGCCTCCGCCTGCCTGTGGTCCTTGCATGGGTGGCACTGTGCCTCCGCCTGCCTGTGGTCCTTGCATGGGTGGCACTGTGCCTCTGCCTGCCTGTGGTCCTTGCATGGCCTGTTCATCACGCACATAAGGAAGAACACCATGCAGCCAAGCCTGCTTTTTCAAACGCAAGCTATTCTTTCATACCCACCTATGAGAAGCCAGAATATCATATTTCAGCTAACTAAACAATTCTGCAATGTGCTTAAACTGGAAACCAAATTCACTCAAATGTAATAAATATTTTTCCAGGACTATACATTGAAATTGCATCTTTTCTACCCCTTCATTTACATTTATGGTCTGCTTTAATGCCCAAAATGTGTAGGCTTTTAGAAAGACTTTTCCCAAATTATCCCACAGGCAAAATAAACTGTTTCAGAATACCAGTGAACTAATCAAATTGTTTACTGTCACCTAAGAAGTTAGACTGCTAAGGTCGGTCGACGCCCTGCTGAGCACTTCTCAGTTCTCCTCTAAGTCGGGGCAGAGTCGCTCCCCCAMCCCCATGCTGGGCAAACAAACAAACAAACCACTGAGGTACACACACACTAGGAACTGTGCAATGCAAAACCAGCCAGAGCCAGTGGATACAGGTAAGTGGCAGAACATCCATCTGGCATGTAGGACACCCTGGTTTTAATCCTTGGCATCACAGAACAGAAAGACAAGACAGCTCGCAGGCACTAGGTTAGCCATGCTAGCTTGCTCGCGCCAGAGCATCCCATCATTTTAAAGAGGAAGCTAAAAGCCCTGCTTCGTAGAGAAGGAGGTCAATGGCAAAGCTCCCCCCTCCTCTCTCCTCTACCCATCATGCAGCTGGTAGGGCTCCCCGTGCACAATGGTGCAATCACGGCCTCCAACATCATATCATTACTATCCAAAACAGACAGCCCACTTGCAACTTGACTGTTTTTATGGATATAACCTCTTCAGGAGTTTAACTGCTCTATTTGTGATGTACCCCACTTAACAAATGCAGCATCTCTGAACGAAAGCATCTCCTATCAGATCCCCAGTAATCTAGCTGCCCAAATAGTTATGAAAATTACAGAGCTGTTTTCTTTCTCCATTTCTAGATGCCTCTTAATTCCTTCTACCTATCACCAAAAACTTCATGAGTTGAATCCTAAATTTGAGAAACTGTATGGTAGACTGGTTGATATGTCCTTGGTGACCAGAAAACGGTTTCTACTTACTATTAATTTACTTTTTTCCCCATGGGGATCTTAAGAAGTGGATCAC
Organism: Apodemus speciosus; assembly: GCA_002335545.1. Classification (NCBI taxonomy): domain Eukaryota; kingdom Metazoa; phylum Chordata; class Mammalia; order Rodentia; family Muridae; genus Apodemus; species Apodemus speciosus. The sequence goes on from BDUI01000021.1 coordinate 316,375, forward strand.
TTATGTTCAACAACAATTTATGACAAGTACTAGACATACCACTCAACTCTTTGAAGAACTGGTAGAAAAAAGTAAGAAAAACATCTACGGTATAGTTAAGGACTATGCTGGTTTAGTAAAGTTGGGGTTGTGGGTTCTTCTTCAGGAGCCGTGGCTTCACTCTCCCTGGTTGCTGCCTAGTTTTCCAGTACCAGGCATGATTTCCATCGTAATAAGTGGATCTTAAGTCCAATTAAAGAGCTGTTGGTTACAGCCAAGGTATGTGTGCCGCTAGTGCACTCCTGGGGCCAGTGTTGTGGTCCAGAGGTGTCATAGCTCAGTAGAATTGCTGGTTGCATCCCTCCTTCGGAAGGCTGCGTGGCATCCTCTGGTACTGTGAAAGCTAGTCTGCAGGAAGGAAGCATTCATTTGGGTCAGTTCAAGCTCAGGGGGCTCTGGGTCCTGTACCTCAAGCATATGGTGTCTCCAGCAGTAGGGACTTACTTTCCACCTCTGATAGGAACCAAAGGCGACAGCAATAGCCTATATGTTTTGAGAGTTTATTGGACAACACTGACCAACAACTCAACAGATGGCTTCCCTGGTATTGAGTTTTTGTTTTTGTTTTTGTTTTTTGTTTGTTTGTTTTTTTAAGGTGATCTCTTACTCCTGGTGGGAGCATTGTCAGCCCTAATGAGAAAAAAATAAACTTTGTATGTATATTTATATACAGACTTACATGTGTTAGACAAACTCACCAACATGTCTACAAAAACCTGAGCTCAACAACAATGGACAAAGTACAAAGGAGAAGGCCTTAACCCTACCCCAAAAAAACTACAGTCAACTAAGGAAAGCTGAAAGTGGGAGAAATTGTTGTTGTGGAGAGCCCTGGGCTTGGACTTTGATGCTAATTCCACTCCTCAGAGGGGTACAGATGAAGAGTTGCCTTGTGAACCTTCTCCCCACCTTAACTTTTCAAATAAAGGCCTGAGCCAATGATTGGGCAGGAGGAAGGGGGAAGAGAAATGATCGCTGGGAAGGGGGAGGAGCTACGAGGGATCAGCAAAGAGACTAGAGAGAGAGAAGCTCATGGCCTGCGAGAAACCACAAGTTATATGGGATAATATAGATGGAAATAGAGTCGTATAATGGGAGATCTGCCCAATCTAGGCTTCTAGCTTGCATTGTTACTGATTGGGTTGAAATTTTTTTACCGGGTAATTGGGTTGGAATCAAAGTAGCAACAAATTGTCTCCTCTAAGAGAGAGCACACTACAGCACAGGTTATATTTAGGAATGCATACATGCATGCATAGTCAACAATCAATGAAAAAGAGGCCATGAAGTTGGAAAACATCAAGGAGAATTTGGGGCAGGGGTGAGGTAGGAAGGAAATCGAAAACTGATGTACTTAGGTTCTCAAAAAAAAATTGAAAACCAAATAAATCTAAAGAATTGGCAACACTTTATTGCTCGACTAAAAATATAGATAATTCTTAATTAATGTCAGTGGAAAATTAGAATACATTATAAACAGCACATTATTTTTGCTTAGAATAAAAGGGTGTATCAGAAATATATTTTAAAGGTTTTGCAGTTGTTTCATGAAGCATGTACATTTTAGAAGAGGAAATTTTACATACATCAGCTGAATAGAAAAAGGGGCTCAACCTGAGAACTCTGGTGAGCTCAGATTTCCCTAAAAATGAAAGGAGATAAGAGAGGGAAAGAGTTACTTTTCCAGAGAAAAGGCTAAGTCCGAGGGGGAGGGCATAAAAGTTTACGAACATCATCTTATGATCTGGCAGTATAAATTCATAGATGGTTTTAGACCATCGGAGTTCTCTGTTGTTTTTAACAATGACAAGTATTTGATTCTTCCTAATTTCTATTTTCTTCTATCGTCCCCGTTGAGAATCATTTTCAAGCTAAAGGAGATACACAGATAAAGAGATATAATAAAGTTGCAAACAGAGACACTAGGATGCTTTTAAAAGGGGCAAGTGTGGGCTATTGATATGACTAAGTGGAGGCTTGCCACCAAGCCTCAAGATCTGAATTCAATCCCCCACACCAGTGGTTCCCAACCTTCCTATTGCTGCAATCCTTACATACACTTCTACGTGTTGTTCTTTGTTATTGGTAGGAATCACAGTGTAATATCTAATATGCACGATATCTGATGTGTGGCCCCTGTGAAGGGTCGTTTGACACCACCAAAGGGGGGTGAGACCTATAGGTTGAGAACCGTTAGACTCACATGGTGGAAGGAAAGATGTAACTCCCTCAAGTTGTCCTCTTATCTCCACATGCACACCCCCATATGCATATATGCACAATAAAGAAATGTTAATTTAAACTTTTTAAAAGAAATAAAGTGAGTGTTAGATATCCAGACCCAGAAGACCTAGATTCAAGTGGAAGGAATTTTCATCAAATTGGGAAGGCTTGTTACTCCCAGAAACAAGCAAATTCTGCTGACTTTGTTGGAATTTATAGTCATGCAACTAAAAGAATAGCTCAAAAATGCCACACATAGACTTAGGCATACATTTAGAAAGACAATAAATAGAGCACTTCACACTATTCTTGCTGGTGAAATGAACTAAACAGCTCCAATACAAGAAGAAATACCAGGCGTAAACTACCACCATAAAGTGCATACGCTGAAAAGAGGTTCTTTGGGAATATCTTATGGCATGTTGGTTTCTGGTTATAAAGTTATAAAGTTTATCTACAGACCACAGAATGGGAAGTTAACATCAGCACGTTAACTGATAAGCAGGCTCGGGAGTCAAAAAAAGACATGCCCAGGTTACAAGTTGAGCGTAAAATAAGAGGAAATGTCATAAGAATAACTTGACTTCAAGCAACCCTTTCACAAGTACCAGATGTGGGAATTACAGCTTCACAGGTTGTTAAAAGGTCCTTGGGAGTTTTCATTGATAATATGAACCAAGCCCAATTCCGTGGCTCGGAAAAGCTTGGCCTATAGCAAGGTCTTAGAGCAATGATACAGTGGTCATCATTTAATTGCATCCTATTTTAATAGATGCGACATGGTCTCATGACATACTCCAGGAAGGCACAATTAAAAAAGTAAATAAAAATAGCCCACAGTCCCATCACTCGAAGATAAATTCTATCTCCCTTTTTGTGATCCTACCAGACATACCGTTGCACATTGTGTTTGTGGTTACTTTTCTTATGAAAGTATGATCAAGCTGTGAATGTTCTTGTCTTAGTCAGGGTTTCTATTCCTGCACAAACATCATGACCAAGAAGCAAATTGGGGAGGAAAGGGTTTATTCCGCTTACACTCCCACACCGTTGTTCATCATCAAAGGAAGTCAGGACTGGAACTCAAGCAGGTCAGGAAGCAGGAGCTGATGCAGAGGCCATGGAGGGATGTTACTTACTGGCTTGCTTCCCCTGCTCTCCTATAGAACCCAAGACTACCAGCCCAGAGATGGTACCACCCACAAAGAGCTCTCCCCCCTTGATCACTAATTGAGAAAATGCCCCAGAGCTGAATCTCATGGAGACACTTCCCCAACTGAAGCTCCTTTCTCTGAGATAACTCCAGCCCGTGTCAAGTTGACACACAAAACCAGCCAGGACAGTTCTTTTATAATCGGCTGGTTTTTTATGCATCAGTACATCAAACTCCCTGCCATTCTACACTGACACCAAGTACAGATTATTAATTTCTTATGATTTTTGTCATATTTCAATGGGGCATTTTGAAATTTGAGAATATTCAAAGGTCTGAAAAGGATGGTTTAAAAAAAAACATGAAATTTTGAGTTTTAACACATAAACCTTATAGTCACAAACAGTGACTTTTTTCCATGAAAAAGAGTGGATTTATAAGAAAACACTACAGTTAAGTGCATCTCCCTGCAGAACTGTCTTGGCAGATGAATTCAGCAACTTTTGGATTGACCCATACACACCCAAGCCAGTACCAGCTGCTAGGAGTTACAGTAAAGTGGATCTCAGGTCAATAAAAAATAGCATGTTTTATGATCACAGATATCAAACAGTAAAATAGAATAAACATCAGGTGCAGAGCAGCATGCATTTAATCTAGCACTCGGGAGGCTGAGGCAGGAGGATACTGAGTTCATGATCAGCCTCAGAGGGATAACAAGATCCTGCTACGAAAACAGGGTTATATGTGCACTGGGTTTAGTTATTGAGACTATTAATGGTGCTTGAAATAATTAACAAGGTTAATAGTGCTTGAGATAATTTGCAGAAGGAATTCCTACACCGTGTAAGAACTTGGACTAACTGCTCCTTTTAGTTGAGGATTCTGATTCCAGTGAAAACTTCTATGGCAATTTCCTCCCAGTTTAGTGCATAAGGCCGTCAGAAATCAAGTCTCATCGAGTCTCATGTGCTCTACCGCCATGTGAGGAACCCTAACTCTAAGAACGAACACCTGTGTAGTCAATGTTCTTCGTTACTTTTCATGTCATTTAATCCTCACAAAAAACATAGGAATAGACTTCCATTTCCACCTCACAATATTTCACAGTGAGTATGGCTTCTTTTTACATTAAAGGGCATTCTTATTTCCACTAAAAACTGCAATGTCACTCACGCAAACCTCCTCATGACACAGCCACAACTGGTGTCATGTATCACAAGCAAACAGAAGGTATCTTCTGGAAAACTTTTATCTAATTAGGTCTCCGACAAGCAGTCAGGGACTATATTTTTTCTTGGCAAAATGATTTTTAGGTGTAATATTTACAGCTAAAAAAAAAAGTCAAAAAACAAAAACCAAAACAAACCACTCAGACTACCCTGTCCGAATTGACCACACACCTTAAACTTTGAAAACCAAATAAATTCTGGACTGTGACTGAAGATTCGGTAAAGCAAATTTTAATCTCTGGGTTTCAAATCCTTGGCATTGCTAAGGAAATGACCTTGGACACTTTAGTCTTTCATCTCTGAAATGAGTATTGGCCTCTGGAGGCGACGTGCAAGCACCTACCCCAGAGTCTGACACCATTAGTGTACCACACACCTAACAAAGCACGTGGAAGAGATCGACTAACCTGTACCACAATTCACTCCAAACTATTCAAACATTTCCAGTGCCATTCAGCTGGCTGGGGAAGAGCACACCTCCATTCCCCTGTGAGTTTCTGACGGCAATCATTAATCAAATAAGGTGATAACCACATATGATGTGTCTACTTAGAAACATTTTATTCGAAAGATCTCCGAACTACAATTAATTTCAGCTCCTGTGTTCTTAAAAGACATGTTATGGTGGTCAAGTTGATGTGAGGAAAGTAAATGCAAATCTTAAAAGTACCGGTGATGCCGGGCGGTGGTGGCGCACGCCTGTAATCCCAGCACTTGGGAGGCAGAGGCAGGCGGATTTCTGAGTTCGAGGCCAGCCTGGNGGGGGTAGGGGAGTGGGATGGGGGGAGTGCAGCTCTGTGCCAGTGGGCGGGGCCCTCCTTGCTCCCTCCTCCGTGCTCCCTCGGCTCTCCTCCCTCCTTCCCTGCTCTTTGCTCCGTCTCCCTCCTGTCTCTTCTCCCCCACCCCCAACCCCGCTTCTGCTCACTTCTCCCGTCTCCTCTTGAAGAGGTTTAACTGTGTGAGTACTGGAGATCACCCCCGCTAGCTGCTGAGGCGCCTTCTCTGCCTGGAGCCCAGAGTCAGTAACTAGACTTGGGGGAAATCTTCCACTAGGAGGTGATGGAGAACCTGATGCTGGAAAGAGGCGCATTTGCTGCTGTTTCCCTCCCAGTCCAGGGGACTTGAAGGATGTGTCATCCTCTTGCTTTACCTCTCTGGTGAGAGTCTGAGATGTCCACCCTTGGAAGAGGCTGAAAGGGTTTGTTTTATCCTAGTTTCGGAACTACTGAGTGCCTTGTGACTTTTGCGGGGTTTTTAACGTCTTTAATCAGCCTGGATTTTACTTGGGCTTTGGAGAACTGCTGAGTTGTGCAAATACCAGAAAAAGGGTTCTCATTGGAAATTCTTCCACATCCACCCTAGGAAAAATATAAATGGCCACGGCTGAGAGAGCTGCTTTGATTTGCATATATCATCAGCAGTTCATTGTGTGTAGCTGCCTTGATTTTGTTGGATGTTTTCCTTGCTCATGGCAGAGAACCCATGCTTATTTTCTTTGGAAACTTCCTGTGACAGCTTGTGGTCAGTTGATAGGAAAAGATGTGATTGTCGTTTTACTTACAACAACCCAATGAAGTGAATATTATTGCTATGTATTAACTTTAGAACTAAAGTAGAGGTCCAGAAAGGGACAAGATGCCACACAGTCATTGGCTGACAAACTGGACCCGGGAGCTAGTAAGATGGCGCAGCAGGTAAAAAAAAAAAAGTGCTTATGCCCAGCCTGAGGACCTGACTTCAGTCTCGTCAACCCTCATAATAAAAGGAGAGAAATGGCTCCCACCAGTTGTCCTCTGGCCTCCATGCGCGCGCGCGCACGCACGCACGCGCGTGCACACACACACACACACACACACACACACACACACACATGCCTGTGTGCTCCCATAAGAGACGGAAGGAAGGAAAGAAGGAAGGAAGGAAGGAAGGAAGGAAGGAAGGAAGGAAGGAAGGAAGGAAGAGTGGGTTGGAAAGATAGCTCTACAGATAAAAGTATTTCCTGCTCTTACAGAGAATCAGTTCAGTTCCTAGCACCTGTATCAAGTGGCTGACAACTTTGTGTAACTCCAGCTGTAGGGAATCCAGATCATCTAGCCTCCACAGGCCCTACCCTTGTGCACACACACACACACACACACACACACACACACATTTAGACATAAATCTTTAAAATAAATCAATAATAAATGGAAGAAATTAATAGCTGGATCCTAAAACTGGCTTAATTCAGATCCCCACCTCGGCCCCCACTGAACAGCCAATTACACAGAAGTTAATTCTTATAAACGCTTGATGAGCAGTTAGCACATGCCAGAAGCCATATGAACTAAATGCTTTCTATATTTTTTGTTTCAACACTCAACAGAATTTCTGTAGAATGTGAGACTATTATGTGCATTTCTGTGGGGGCAGAGGTACCTCTTTTATCCTTAGTGTACACCGGAGAAAACTGATGAGCTCAAAGGCATGCTACTGGAAAGTAAGGCGAGACAAATCCAGGACTCCCTGCTTTTTAGGCCAAAACTTCACGTAAACAACAGGGAAACTCAAAAGACATTCAGATAGATAGATAGATAGATAGATAGATAGATAGATAGATAGATAGATAGATAGGTAGATAGATAGATAGATAGATGATAGATAGATGATAGATGATAGATAGATAGATAGATGATAAATAGATAGA
>BDUI01000021.1:330682-360433 GCA_002335545.1 Apodemus speciosus
TGGCACTCCTGTCTGGGTCACTAAATGGAGCTTGTGATGGTTTGTATATGTTCTGCCTAGGAAGTGGCACTATTAGGAAGTGTGGCCTTGTTGGAATACTTGTGTCACTGTGGGTGTGGCTTTAAGACCCTCATCCTAACTGCCTGGAAGCCAGTATTCGGCTACCAATCTGCAGATGAAGAAGTAGAACTCTCAGCTCAGCCTGCACCACGACTGCCTGGATGCTGCCATGCTCCCACCTTGATGATAGTAGACTGAACCTCTGAACCTATAAGCCAGCCCCAGTTAAATGTTCTTTTAAGAGTTGCCTTGGTCATGGTGTCTGTTCACAGCAATAAAACCCTGAGACAGAGCTGAAAATAAAAACGGGAAGAAAAACAAAGACAAAGCAGGTAGACATGTATTTATAAAATGTAAATAAGTAAAACCTTTGGAAGCATAAAGACAGTGAAGGATCTTGAACTTAGATCAGCTTAGAATGATAGCCCTTGGCCTGTCTGTGGTGAGGAAAAGGAAAAGATAATGTCTTAAAATGTGGAGTTACCAGGTAAGGCTCAGGTTCTCAACCTTCCTCTGCTTTTTCAACCCTTTAAGACAGTTCTCATGTTTTTGATGACTGCCAACCACAAAATTATTTTCCTGGCTACTTCATAACTGTGATTTTGTTACTGTTATGAACCTTAATGTACATATCTGTGTTTTCCAATGTCAACCCACCGAGGGGTAGCATCCCGTAGGGTGAGAACCACTGAACTAAAGCATGGCGACTTGAATTGAGAAATGCCCCGATAGGCTCCTGTAATGCTTGGTCCGCAGTTAATGGTGCCGTATGGGAAGGTGCTAGAGCCTTTAGGAGGCGGAGCCTTGCTGGAGGAAGTACGTCACTGGAGGACGACCTTGAGGTTTTATAGCCTGTCGTCACTTCCTTTTCTTTCTCTCTGTTTCCTGTTTATGACTGACATGTGATCTCTTTCCTTCCTGGCTTCGAGACCAGGCTCCAGCTCATTCGGCTATAACTTCTCTGACATCATGGACAGACTGTATCTCTTCTGGAACTTTAAGCTCAAAGTTCGAGAATGCTCCCTTCATCCATTTCAGGCCTATCTCTGGGGCTGATGGTCTATGGGACAGATGTGAACGAATCCTAAATCCAGAATATGAGGATGCTAGAACCCTGAGTAAGAGACCGGGGTTTTTATTCCTGCATTACATTTAATTTCTTTCCATTTCCCCTGCCCCTCACTCTCTTGGGGAGGGGCGGCCAAAGACAAGCACAGCGGCACAGTATGTACAGTATTTATAAAAATGTAAAGTCCATGAGCATTGAAGACCATGCGCTGATAATCAGTGCTTTCCAAATGAGCACGTCATGTGCATGTCATCTTTATTGCTGTCTCAGATAAGTTCTACCAGTATAAAAAGTACAGAGATCTCTACCAAAGTCAGGCCAGTAATGAGTCACCCACCCTAGTGGTAGGCCTGCAAAGGGGGAAGGGGGCAATTCCTGGCTTCATCCGAGTTACAATGTTCTTGTAGCTTCATTCATGTAGTAAGTTACCTTTCTGTCTCATGGCAAAATAGTATGTCAGAGAGCAAGATAGGGAAGAAACGCATTCATTTTCGCTTTGAGTCCAGAAGACCTACCTCCCTGGAAATGTGGACTTGGGACCTGCCTCTGGGAAAAGCTACATATGACACATACACAAACATATACAAAACCCATTCTACCAATTTAAAATCTTAAGAGGCTAAATATCCAGAAGTTTCTTAAGTGTCCAGATTTCATGGAATATTTTTCCATCTGTGAGTGAAAGAAGTATTAAATCTAGGGGACCAACCAGATGATACGTTTCTATGGTAGGCGAGAATTTAGAATTCACTTCTTCCCAACCCAAACAATAAATTCTTTGGTCAAATATATAGTTTCATTTTTAATCTCATCCTGATTATACGGGACTAGGAACCTGTCTCTCACACCAAGACTTAACAACGAACGAAATGAGAAATAGGAGGCTTTAGCCAAAGAAAACCCACTCACCTGCTTAGTGAACCAGGAGGCAGAAGAGGCAAGAGAAAAAGAAAACCAGAGTAAAGCCAGAAGCAAGTCAGCTCCACCCACTGGTAAAGCATTCCCGGAGGATCTAAGTAGGAAAAACAAAGTGTTCATTGCCTCACGACTCCCTCTTAGAAACAGAAGTTTCCTGTGCTCTAGAGAAAGCCAGTGAGAAGGAATAGAGTTCCCCTCCTCCCCCTGGGACCCTGCTCCTCGGGTTCCATCACCCTTCCTGGGGCTTGTGGTATTAACTCCCTTCTCAGAGACAACCTACCTCTGTGCTACTGTTACCTTTGAGAGCCCCACGTGTACCCAAGGTGTGACCCCACACATGCTCACTGAAAATGTAGTGTAGTCTACAAACCCTCACACTGAGAGAAGGTCTCTAAAATTCCTATAGTCTCCCCCCTACCCCCCACCCCCCACCCCCGCCCATCTATTTTTCTACTGAGAAGCTGGGTACAATGCTCCACACCATTAATCCCAATAATCAAGAGGCAGGTGGATCTCTGAGTTTGAAGCTAGCCTTGTCTATAGAGTGAGTTCCAGGACATTCTACACAGAGGATTCTGAGAAAATGCCAGATGCATCTGACAGCCTATTATACAACACCTGTCTTAGTTAGGATTTTATTGTTGTGAAGAGAAACCAAGACCACAGCAACCCTTGTAATTTAATTTAATTGGRGCTGGCTTACAGTTTCGGAGGTTTAATCTATTGTCTTCATGGTTGGAAGCATGGCAGCACACTGATAGATATGGTGCTGCGGGAGTCAAGACTTCTACATCTTCAGCACTTGGGAGGCAGAGGCAGGCGGATTTCTGAGTTCGAGGCCAGCCTGGTCTACAGAGTGAGTTCCAGGACAGCCGGAGCTACAGAGAAACCCTGTCTCGAAAAAACAAAACAAAACAAAAAACAAAGACTTCTACATCTTTATCCAAAAGCAGACGGAAGGAGACTGATTCCACACTTGGCAGAGTTTGAGCGAAGGAGACCTCAAAGCTGGCCTACAAAGTGCTGCACTTCCTTTAACAAGGCCACAACTCCTAATAGTGCCACTCCCTATGACCAACCATTGAAACACATGAATCTATGGAGACCAAACCTATCCAAACCACAGTAACTCAAAGAAGCAGCTAAGAAGATGCACAGACATATAATTTAGTCTGGACATCTGATCGGCCTCAAATGGTCACCCCAGCCTTCCTTCTTTAACCCCATCATCTAATCAGTAATGCAGGTTGTGCGCTGTCTGTCACAGGCGCTCAGTTCCGCTGTTGTACCTTAAGAGTGGCCTTAGGAGATACTTAAGCAAGTGCAGTTGTAATCTAGTAAAAGCCTTCCCTCATGTACACCGAAATGTGAAATTCGTATCATATTCACAGATTACAGGAAGGATAACTTATCAACAGCTTGAAACTGCAAAGCCTGGAGAGATGGCTCAGTGGTTAAGAGCACTCGCCACTCTTCCAGAGGTCCTGATTTCTACTCCCAGTGCTTACAACAGATCAGAGTCACCTGTACCTCTGCTCCCAAGAGAGTCAATGCTGCCCTGTGGCCTTTGCTAGTACTGTGCACATGTGGTACACAGACACACAGACAGGTGAAGCACTTATACACATGAAAATATTGTTAATGATGAAACAATTCTTAGTTCTTTGGCTATTAAAGTTGTCAAATGGGATTGACCCAAGCTACAGATTTTACAATGACGTAATCTAAAGCCTACTGTCTTAGGGTTTCAATTGCTGTGAAGAGACACCATGACCAAGGCAATTCTTACAAGGATAACATCTAGTTGGGGCTGGCTTACAGATTCAGAGGTTCAGTTCATTATCCTCAAGGCAGAAGCATGGCAGCATCCAGGCAGGCATGGTGCAGGAGGAGCTGAGAGTTCTACATCTTCATCTGAAGGCTCCTAGTGGAAGACTGACTTCCAGGTAGTTAGGAAGTGGGTCTTAAAGCCCACACACCCACAGTGACATACCTACTCCAACGGGGCTACACCTTGTAATAGTGCCAATCCCTGAGCCGAGCATATACAAACCATCACACCTATCTAGAATAATACTTTATTTGGCTTGATTGTTTAAATGTGGGGGTATAGGAAAGAGGCAGGATAAATGGCACCTTTAAGATGTCTTCCTCCATCTCTCAGCCTGGGTAGGTAATAAGTCTCACCATCAGTAAATCCTCACTCCCATGTATCTGGAAATGGCTCTCAGCATCTTTTATTGCAATTTTACTGTGCCCTTTTTAGGCCTTCCTTGTGTCCACCCTTGCCACAGTTACTGCAAGCATCTTGAAGAAGGGGCCCAACCAAGCCATAACTAAACTCATGAGGCAAAGGAGGGTGCATGCTTGTATCATTGACCAAAGACAAGGGGCCCCATACGACTGAGACCCCAACCTCTTGAGAGTGGCTACCAGCTGCTTGATGCTGATGTCTGCAAGGGAAAGAAGTAATTGTGGGCTAACTGCAGTTTCTGAAATAAACTACCAAGGCCAGGTTGAGGAAGTGCAGCTGGAGGAAACACAGGCTCCTTTGAGCATCCTCTGTTGGTGGATCAGAACCAGGGGGTAAAGCAGTGATCATGGTTTGCCAAACTTCATATAATATAGTACAACCACAGACCACATAGCAATGTCCTTCGTGTACCCAGGAAACAAAGCTTCCTGTACCTCAGCAGTCTCGTGAGCTCATATTGACGACTAACATAGCTGTTGCAGATTGTATATGCATGCCATGTAATGGTTATGCAACAGCAAAATCGCCTAACCATGCATTTCCCAGAATGCATCTCTGTCGGTAAGCAACACAGGACTCTATCTGAGAAGGAGTATAATGGATGGAAGTTTCAGCTCTTCATCCCTTGATCTCTAATTTCACAGCCAGTGTCTATCCTCAGCTTCCCAGTGTCCCCAACTCTCTATTTCCATTCCGAAGACTCTTGGACATCTGCTTCCACTCCTGAAATTTCCAGCACTTTGAGATTCTACTTCCTTCTCTAGGGCAGAACCCTACCTACACCTTACTAGTTCCTTATTTAAAAAAAAAAATCTGATCACTTTCAGTAACTTAGAGGGCGATATGTTTTCTTACGGAATTTCACCAAGCACCTGAAAAACCATTTCTATTTATTCTCTTTATTTAGCACACTCTGATACTACCCAGAGAGGCTCCTGGGCCCAGATGTTCAGCACTGCCTAAAAGAGACCCTTGAAAACTGATCTAGTGGTCTAGTTGTAAGTCCAACACATCTCAGGTGTTTTCCATGGGTACATCCTTCTCCTTCTCATTGACTTTCTCTCTTCCTTTCTCCCTTTCTTTTTTTTTCTTGGCTGATTTATTTGTGACAAGATCTCAATGTGCAGCTACCTCAAACTCCCAATCCCTCTGCTTCAGCCTCCCAACTTCTAGAATTATAGGCTTTACACCATTGTGCCTCTGTTTCTTCCTCCTGTAGTTTGATGGGTACGACTTCCATTATTAACAGGCTGCAAATCCCAGCACTCCAGATGGCAAAGGTAGGAAGACTGCCATAGGTTCAAGAACAGCGTGGACTGAGCACTGTGAGCCAGCCATGCTGAGCCCATCAAGGGTGGACAGATGCACCCCAGTGTCTTAGTCAGGGTTTCTATTCCTGCACAAACATCATGACCAAGGAGCAAGTTGGGGAGAAAGGGGTTTATTCAGCTTACACCGCCCATATTGCTGTTGATCACCAAAGGAAGTCAGGACTGGAACTCAAGTAGGTCAGGAAGCAGGAGCTGATGCAGAGGACATGGAGGGGTGTTTCTTACTGGCTTGCTTCCCCTGGCTTGCTCAACCTGCTCTCTTATAGAACCCAAGACCACCAGCCCTGGGATGGCACCACCACAATGGGCCCTGCTGATCACTAATTGAGAAAATGCCCACAGCTGGATCTCATGGAGGCACTTCCCCAACTGAAGCTCCTTTCTCTGTGATAACTCTAGCCCGTGTCAAGTTGACACACAAAACCAGCCAATACACCCCAGGAGGGGCAGCCGAATGGCTCCTGGAAAATGACTGTGAATTCCAAAGAGCTAAATAAGTTAACACTTGCCAGCATGCTGTTATACCCAGCATTGCTTTGTCTGATGGAACAATAGAAGATCTCTTCATGCTGTATTGAACTTAGCACACACACACACACACACACACACACACACACACACACACACCAGAGAGAAAAGCTAATGGATAAAAAAAAATGTGGTATATATACACAATGGAGTACTATTCAGCCATTAGAAAYAATGAATTCATGAAATTCTTAGAGAAATGGATGGAGCTGGAGAGCATCATACTGAGTGAAGTAACTCAGTCTCAAAAGAACACCCAAGGCATGCACTCACTGATAAGTGGATATTARCCTAGAATCBTGGAACACCAAAGACACAAYCCACCTACCAAATGCTGTCCRACAAGAAGGAAAGAGTGGACCCAGGTTCTGGAAAGGCCCAATGCAGCAGTGTAGGGGAATACCAGAACAGGGAAGTGGGAAGGGGTGAATAGGGAAACAGGGGGAGGGAAAAAGACATATGGGACATTGGGGGGGCGGGGAAACCAGGAAAAGGAAAATGAAATGTAAATAAAGAATATATCCAATAAAAAAAAAAGAAAAACAAAGTTAGCTTTCTAGTCTCACAATTCATGTGTCCTTTGTCTGTATTTTATTCTTGTCACCTGACACTACCCTTTCTTGATTTTTCCAGCTGTACCACTATCCCTGAACTTACAGCCGTTTGTCTGTAAACATGTATGCATCATGTTTAGGATCTGCATTGGAGGGAGAGCTCTTTTTGTTTCTTTCTGAGTTTGCATGACCTCGCTTAATATTATACATTCTATGTCCTGGGTCTTTAAACAACCCTGCTTCGTCTTTTCTCTTTCCCACACTGTCCCATGAGTATGCTCGTTTGACTGATGCTGTTCTATGAATCCCTGAGGTTCTGTACACATCTCTTCGTTATTTCCTCTACTCTCTCTGTTTTAGAATTATTTATTTATTATATGTTTGTGAGTACACTGCAGCTGTCTTCAGACACACCAGAAGAGGGCATCGATCCCATTACAGATGGTTGTGAGCCACCGCGTGGTTGCTGGAATTTGAACCCAGGACCTCTGGAAGAGCAGCCAGTGTCGTTAACCACTGAGCCACCTCTCCAGCCCTCATTTGCTCTTTAAAGTTGGTTCCCAGAAATCTGTCTTCAAGTGCCCATGCTCCTTTTCCTCCTGACCGTAGCTGTTGAACTCCTATGATTGTTTTTTTAAGATTTATTTATTATTATATGTTAAGTACACTGTCGCTGTCTTCAGACACCCCAGAAGAGGGCATCAGATTTCATTACGGATGGTTGTGAGCCACCGTGTGGTTGCTGGGATTTGAACTCGGGACCTTCAGAAAAGCAGTCAGTGCTCTTAACCGCTGAGCCATCTCTCCAGCCCCTCCTATGACTTTTTTTTAATCAATTTAACTTTCCTGTATCAGTACTCCTGTTTATTTTTTAAAATAAATTCTGCTTCTTTCTTGTTACTTACCATTTTCCTGGTTCCCTTTGTGAATATTTTCCTTTAGGTATTTGAGTATATTTGAGATGGTGCAACTACATTTGACACTTACATTTCTGCGGGGACATAGACTACGAGATTTCCTTTCTTTTAATGCAGCATAGTTTCCTGTTTCTTTTTATGACTTGTGTTTTGTCAAAAATTTGACATCTGGAAAAAAAACACAGCCATAGCTGCTTCTTTGAAGATAGACGCTGCTCTCCCTGGCCCCAGGAGTGTGTGAGCTGTAGCCTCTTACATTTCTGTGAGCCCTTTTCACTGCTTCCTGTGGCTCGCAGTCTGAAATCCAAACGGTTCTACTTTTGGCTGTCTGAGCTCTGAATTAGGTAACAAAGAGACTAAGCAGGTATGCTCTGGACAGGTTTGAACATTGCTTATACGGTCCGCTCTGCTATCTCCAGTTTGCAGAATGAGGCCCGCAGACATGTTTTCCCGAAATTTTCTAAACTAGGCCAGGCCAGGGAATAAGTTAGAGCAAGTGAGTAGAAGAAAAAGGAAGGAAGGAAAGAAGGAAGGAAGGAAGGAAGGAAGGAAGGAAGGAAGGAAGGAAGGAAAGAAGGAAGGACGAGTTTTTCCTGATGTCTGAATGTGCACTTACCCCAGGGCTCATGCATTTCCTTGCTACTGTAAATCACTACTAATTTTTAGAGAACTCTGCAATGGCTATACTCGGCTGCCAACTTTACTGTATCTGGAATTAACTAAAACCCATGTGGTGGTTGGGTACACCTGTGAGAAATTTTCTTTCTTTATTAAATCATTTGAAGTGGGAAGACTCACTTTTAATCCAGATCTTTTGAAATGGGAAGATCCACTTTCAATCTGGATCTGTTGAGGTGGGATGATCCACCCACATTTAATCTGGGCCACACACCGGCTGATGACAGCCTATATAAAGGACACAGAAGCAGGAAGCTTGCTCTCACTCTCACCGGCAAGTCCCTTCCTTCCCTGGAGCCCACTTCTCAGGAGTTCTACGATATACTGAGGACCTGCCGAGACATCCAGCCTTGTGGACTGAACAACTACTGGATTCTTAGAACTTCTGTTGGTAGACATTGTTGGTTTAATCGGACCACAGCATGTAAGCCATTCTAATAAATCCCCTTTATACATATAATATATGTATATAACATATAGCATATATAATGCATTATATACATATGTATATAATGCATACACACACACACGTGTGTGTGTGTGTGTGTGTGTGTGTGTGTGTGTGTGTGTGTGTGTGTGTGTGTGTAAAATCACCCTTCTTGGGGCAAGAAAAATAGCTCCATGTTTAAAAGTACTGGATACCAGAAGACCTAAGTTCAATTTCTAGCACCCACAGAGAGAGGCTCACAACTGCCTATAACTCCAGTTGCAGGGGATCTGTCACCCTCTTCTGTCTTCTGAGGGAACCAGTGTTGGGGAGTGCGTGTGGTGCTCAGATAGACAAAACAACCAAATATGTAAAATAAAAAAATATTTTTAAAAAGCACACATCTGTGACATATATCTTCATGTATTTGTCCTCAGAGGGTAGAGTGTAACTGTGGTTTCTTCTCATTCTTATGTCTACCTTTTTGTGAGATGTTGCCACATCATCCATCTCCCCAAACTTCAAATCCAGGCCTGATTTCCCTTAGCAAATAGGTTAGATTTCGTGTGAGTGAGAGAGAGAGAGAGAGAGAGTGTGTGTGTGTGTGTGTGTGTGTGTGTGTGTGTGTGTGTGTGTTCGCTTGTTTTGTATTTTTGAGCAGGATTCCACTGTGTATCCCTGGTTGTCCTGGAGCTCATTCCATAGACCAGGCTGGCCTTGAACTCACAAAGACCAGCCTGCCTCTGCCTCCTGTATGCTAGGATTAGAGGCATGCGCCAGCACCACCCAGCAGCAAATAGGTTTTTAACAAAGATCACAGCAGCAGAGACCTTAGAATCACTGACATTGGAGTTTGGCCTCTCTTATTTTGGGGATCCCAACAGATGAGGCAACTAATACAGCCACTGGCAGTATCTGGCTCCATTTAACGTGTCTTGGAATTTCTTCATGTCTTATTACCAAAAGTATCCATTAAAACCAAATAAGGTGAAGTTTAGATAGGGAGTTTCTAGAAAGTAGTGAAGCTTTACCTAAATATAGAAAGAAATAGATTGCAAAATTGATTCTGATTTAAAGTGTATGTATATGTGGCTCTGTGTGTATGTGTGTGTGTGTGTGTGTGTGTGTCTGTCTGTCTGTCTGTCTGTCTGTCTGTGTGGCTATGTGGGGGGGTGGCTATGGCTGTGTGGATATGTGGCTATGTATATGGCTACATGTGTGGCTCTGTGTGTGTGTGTGTGGCTGTGTGTGTGGCTGTGTGTGTGTGTGTGGCTATGGCTGTGTGGCTGCGTGTATGGCTGCATGCGTGGCTCTGTGTGTGTCTGTGTGTGTCTGTGTGTATGTATATATGATGTGTATGACTGTGTGTCTGTGTGGCTATATGTGTATGCACATATGATGTGTGTGGCTGTATGTGTATGCACATGTAGATGTATGTGTGTGTATATTCCTGTAAGCATTGATATGCATCTGCCACAGTTCATGTGAAGGTCAGAGAACTCAGATTTTCTCTCACCTTCCACCTTGTTTTGAGGCACTCTTTGTTGTCCACCACTGGCTACGCTGGGCTACCTGGCCTGTGTACCCTTGGCTAGTTTTCTTTGCCCACCTCCTATCCCATTATAAGAACATGGGGGTTACAGACACACCACCACGCCTGACTTTTCCGTGGGTTCTGGGGCTTTGAGCTCAGGCCTTTGTGCTTGTGTAGCAAGATCTTTACCCACTGAGCCATCTCTCCAGCCCCTCAGCTGAATTTTTGTTGATTCAACACAACAGGAGGATCAAGATGTAATGATGCTGAACATTTTGGCAAGATAAACTCTCCTTAGGTGACCAGCCCATGGAGATAACAGCCAGAGCCTGTTTGAAAGCTTTGCCTGTAACCAGACTGTAACCAGACACTTAATGTAGACTGTTTCATTACAAGGTTTTGGGGGGTATGTCCATATACAGTGGCATCTAGAAACTTCTGTCCCCTTCCCCACTGCCAAATGCCCACCAGCAACCATCCACTGGGAAGGGATTTCAGGAATACCGCACTCACAAGAGACTACCAGTGTGATGCCCCTTGAAGATGAGCTTGTGATAATTACGTTTTAATGGCAGGCTTTTGCTTGTATCAACCACATCTTCTAGGAGGAGGGGGTATGTTCTCGGTTATACCCTCCACTACTCTCTGTAATGGATATTTTATGAAAACTCACATTTTTGTGTAAAGGAGTTGAACTAGGAAAGTTTGGGTGAGCACCGAGACATTTATTGTTCTTTGCAGACAACACTAACTAATCCACTGACTGTTCTTCTTCCCATCTTGACGCCTCGGAAACAGACAATGGCAGCTTTGGCATACGTGTGATCTTTCTTTACATTATGGCCTTTACTGTTTATTTGACATATTTTGTCTTTGTTTCCATAGCCATACATCTGATATTTGATGCCTTTGTTATTAGAGGTCCATCTTCTGACCTTCCTGTCTGCCGGGCGCTGGATTATAGAATGAACACTAAGAACAGTATCTTCCTATCAATCAGAAGCTGTAAGAGATATCAGTAATCAAGAAAAAGAGGCCACTCCTTGGTGTTTGCCAATTTTTATTTCCTGCCTGTGGTAGTTTGAATATGCTTAGCCCAAGGAGTGGTGCTAGTAGGAGGTGTGGTCTTGTTGGAATAGATGTGGCCTTGTTGGAGGAAGTGTGTCACTGTGGGGCACTTGAGACTCTCTTCCTAGCCTCCTGGAAGCCAGTCTTCTCCTGTCTGCCTTCAGAATAAGATGTAGAACTCTCAGCTCCTCCAGAGCCATGCACACCTGGATGCTACCATGTTTCCGGCCTTGATTATAATGGACTGACCCTCTGAATCTGTAAGCCAGCCCCAATTAAATGTTGTCCCTATAAGAGTTGCTTTGGTCATGGTGTCTGTTCACAGCAATTGAAACCCTAACTAAGACACTGACACATGGGGCTTCACGGAAGTCAGCTCCCCCTCCAGCAAGCATGGTAAGAAACACACTTGCATTGCCTTAATGATGTAACAAGAGCATGGATTTCCCGGGGTGTTCACTTAGCTCTTCCTGGATCCTTGCTGTGGACTAGGACATCTGCCAAGTGCTGGCGTTCCAGCCGTGAACAAGCCAAATGTGATCTCAGGCATGCAGAAGCCACATTCTATCCAGGCCAAGGGCTGTGCAGCAGGGACCAACATAGTTGATGAGTGTTAGGAAGAACGTTCAAAGCTCCAGGACACAGAACAGCAGATCCATCACCTAACTCTGGGGTCCGGGGTGAGTGGAAGATCTGTCTCTGGGTGAGATATTGAATCTAGGACCTGAGAGATGAAGCGGAGAGAGGAAAGAGGAGCCTGTGGGGAGCAACTGTTAGCTGGCCCTCATCTCTCCCCTCTCTTCACCTCTGCTTCTAGCCTGCTTTATACCCTCACATCTCCCCACTGTGCCTATACGAGTCATTGAATTTTATTCTCGCCACCGAATGCTCTTAATTTCAAAAACACATAAGGTATTATTAAAAAAATGTTTTTTCTAAAAGCGAAATAAAATTCCTTTTCCCATTTGTGTATACCACCCCCCGACATCATTTGAAATGGTATTTTTGTGAAGAAGTCTCCCTGTGAAGGAAAACGAAGTAAATAAACCATGGCTCACACTTCGCAGAGTGCCTGCGTGTATGTTACAGACCAGGGAGTAGGGATGCGAACAGCTTCGACAATCTGAAAAGAAGGCTAAGCTAAATATAAAAGTTGAATAGTTAATTCTAGCTATAATTGTCCGCTATGCATATGCTTTTGAGTTCCCACGAGCTAACAAAGAAACATGTGCAACTGATTCTCTATTTATTTGCTGCGATACAAAGTCCTCCCACCTACCATGTTCATGGGCTGGCTCTTTCCTGTTACCCAGCTGAAGCCGAAACTTGCCAATATGAGGACCAAGCTGGACTCAATTCACAGCCAAGAACAGAAGGGGAACCATTGTGAGATTTTTCTGGGCACAGTAGTTCTCATCAGACTAAATATATGTGTTTAATTTTATATTGCTACCAAATGCTTCCCAAGGCATTTTTTCATTCTCCTTCAAGTCAGAGGGTATATCATAATAAAGGGCTAGAACCGTGAGCAGAAAACCTGGGTTTGAACCAAAACATCTGGAGTTCAACCCTGATTGACCTTTCCTTAGTTTAAAGACCTTGCGCCCACATGGGAATGTGATACACACCTTACCTTCAGAGGCATGTTATTAACTTGCTGGGATCTCAGTAACAAAATACCACAGAGTAAACAAGTTAAAGAAGAGAAGTATATTCCCATGTAACTCCAGAAGCTAGACATTACACGGTTAATATCTTCAGCCTTCTGATTGGCTCAGCTTCCCTGGTATCACAAGTCTTACTTCCCTGTGTCTTTATCCTGACTCCCCTTCTTACATGGACAGTACTCAAATTTGTATTAGTCTTGTCTCAACTCATTGGTTTCTTTATAAAGACCCAGTCACCAAATAAGTCTCATGCTGATGTAAATGGGATTAGAACTTTGGCATGTGAACATGAACTTGGAAAGACACAGTTCAGCCCACAAGAGCAGAATAACAGATTTACTGTTTGTCTCTTTATCTGTCTGATTGTGACATAGTCACATATATACCAGCCTGGGTGAATTTCCTGTGTAACTGAGGCTGGCCTTGAACTCCTGATCCTCCTACCTTTACCTCCCAAATACAGTAATTATAGGCACACAGAGCACCTCTGGCTAGTTAGCTGTCTTGCAAATCAGATTAAGACTACTTAGTTCTAAGTAGATGTTCAATAAATGCTCATTAAATCTAAACAAGTAAAATTTAAAAGTTATTGTTATTTCTAATGTTATCTATATCTCCACTTGGTGGCTAAATTGGTGGTAAAGGTAAATTTTAAATAGCAAAACTATATTTTTACAGGGATACAGAGCTCCTATCTGGTGTCTAGAAGTAATTTCATGCTTAAACTAATTCCCTTTCTTCTTTTGAGATTTAGCATAATCAGGGAGACATTATTTTAGTTTGAAATTCATAAGCTCATAATACTCACTGGAGTCATAAGAATTTTCTCATTGTGAAAGTTCTGAGTATTTTCAAAATCTTAATAATTGGAGCTGACTTTTTCTCACATTCTATTCTAAATTAAAATTTTTTAGTTTTTTATTTATTATTTGTGTGTATATATGTATTGTGTGTGTGAGAGAGAGAGAGAGACAGAGAGACAGAGACAGAGACAGAGACAGAGACAGAGAAGCTGGCTTACATGTGGAGGCCAGAGGACAACTTTCAGAAGTCACTTCTCTCCTGAAGACTCAATACAGATCATCAGGCTTATGTGACAAGCACATCTTACTGACCCCCAAACTATAAACATTTAAGTTGATTGTTTGACTCTTAGGTTCAAGTGTATAAACATTTATGTATGTGTTCCTACTTCATGTAGTAAAACTGTAAAATATTATTAATTAATACATACATTAATACTAAGATATTAGTGAATGAATTCATTATTAATAACAAGCACAAGGATAAAGAAACATTCTAGTGCTATTTTGGGAGCAAAATTAAACTAAAAGTAGAAGAAGTGACCACTCCAATAACCTCAGGCATTAATCAGCTCCCTAAAGCAGTCAACACTAAGAAGTAGATCAGCTGACTGAGGACTTACCCAGCACACATGAAGCCCTGGGTTTGAAATCCAGCATTGCATAAAGCAAGCCTGCACACGCCTGTAATCACAACACCCCAGAGGTGTGGGCAAGAATGTCCCAAGTTCAAGGTCATTATCAGCTATAATAGCAAGTTCAAGACCTACAAGAGACCATCTGAACATAAAACAAAAACTTTCAGCCTGTTTTTATAATGATATTTGGTAGCTATGAAGTTTCTAATAAAGTTTCTACAAGGGTAAAAATCAGATATCATCTAACCCTGTAAATTTGATCTACTATTTTGTACAAAGACAAAAAATTAAGTCGTGACTAGAGCCTTCGATCAAAACCAAGTATATCATTTTTGTCTCTTAGTTGGAGTATGGTGTTTTAGGTTAATAAGCCTACCTACAAAGCAGCACATTACAACCAATTTGATAAAAGCATGTAGAAACATCCAGATTCTAGAAAAGGATGGGAAGTTATGATAAATGGGAAGACAGGAAAATCCCAATGTCTGGGGATAAGGTTTTTGTTGTTATTATTGCTGTTTTAAATTTTATTATGTTAGAGATGTAAATGTGCAAGATCTCACACAAAAATTAATCAGACCCAAAGTCTACACAACTCAATGAACTTCTGTATGATTATTTTCCTTACCCTTGGAGTAAGGAAAAAAAATAATAAAATATTCAAATTGCTAGGGTAAGTAAGGGAGTGTTGAACTACTCATCTTTAATACTGTGGAGTATATATGAAAAATACATTCCACATAAAGTATTTAAGACTCATTCTAAATTAAGCATGTTAGCTCATGAGACCATAATCCTATAATCCCAGCACTCGGGAGGCCCTGGCCTCATAATGAGTCCCGGCCAGTCTGAGCTACAAAGTGAGACCCTATATTTAAAAGTTTCTCTGTCTTCTCCAGATATACATTACTTATATTAGTAAGATTGTGGAGAGAAAAAAAAAAAAAAAAAAAAAAAAACCTCCTCCTTCTCCAG
Organism: Apodemus speciosus; assembly: GCA_002335545.1. Taxonomy (NCBI): domain Eukaryota; kingdom Metazoa; phylum Chordata; class Mammalia; order Rodentia; family Muridae; genus Apodemus; species Apodemus speciosus. The sequence continues at coordinate 346,104 of BDUI01000021.1, forward strand.
TCCCTGGGCATGAGATGACAGCCTGTAACAGTGCTTACCACTATGCCTGATGACCTGTGTTAAATCCCTAAAATACACATTGTGGAAAGAGAGAACCAGCTCCCACAAACTGTCCTCTGACTTCTACAGGTGCATTGCAGCATAGTATGTGTGGTGGTTTGAATGAACACGGTTCCCATAGACTCAGAGGGAGTGGCATTATTGTAGGTGTGGCCTTGTTAGAGGAAGTGTGTCACTGGGATGGGCTTTAAGGTCTCAGAAGTTCAAGCCAGGCCCAGTGACATTCTCCCTTCCTTCTGCCTGCTGATCCAGACGGAGAGCCCTCTGCTCCCTCTCCAGCACCAACTCTGCCTGTGTGCCACCATGCTTCCTGCCACGACCGTAATGGACTACGCCTCTGAAACTGTAAGCCTGCCTCAACTAAAAGTTTTTCTTATGGAGAGTTTACTGTGGTCAGGGTATATCTCTTCACAGAAATAGAAACCCTTACTAAGCATGATCACACAAACACATAAATAAATGGAGTAAAAAATTAAGTGATATGTGTGTGTGTGTGTGTGTGTGTGTGTGTGTGTGTGTGTGTGTGTGTGACATACAATACAGACAACATGAAATGATGCTGGTGACTGTTTGGGTAGAGAAAAGAGGCCATGGGAGATGTGATGACCGGTCAATGACAAGAAAGAAAATAGGAGCAAAATACAGAATATACTAAGCCGGGTGAAGTGGCACATGCCTATAATCCCAGATCCTAAGACATGGTTTCAAATGAGTAAGGAGTTCAAGGAATAACTGCCCGCAGTTATGTCAAACGAGTTACCGGGAAGGGAAGCTGGGGATGTATGGGAAGGTGGTAAAAAAGAGATGGAGACCAAGATAACACCTGCTATTCAAGGTCTCAAAGTTTAATGAAGAACTCCCAATATATAGGCAGGGGGAAACCCTTCCCCCAAAGGCTGGAAGCTCCTCAGCAGAACCAGTTCATTGCTCCACAGGTGGCTAGTGTTTCTCTGGAAACTGCAGGTCCTTGTAGAACAATAGGCTTTACCTCGGTCTGAGCACTCCACCCTAGGTGGGGGAGGATTATGACTAACACAGGAGTTCCCGCTCAAAGGCTGGGAAAGGAACTTCACATTGGTCGATGTCAAGTTCCTGCCAGGTGGCATGGCACCTCAATAAGGCTCTCTACACAAGGTCATCTTTAGTCAACTACATAATGACTAAAGGCCAGCCTGGGGTATACAAGACCCTTGTCTTTTTCAAACTTCCCTAAAGTCATAGCACATACTAATATCTGGTACAATGAATAAATGCTCATAAGGAGAATTGTAATGATGAGTATTAAGTTGGCAAGGTGGAATCTACCTGTGTTTTAAAACACACAGCACTGATTATCATGACTCTGTGTTCTGCAAGTCACACCAAGCTAAAGGAAAACAACCACCAACCTGCAAATAGATTTGCATACCACAGGAGCAGGGCGGACCAGGGCCTTTGCTTAGGGAGACAGAAGACATTAAGAGAGAGAAGGCTTGTATTATTTATTATCTAAGCTGAAGTGTTTGTGTTTATTATCTTAGTTTGTGTTTCTTCAGCTGTGAAGAGATACCATGACTCTGGCAACTCTTACAAAGGAGAGCATTTAGTTGGGAATTGCTTACATGTTCAGAGGTTTAGTCTGTCATGGCAGGAAGCATGGTGGGGTGCAGGCGGACATGGTGCCGGAAAGGGGCTGTGAATTCTACATCTGGATCCTCAGGCAGGAGGAAGGAAAACTGAGCCACTGGGCCTCACTTGAGCTTCTAAAACCTCAAAGCCCACCTCCAGGGACAGGCTCTCTTCAACAAAGCCACACCTACTCCCACAGGCCACACCTCCTAATAGTGTCACTCCCTGGTGACCAAGCATTCACATCTTTGAGTTTATGGGGGCCATTCTTATTCAAACCATCACATAGGCAAATGGGTTTTTAGACACCTCAAAATATTTGTTCTTCACCTCACCCAGTGAAATCTGCCCCTGCAATTTAGTATCGTGTCCGTAATGCTGGGCATTGAGATAGGAGCTTTGCTATAAATAAGCAGTGACCAAAGGATGATGAACATTTCACAGGTTAACATCAGGGATCAGATGCCCCACTTTGTGTAAGTCTCCGAAATTTAACCACCAGATGAGGGCAGGTGATGCCTATAAAACTCAGAGAGGAAACTGAGTGGGAAGTGTTTCTGAAATTGAAATTAGGGGGAATCCTAGAAAGCAAAGGAAAACTTCATTTCCACACCCAAGCTCGTGTGCTGAGAGCCCTACTCACTCAAATAGTTTAGAAATAAAGATTTATATCATGCAAATTGTATTCTTTAGAGCCAGCCTCTAGGATGCTGTTGTACTATTGACCAAGGTATACTTAAAAGAAATACTGTGATGTAACAGCCATTCACATTCACAGCATAACCTCTGTGGGACCAGGCGTTTTCAGCTAAGTAGGACTGTAGGGGTTTATAGTGTAAGTTTATTAAGATCCCAGCACTTGCTGGACAGAGGCAGGTGAATCTCTGTGCATTCAAGGCTAGCTTTGTCTACATAGGAAGCTCCGGGCCAGCCAAGACTACTTAGTGAGACCCTGTCTCAAAATAAATAAATATAAATAAAATGTGCATTAAGCCAAAAGTTAAACACAWGATCAGGAAAATATTTTTCTCTTTCCATTTGTTTTAAAATGAGGTCTTGCTACATTGCCTGAAGTGACCTTGACCTCGTGATTCTACTACCTCAGTCTCAGGGGAGATGGAAGCATAGACAACCATATATGGTTTGGCATATAGTCTTCAGGATTAAGCTGAGAGTTTGCCTAAATACAATAAGCTGTATTTACTAATTATGTCAGTCACTGTGGGCTAGCTACAATAACAAATTAATACAATAAGACAACCTCCCCAGTGTCTTTTCTTATAAGGACACTAATCCTACTGGATTGGGGCCCCTTTTTTTCACCTTATTTACCACTTAGGCCTTATATGTTTAGGTACAATCACATAGGCATGTATATCCTTTGAAATCTAACTTTGAGCCCAAGCTTGGAGAGGAATTTTAATCTAGCAACATGGCTGCTCTGGCAAAGGATCATATCCAAAGATCTTCTAGATCTATGTGATGCTACTAGAAGGCAGGCATGCTCTGGATTACAGTATTTATCTGGCTAGAATACAGACACACCCTTAGCACACATCTTTAATCCCAAAGAATGAAGGTAAAGTTAGTTTATAGAAGGAAGCAGCCAGGTTTGAAAGTGATGTCTAATTGAGGGGCAGACAAAGTGATGAATCAGAGAAAGGTTTGACAGAATGAGTCAGAGATAGGATATGCCCAGCTTTCACAGGAATAGACAGGAAAGAGACACACCTTAAGAGAGCAGTAGTGCAAAGAGACAGAGAAACAGGGGGCAGGGTAGTGTAGCTCAGGCAGCCAGTGCACATCAGCAGAGACAGAACAAGTCAGAGAATGGGAAGGAACCAGATTAGTGCAGAGTTCCAGTTAGTTTGAGGCCAAGCAGAGCAATTCAGTGAGAAGCCAGATTGAATCAGTCAGCTTGAAGAAGAGTTTGAGCCAGAACAGCTGAGTTGAACCAGCCAGCCAGAGTTCAGAAAGAGCTAGAAAGAGTGAGTTTATTCAGCAGTAAGCCTCCCAGACAACAATTACATCTGGAAAATAAAACCAACATTTATGGGAACTGGCCTTAGACTCAAAATCCTGCTAGTCTAAGTCTCAAGGGTGCTGGAATTAAGTGGTGTACCCATCTCCAAGTTAGGACTTCAAGGTGAATCTTAAAAGGAGCATAATTCCATTCATAGCATTTACACTTTAAAGGCCTTTGAGGAGTATCAACTGTATAGGACCTAAGATACTTATGGTGTTCTCCATAACATATTTAGCTGGCTTTGCATTTTAATCCAATAGGCATTCAAGATAAGATTCACAGTATTAATAAAGGATAAACTTACCTAAAAAACAAACCTCTCTTCTACTTATTTAAGAAAGATGTATTTTTACATCTATCCTTGAAATTTATTTAAAATTGTAAGTGACTGCAACGTTTCTTGTTAAGGCATTGTGATTAGAATACATTATCATTCTACAAAACCATTTGTGCAGTGCATTATTGATTGCTGGAATTTTATTTATTTCTTTGTTAACTGGAATACCATTGTTTTGGACTGCTGCTGCAGCCAAATAATCACCATTGATCTGGAATCAAAAATGAAGGTTTTTATTCTTTATTAGTAGATGACGATGACAACGGTGGTGGCAAGAACGAAGAAAACACAGCAGTCCAATGTAGATTATTAACCTAGACATCATTACCCCTTGTGTACCTTTTAGTTTGGGCATTAATATCTTACGTTGTTAATGCAGCAGTGTAGGGGAATACCAAAACAGGAAAGTGGGAAGGGGTGAATAGGGGAACAGGGGGAGGGAAAAATACATATGGGACATTGGGGGGGGACTGGGAAACCAGGAAAAGGGAAATGAAATGTAAATAAAGAATATATCCAATAAAAAAAAAAGTACCGGAGAAAGTGAGACAAAAGCAAAAAAAAAAAAAAAAAATCTTACGCTGTTGACGGTGACTTGATGTGATTAAAACTTTAATGTACAACCAGAATAGTCTCAAAATCAGCTCCCAATTTTACTTTTTGGTTACTTCCACATTCCTAAATCTGTTACAGCTGTATGAGCGTACAAAAAGATTGAACACCAAATAATGAAAATTTGCTGGAAACAGTATTATATTAATAATCCTACAATTCAGTCTACACTGTTCACATAATAGTTGTTATTAAAAATATGATTGTGTGGTTTTTAATACTATAGCTGTTCTGGGGAAAGACAGTTATGTTTCATATAAAATTGATTTTTAGGCATTTAAGTTGATATTCATTAAGTACATTTTATTGTGTAACTAGCAATATTTTAAAGAAAACTCATGTTAAGGCCATTCAGAGACTGCCCTACCTGGGGATCCATCCCATATACAGTCACCAAACCCTGACACTATTGTGGATGCCAAGAATTTCTTGCTGAAAGGAGCCTGATATAGCTGTCTCCTGAGAAGCCCCTCCAGAGCCTGACAAATACAGACACAGATGCTCTCAGCCAACCATTGGACTGAGCGTTGGGGTCCCCAATGGAGGAGTTAGAGAAAGGACTGAAGGAGCTGAAGGAGTTTGCAACCCCATAGGAAGAACAACAATATCAACCAACCAGACTCCCTCCCCCCTCCCCAGAGCTCCCAGGGACTAAGTCACCAACCAAGGAATACACATGGCTCCAGCTGCATATGTAGCAGAGGATGGCCTTGTCAGACATCAATGGAAGGAGAGGTCCTTGGTCTTATGAAGGCTCGATAGATGCCCCAGTGTAGAGGAATCGAGGGTGGGGAGGTGGGAGAAGGTGGGTGGGTGGGTGGGTAGAGGAACACCCTCATCAAAGCAGGAGAAGGGGAGATGGAATAGAGGGTTTCTGGGAGGAGGGAAGGGGATAACATTTGAAATGTAAATAAAGAAAATATCCAAAAAAAGAGAAAACTCATGTTAGAATTCAAAATACACCCCCTTAAAAGCATTATTGAGATACCATTTATATAGCATAGAGTTTATCTGTTTTAAGCGTAAACTTGTGTAACATGTAGAGTTGTACAAATACCATCAGATTCAAGATTCCAGTTTTAGAGTATTTAGGTCAACCAACCAATTCCCTTGTGCCCCTGCGGAGAAGCCATCCTTGCTCGTGACCTACAGCTTCTGGACCAGTTATTTCTACCTCTTGCGTAAATTTATATCCATATTTCATCACTGAGACTGATTTCTTTTATGTCAAGGAATGAAGTGTGTTCTTGCTAAGCTACTCTTAACTCCTAATAATGCTTATTTCTCTTTCCTTTTAAATTTTTAACTTTTTAATCCATTCTTAATGAATTTCACATCATGAACCCTGATCCCAATCATCTTCATATCCATTTATTTATTTATTTTTATTTACATTCCTGTGGTTGCCCTGGCCACTGTCTCCCTTCCCACAGTTCCTCATCCCATTCCTCCTCCCCCTTGCTTCCAGAAGGGTGCTCCCCAACACCAGACCTCCCCCTTTCCTGGGGCCTCAAGGCTCTCAAGGACTAGGTGCATCTCTTCCCACTGGGCCAGACCAGGCAGTCCTCATATGTGTTGGGGCCTCCAACCAGCCTATGTGTGCTGCCTGGTTGGTGGCTCAGTCTCTGGGAGCTCCCTGGGGTCTGGGTTAGTTGAGACTGCTGGTCTTCCTATGAGGTTGCCCTCCCCTTCGGCTTCTTCAGTCCTTCCCCTAATTCAACCACAGGAGTCCCCGACTTCAGTCCAATGGTTGGGTATAAGTTTCTACATCTGACTCAGTCAGCTCCTAGTTGAGCCTCTCAGAGGACAGCCATGCTAGGCCCCTGTCTGTAAGCACACCATAGCATCAGTAATAGTGTCAAGCCTTGATGCTTCCCCAGTCCCTCCACTTGAGGCCCTGCCCATCTACTGAAGGTGGACTCTTTGAGTTCCCTCTCCACGCTGTTGGTCATTTTGGCTAAGATCACCCCCATTGAGTCCTGAAAGTCTCTTACCTCCCCGGTCTCTGGTACTTTCTAGAGGGTCACCCTACCTCTTAACCCCAAAGGCTACATATTTCCATTCATTCTCCTGGCTCTCTGGGCTTCTGTCCCCCTACCCCATACCTAATTCTATTCCCCCTTTCCTACCAGGTCCCTTCTTCCCTCTGTCTCCCATGATTATTTTCTTCCCCCTTTTAAGTGGATTGAGGCATCCTCACTTGGGCCTTTCTGCTTGTTAAACTTCTTATGGTCTGTGGGTTGTATCCTAGGTATTCTGTACTTTTTGGCTAATATCTGCTTATCAGTGAGTACACACCACGCATGTCCTTTTGGATCTGGGTTACCTCACTCAGGATAATATATTCTAGTTCCATCCATTTGCCTGCAAAATTCATGATGTCCTCATTCTTAATAGCTGAATAATATTCCATTGTGTACATTAACCACATTTTCTGCATCCATTCTGCAATTGAGGGGCATTTGGGTTGTTTCTGGCTTCTGGCTTACAAATAAGGCTGTTGTGAACATAGTGGAGCACGTGTCCTTGTGATATGGTGTGGCATCTTTTAGGTATATGCCCCAGAGTGATATAGCTGGGTCTTCAAATAGAACTATTTTCTGAGGAACCACCAGACTGATTTCCAGAGTGGTTGTACCAGTTTGTAATCCCACCAGCAGTGGAGGAGTGTTCCTCTTTCTCTACATTCTCACCAATATCTGCTGTCACCTGAGTTTTTGATCTTGCCCTTCTGACTGATGTGAGGTGGAATCTCAGGGTTGTTTTGATTCACATTTCCCTGACAACTAAGGATGTTGAACATTTTTTTAGGTGCTTCTCTGCCATTCAAAATCGTCTGCTGTGAATTCTCTGTTTAGCTCTGTACCCCCCTTTTAAACTGAGTTGTTTGGTTTTCTGGGGGTCTAACTTCTTAAGTTCTTTTAGTTTGGATGTCAGCCCTCTATCAGATGTGGGGTTAATGAAGATGTTTTCCCAGTCTGTAGGATGCCATCTTGTCCTATTGACAGTGCCTTTTGCCTTACAGAAACTTGCATGCTCTCAGACCCTCTGGGCCAGCTCTCCTGAACGCATGTCCTTGGGGCTGTCTCACCTGTGCCCACAACACCAGAACCAACTTTACTGTGCTGCCCAGGTGACGTTTGGGCCTCAATCTCATGTGCTGAAACCAGGGAGTGGAAGGGCCAGCTCTGGCCAGCCCTTGGACATCAATATGGCCCCAGGTAGCAACCCAGATCAGAGATATCCACATGGCCTTCAATGGAAACATGGCTAAGGACATCAACACAGATCCCTGCTGCTGCAGGGCCATGGACCTGCACATGGAGTCAATGACAGCACAGCCCGGGCCAGGACATCACCATGGGCTCAGAGGACAGCGTAGGCTGTTCAAATCAGGCTGTTCCACACCAACCTCGTGTCCCCAGTTATACCTCTTGTCCTGGTGCACAAACAGTTCCACGTCTCCTTTTCTCCCATCTCTTTGCCACATACTTACTCATTGGAGTGACACCCACAGGTGTCTTCCACCTCTGGGTGGTGGTGGCAAGCAGACCACTCTTCTTTCTAAATGTTAAGATTTATTTATTTTTGTTTTTTGTTTTTTTTGTTTTTCGAGACAGGGTTTCTCTGTGTAGTCCTGGCTGTCCTGGAAGATTTATTTATTTTAGCTGGGTGGTGGTGGCACATGCCTTTAATCTGAGCACTTGGGAGGCAGAGGCAGGCAGATTTCTGAGTTCGAGGCCAGCCTAGTCTACAGAGTGAGTTCCAGGACAGCCAGGGCTACACAGAGAAACCCTGTCTCGAAAAAAAAAAAACAAAACAAAACAAAAAAAACAAAAAAAAAGATTTATTTATTTTTATTTTCGGTGTATGATTGTTCTACCTACATGTATGTCTGCATGCCACCTGCATGCCTAGTGCCCATGGAGACCAGAGGAGTGCATTGGATCCCCTAGGATAGGAGTTGGGGATGATTGTGAGCCATGATATATGTGCAAGAAACCAAAACTACAAGTGCTCTTAACTACTAGCCATCTATTTAGCTCCTTGCGTGTCTTTCTAAAGTGCGAAAACATCCATACAAGTAACATTACATAGACTGAGCAGAGGTTTTTGGAGGACTTATAGATGTATATAACTACATTTACATGTATGTAATAACAAGCAGTAAAGCTGCAGTTGTTAACAGTAGTTTATTCCTTCAAGCAAAATATTTTTCTATACTATGATGCTTTTGAGAGTCATCATGTTATTCCGAATATCGCTACCTTCTGCGTTATTTGCTTAATTATATTCTGCTGAACATAATTTGCCAAATTGTGTCCAGTCACCAATTGATAGCTATGGTGGGTTGCATGGGAACAGCTCCCACAGGGTCATGTTTGAATACTTGGCTCCCGGCTTGTTGAACTGTTTGGGAAGGATCAAGGAGGGTTGCCTTGTTGGACTGTGGAGGTTTTATCCCTAGAGGTGGGCTGTGAGGTTTCTAATGCTCATGTCATTTCCAGTTAGCTCTCTCACTCTGTGTGTGTGTGTGTGTGTGTGTGTGTGTATATACCTGATTCTTGTGGATCAAGATGTAAGGTCTCAGGTACTGCTCCAGCAACATGCCTGCCTGCCTGCCTGCCTGCCTGCCACCTGCCTGCCTGCCTGCCTGCCTGCTGCTGTGCTTCCTGTCATGATGGTCATGGACCCACCCTCTGAAACTGTAAGCTCCCAATAAACTATTTATTCCATAAGTTGCTTTGGTCATGGTATTTTGTACGGCAATTAAAGTAGGGCAATAGAAAATTTAGTTACTTCTATTAGTTGCTTATTAAAAATAATGGTGATTTGGGAACATTTATGCCAAAAAGTATTTATGTGAAGATACGTTTTTACTTCTCTGAGGTCAGCAGCCAGGAGTAGACTTGGTGGGTCGTATGGTAAGTATAGTTTTCATTTTGAAGACTCACTCAAACTACCTTACAGTAATTGTACCACTTTACATGCCACTAGCAATATATGACATTCCATCTGTACCATATCCTCACCAACACTTGGAAGTCTGGTTGTTTGAAGATATCCAAATAGGAACGTGGTAGTATGATGCGGATTTAATCTAAAGTCTCTAATAGCCAAAGAGTTTATGTTTCTTTCTGTTAACCATCTGTACAAATGTCCTGATTGGGCTTACTGTTGTTTGATTTATTTCTATCTTGGTATTAAGTTGTACACACTCTCAATTAGAGATGAAAACAAATGTTCAGTCAGGAAAAATGCTCAGCAAACATTTTCTCCCTCACTGTGGCTTGTCTTTTTATTTTTCTAATGATTTTACAAGCAAATTATTTTTGAAATTTGTTTAATATTCTTTGGACATATTTCATATTTTCTGTGTCTTAACCCAAGATTGCAAAGTTTTTCTGGTGTGTCTTCGTGTGTTTTGAATTAGTTTTGATTTGATACAAATGAGAGCGTCACAGTTCACTTCTTTTTCTTAATTTACTTAAAAGCATCTAATGTCTGTGGGTGTTTTACCTGCATGTATGTCTGAACTCTTCCTGTGTGTAATGCCTGAACTCCACCTGTGTGTAATGCCTGAACTCCACCTGTGTGTAATGCCTGCAGAGGCCAGTGGGAGGTGTCATATTCCCCGGGACTGAAACTCTAAATTGCTGTGAGCTGCCATGTGGATCCTGGGAATTGAACCCAATGTCTCTGGAAGAGCATCATCCAATGTCCTTAACTGCAGAGCCATCATGCCAACCCCCTCATTTTTTTTTTATCCAAATGAATATCTCGCTATTTCAAAATCACTTTCTTAAAACACTCTTCTTTATCCATTGAATTTAATTGACCACTTAAGTATGGGTCACTTCTGGATTCTCAATTCTGTTCCACTGATCTATATTCTTATCTTCATAAATTCTTCATGTGTAATCACCCAGAACAGGATCATATTTAGAGAAAATGAGCATATTGATACTTTCCACTGAAGCATATAATGCATCCGAATTTAAATATAGTAATTGTCAAAGAAAATTAATCTCTCTAAAAAACATAGTCTTACCCACACATCTTAAAATAAAAATAACAAGTCAATTTCAATAATTTTTACTGGGACCTAGAAAAAAACTAGAAAAAAATACTGCTTGAAAGAATAAACTACTGTTAACAACTATCAAATTACTTATATGCATCTAGAAAAATAACACATTTAGAGAGGATAAATAAATGCTGTTATGAGACGATAGCAAGAACATATCTTCAAAATTTGGGCCAAGTCTTTAGGCAGCAGCAATTACATTAGTGAGTATAAAAGAGTAGGACTCAGGATAGCTCAGTGTTTACCTAGCATTTGGGAAACCCTGGGTCTCCATCTCCAGCAATGCCTGTGATCCTCACGCTGGGAAGGCAGAGGCAGATGGATCAAAAGCCCACGGTCAGTCTTGACTACGTGGTGAGTTCAAGGACAGCAAGAGAAAGGTCCAAGAGTTGCCACGGGCCTGGAGATGCTCAGATGTTTCTATTTTTAAAGTCTATGAACGTGAATGCTAAGCAGCCATGCTATTGAAAGCTGCAGTCACGGGACAGACGAAGCAAACAGTTTATCAATATGTTTTTGGTGGAAGATAAAAAGCTTTTCTTCACGACACTAAATGATTGAAATTAATATCTGAAGATACCAAACATAAAGCCTGAATTATTTAAAAGAGCCAGTGAATATGTCTTTATAAAACAAAAACAAAAAACCAAAAACAAACAAACAAAAAAGAACCTCAGACCTATCTCTGGAAAAGTCATATAACAAAATGAAGACAGAGGTATAAAACCAAAAATTCGGAAAGATTTGCATATTGCTTTTTTGCTATGCTTAGTTCTACATTTGAAAGAATTGTAAGTCCTAATGGTGTAGATTCATCTCAAGTCATTCAAAATGACCCTCTTTTCCTTCTGACAGAGCTAATGATACAAAGTATCAACTGGGTAATACCCAAGTCCAGGTTAAATATATGAGTTTAGAGATCTCGGAGGAAGCCAGGGCTAGACATTTGGATTAGGGGAGAGTCAATACACTCTTGCTTTGTAACAGTGAACTGTCAACTTGACAGAGGCTAGAATCTCCTGTAAGCTGAGTCTCTGGACATACCTCTGGGAGATGATCTTGTCTGCAATAAATGAGCTGATAAGATCGATGCTGTGTGGAAACCAGTCCCTGGCTAATCCTGGATCAGATTCATGGAGAAAAAGCTGAGACCCTGCACCAGTCACCCTTCTCTTCCCTGCTGGTGGGTCTGGTGTGACAGGCTGTTTCAGGTGCCTTGGCTCACCCTCCTTGATGTACCTTGAACTGGGAGCTGTAATAATCCCTTCTCACTTAGGTTGCCTTTGTCAGACTATCTCATTGCAGCCTCAAGAATAGAGTCCTGCCTTGAATGGGAATGGATGTTCTCTTCCATTCAAACTCTGGATGACAGAGTTTGAACCCTGAAGGCCTTGATAACAGGATGTTATTAGTCATGCAAGTACAGGGACAGTGAGTAGAAGCAGCTTCATGTCGATAAGGTGGGAGGACACCGATTTTGTCTTTTGATTATTTTTTCCACAGTAAAATATTAACCAGGTGTTGGTTTGAATGGGACAAGGGAAAAAGTATGGAAAGTCTTAGACACACACACACACACACACACACACACACACACAGTATTAAATAGCTGATTGAGGAGTATTAAGGTCAAAAGAGGCATCTCTGGTGGCTTATTAAACAGCACTTCACATTCATTAATTTCAATCAAGATTAGTAGACAAAGGATTAAGAGAAGAGACAACAATTAGTGTGTTGAGGCCTGCCCCTCCCTGCCCAGCATAGCTGTAGCCATCTTGTTCCATGGCTGCCAGCTAGTTCATACTGTTGCTGTAACATGCCTGCCAGTCATTGACACAGAGAAGTGACTTGGCCCAGAGCAAGGTCACGCCTATCTCATATCCTGTAGGTTTTGTAGGTTTTGCATATCCTGTATGAAGTCTGTTATTAAGAAATCCCACAAATCCTTTACATAGGATCCATCAAGTCAATATGAACTTGTTTTGTCTAAAATGGCTTGAGTCAGAGCTGACCACTGGGCAGCACTTCCTGCATCTGCATATAAGCTCATTATGGTATTTGTATTTCTTTCCTTCATAAGCTGACAGAGGAAAATGTTCGTGGTCACAGCTTAGCCTCTGAATTCTGAGTTGTGATCCTGATTGCTCATTACTAGGGTGTGCATTCAATAAACCATCCCTGTCTAACTGAGAACGGTGTTTTTGTGGTTTGTGGAGAGACTCCTGGACCCCAACAAGTGGAATAATTAAAGAAAATGTTTAGCACAAATGCCAAAAAAAAAAAAAAAAAAAAAAAAAAAAAAAAACTGAGACAAACGGCTAAAAATGCTGTAAAAAAAAAACACTTTAGAATATTTTTACAATACTGCTAGCAATCAGGATACATGTCATAGGCACAGAAACATATACTATTGGTAATTTAAAAACATTAAAAACCAGTTATCAGTATATCCACACACATATATACAAATGCATATATATACATACATACACACAAGTACAACCTGCTCAGCCTGTCTAATGTTACCTGTATGTTTATATCCAAGGTAGACCATTTGATATTATATTGGTGTGCTCTTCCCTCACTCTCAGCGTTCCTTAGTTGTCTAGTTCTTCGTGAAGGGTCAAAGCCTTGTGGTCTTTCCTCTCTCCACTTTTGCATATCTATTGCTGTCCTTGTCCAGCTTGTGATTGGGCAGTCAGGTTGGTAAGCCTCTATAGGTGTAGCTTCTGACATTTCTAGGAAACACAACCTCACAGCGAGTCCCTTGGTCCCCTGGCTCTAATGATCTTTCCACCCCCTCTTCCTCAATGAGCCCTAAGCCTTACGCGTCTAAGAGTTACATCGTGATGTATACGCTCAGGCTGGACTCCACAACTGCATTTGGCTGGTTTTCTGTAATGCTCTCTGAGTCTGTTGCAAAGCAAGGTTCCTCTGATTTTTGAGGGGGAAAGGGTGAGGGAGTGTGAGGGAGGGCGAGAATTACATTTATCTGTGGGTATAAGGACAAACATTTAAAATATAGTTGTGGATTATGCTGGTTTGCTAAAATGGTGGTTGTAGGTTCTCTTCCAAGATCTATGAATTTGCCAGCCCTGGGTAGTTGGCTTTCCAGTACTAGAACTAAGCTCCACCAGCCAAAGGAAGTCTGGGATTACCAGAAGCTAGAAGAGGCAAGGAGAAACCGCATTCAGAGAGCATAGCCCTGCTGACCCCTCTATGTTAATGTTCTATTGCTGTGATAAAGCAAAGTAACTTGGCGAGAGAAGGATTTACTTTAGTTTACAGTTGAAGTTCACCATGAAGAGAAGTCAGGGCAGGGACCCAAGGCAGAGAGGTCTGGAGACAGGAAGTGAAGCAGAGGCTGTAGAAGAATGCTGCTCATTGGCTTGCTCCCCATGGCTTGCTCAGTTACCTCTGTTATGCAACTCAAGACCACGTTCAGAGTGGGTTGGGCCATCCTACATCAATCATTAAAGAAACCATAGGAAAGCCGGGCGGTGGTGGCACACGCCTGTAATCCCAGCACTTGGGAGGCAGAGGCAGGCGGATTTCTGAGTTCGAGGCCAGCCTGGTCTACAGAGTGAGTTCCAGGACAG
>BDUI01000021.1:375420-422190 GCA_002335545.1 Apodemus speciosus
AAAAAAACTACCAAGGACCTGCAAAAAGGCAAAGTAGGTATTATTCTCCAACCTCAGCAGGGAAAGCATATATGACTTAGCTAAGGTCAAATAGCTAATAAATAGCTGATATGGAGCCAAAGCCCAATGCCCGACTCTTGACTCGATGTGTCACAGAATCACTGAGTCTCCAGCACAGCTCTTGCAGCATAGCTCTTTCCTAGAGAGTAAATTACCCTAAAGTCAAAGAAACGGCAAGGTCCAATATGCTAGCTTGTTGCCTCTCCTTCTAGAAAGGGAATGAGACAGGATCCTGCGAGGCTCACCTCTCACTTCTAGGATATCATCTACCTAGGACACTGCTCAATTCATTAAATGAAATGAAGAAACGAAAAATAAGGGGCATCATCAAAAAAGCAGTCACTCTAATAAAAACAGGACCAGACACATTTGGGGAGATACCGAGAATAACCACTGACAGAACTGGGGCTCTCAACAGTCAGAGTTCAGGAGGAACTAAGAAGAGTGTGAGGAAGGCCTGAGTCACGCACTGCGAGCAGAAGCACTTCAGCATCCACTCACCCTCATCCATGTCAATCGGATCAGGCCGGGCTGGTTTGGTTTCCGGGTTTGGGTCTATCTCCCCAGGCTTAAGTTTTCGGGGGTCATCTGTTGTTTCCTCTTCATTGTCCCTTTGGGCAGTTTTGTCCCTTGGTGGAAAAAAAACAAATCCCAGATGAGTTTAGTCACAGCATCGCACCATTTAGTATGAGAATTACCAAAGTTCTAGCTCTGGCACTCTCTTTCCCAAAATAAACAACAGATGAGCATTATGGAAAACAGCATCTTTACAGTTGCTTCAAGTAAATAGAAGAGCATTAAAATTCTCTAATTTCAGTATTTCCACTCATGATGAGACATGCAGTCCTTCCTCACAGTGCAGAACATCCAGACAAATGCACTCCTGGAACAGAACAAGAAGGGCCTAACAAACTCTCAGCAGCRCAGGTGATAGGGCCTCATGCACTCACCCACTCTCACTCTCCTGAGTGTGACTTGCACACTTTRTAAACAACCCTTCTAAAGGAGAGGCAGAAGACATAATTTTGCTCAACCATGTGACATCTGGAATACAGAATTCAGTGACTTTAGTTTCTTTGGTTTTATGCACAGGCACAATTATGGTGGAAATGCTCTAAATTTGTTCAGCACACTAACATATATATGCACAGTCTTCAGGACTCTCTGAGGACCACTCACAGGAGGAATTCATAGTGTTCCAAGCACTGGGCTGCTGTTCTTCCTATGATCGGAGCAATGGTCCTCCATTGCGTTGGCATCAGCTTGGCCAAGTGCAAGAGCTTTTCTTCCTCTTCTCTGGACCATTCAGTTTTTTTAATACTGGGATCCAGCCATTCATACCTATTAAAGACAACATAGCAAACATTAGTCAGCTGCCGTGTACTGACTACGATCACATGCTCTCGTCCCTCAATCACTATTTCTGACAAGAGAATTCATTCTGAAGTTAAACTTCTCATCTTCCCCTCTTCACATTAAAATGTATTTTAAGTATGTAAAATTAGTAATACTTAAAAACCTAATAGACTGAAGTGCAAAATGCAACCATGTGACTTATTTTTTAACTAGTATTTATTTTTGTTTAATCTTTTTTTTTTTGTCATTTGTTTTGGTTTTTGTTGGTAATTGTAGTGCTTTGTTTTGGGGTTTTGGGGGGTTTTGAGACAGAGGGTTTCTCTGTGTGGCCCTGTATGTCCTGGAACTCCATCTGTAGACCAGGCTGGCCTCATATTCAGAGATCTGCCTGCCTCTGCCTTCCATGCTGGGATCAAAGGTGTACATTACCACACCTAGCACTCCTTCTTAGCTTTTCTGAAGTTCTAAAAGTATCTGGGAAAAAAATAGCACCTTGTATTATTTACATTACAATTTCACTGCCCTTCCTTATGTTTGAGTCCCACAGCATCGYYTATTACTTCTCTAAGCATCTGCTTAAAYCCACGAAGAGTTCCAGAGCTGTGTGCGTCCATCTGCTGTGCTTTAAATTTAAAGTAGAACTCCTACAGCATCCTCCATGGTCTAAGGTCTGCTCAATCTGCCTTGTCTATAGGTATTTAGCTGGGTGAGAATCTGTCCTAGGCTGAAGCTTAATGGCTTAAGGCCACTAAGAGCAAGGGAATCAAACTACTGCAGCCTGAGAGCCACCTTCCTTCAGCCCTGCATCTGACCCTTCCCACCGTCAGAATCTGGGTCACTTCATATAGTCCAAATGATGTTCCTCACAGCACATGGGCTGCAGCTGGGATGGGTTCATTCAAGTCAACACCACTCGTGCCTACCATCCTGTGACTTAACAAGGTGACACATGGGTGGAACATGGCATTTAAGTGTAGCAAATATGCATATTGCTGCCCTAGTACAAGGAAACTAACCACTGTGACCTGGCCCTTAGAAAAAAACAAAAACAAAAAAAACAAGCACTGTTAGCATTTATTTCTTTGGGAAAGTAAGTCCTAAAATAACCAATTTATAAACTTTTAGATCACAACTCATTCAATGATCCAAGGCCCAGCTACCTAAGATTTTGTATTGTGTCTCACAAGGCACTCTCAAATAAAAATATAACTCAGTTGGACAAGGATTCACAACTGATCAATTAATGCTTAAGTTGTGAGAAAACAGGCAGGGTAAAGAAGAGGAAAAATGGTTTGCTCAAGACACAGGCAGCAAGTGGTACGTATATCTAAAGGCACCTCTCTCCATACTTCCCTCCATACCACAGTTGGGGGGTGGGGGGAGAGGGGACTGAGCCATCTCACACATCGCAGTGGGAATGGGGTTCATGCTGTTTCCCACTCACTGACTGGTACATACCATCTGGCTTTGCACTGCTTTGCCGATTTCCTATGCAGCAACGAGGCAATCCTAGACCACTGGTTTTTCCCATATTTCATTACCGCTGCTTTCAGAATTTCATCCTAGAAGAGTTAGCAAAGAGAATGCATTCAGAAAAGACAAAACTTAAAAGTTAGTACCTGCACAGTTCCTGTAGAGAGACACACAGGATCATTTAAAAAGAAAAGAAAGGCATGGAAACTTTATTAAGAGTTAATGATAACTAGCATAGAAGAATCAGAAGATGCCTGGGAGGCAGCTCAGTNGGAAGGAAGGAAGGAAGGAAGAAAGAAAGAAAGAAAGAAAGAAAGAAAGAAAGAAAGAAAGAAAAAGAAAGAAAGAAAATCACAATCGAAGGCATAGTTACTGATCAAGGGGATCCCAGGGTTCTCCCAAACAGCACGCAGTATTGCCATTGCCTTGTTACTCTCTGTAAGAATACAGTAAGATCCTAGTGCTGAATAAACCACACACTTTGGCTGCAGTATATGTGCGTGGGGGAGGGGGTGTACACACACAAAAGACCATCAAGGCAGCCAGGCACTCCCTCCCTGCTTGCACTCACAGTGGGGGAGGGTGCTACACAGGCTGCTTGAGGGAGAAGACTCAGGGTACCTATCCCAACACTGCCCACCCCAGCTCAGGGAAGACTGCAGGAGAGAAGGAGAGAAGGAGAGCCGAACGCAGAACCTGGAGAGCCGTTAGAGCGCTGCAGCGAAAACGCTGCCTTCCGGACAGACGGGCGCGCATGGTCATAGCACTCGTGGGAACACAGCAGCTGTGGTTGCCTGCACAAGATCAAGCCAGCCAAGATCCTCTCGTGGATGGGATAGACGGTCTCCAAGCTCTCTACCCTTCACCCTTCACTGAGGAGCTACTAGTAGTTGCTAGTTGCTGGGGGAGGGGGTGGGGGAGGGGTAGGGTAGGAAGGAGGTCACTGTTTAGATTGCGGCTGGAAGGTTTCCTGGGTTCCAGTGGATGGTCCCACAGTCATGCATGTATGGGAAGCACTAACTGGGCTTTGTGGGTTATTAAAAACAAACTAACAAACCAAATACCCTTCAGTGTCATTGTTGTTGTTGTTGTCGTCATCGTCGTCGTCATCCTCCTCCTCCTCCTCCTCCTCCTCCTCCTCATCATCATCATCATCATCATCATCTTGGTTTTGACTTTTGAAAACAGGGTTTCCCTGTGTAGCCCTGGCTGTCCTGGAGCTCACTCTGTAGATCAAGCTGACCCCAAGCTCCTAGAGGTCATCCTGCCTCTGCCTCCTGAGTGCTGGGATCAAAGGTGTGTGCCACCACTGCTTGGCTCTTCAGTCTCGGTATTTGGCTTTTGCTTCAGATTTCCCTTTTGCTTTTCCTTCAGTGGAATTTAAACGCATCATATGTGTACGGTAGCAGATGTGCTGGATGGTATGCCCAGTAGAAGTGACGGTATGTCTACGGCATAGACGCAGAGTTAATACGACTGAGAGGCAAAATACATAGATCCCAAAACAATCGATTCACACCCTTCCTCTCAATCTGATGCTCAGTAGCAATAATGCAAAGAGCAAGTTGAAGAGTTGGCTGCTATTTTACAAAATTCACGGCTTTTCATGAGACTTTCAGTGGTTCTTCCCATTCCTGAAGACAAGCTTCACGAATCCTCTGGAGAGAAAGCCCTGTCTTGGGATCACATGGCTGGATGCGGCTATGATACAGTTGAGAACAGATCCTAAGAAGCAAATGCAACACACATTCTTTTGGTACAGATATGTTCGCTCAGTTACGGAAGTGTGCATAATAGTGTGCACGAAAACGCCAGGTAACCCAATTAATAGAGGGACAGATAAAGTTTATTCCACTCCATGAAGTATATCACACAATAGTTACAAAGAGCTCAACCGTACTGGGAAATGTTCACAAGAGAAAAAAATTTCATGGTTGAATAAATGCAAATGTTATGTAATTAGTGTAATTAGGGAATAAGAAAATTAAAAATCCTTAATATGCTCAAAAGCATATTAAAGTGCTATTTCCGATACAAGCAGAGAAGCCAAGCGCTTGAGACTTCCTCCAGTGAGCAGACGAGGCCAGAAGCATTGAAGGTAAAAGAATGAATGTGTCCTGCTGCGGCCCGAATAGAGGGGCGGAGAGCTAAGGCAAGCCTGTGCTCGCTACAAGCTGGGGAGGCTTTCCACAGCCAGGAAGGGAAGCCCCGTCCTGAAGCTAAAAGAGAACTGATTTCAGTCAACAGTCTGAACGAGCTTGGGAGCGAGTTCACCTTGGGACCCCAGAAAGCGAGGCAGCCTTGCCTGTCACCTTGATTTCAGCCTTCCTTCGTAACCCGGAGATGGATCCAGCTGAGCCGCACTGTACCAGAAGATTGTATTGTGAAATAAACTTCTGGTAATCTATTATAGCAACAATAGAAATGAATAAAGAGAGAAATGCAGAGTCTGCTGAATAGATGCCTGCGGTAGGTGTAAGGAATGCCTTTTAACTTAAAAAAGTATGGAGATAGAGTAGACATAACCTGTAAGAAAACTTAGTATTGGGCTTATTCAAAAAGCCTTTCCTGTGCTTACATGGTTTACAAGGTTGATAAACTAATTAGAACATACGTGAATGTGGCTAGTTGGAGATTCAGAGCCAAACACTATCTTTTTAAAACTCAATCATATCGTGTGTGTGTGTGTGAGCACGTGTGTGTGTGCGGCATGAACTCAGATGCCCATGGAGGACAGAAAAGAGTCTCAGATCCCTGGGAGCTGGAGTCACGGGCAGTTGTGAGCCACCATGTGGATGCTGCAAACCAAGCACCAAGCAGCCATCCCTTACAAGAGCAGAGAGCACTTTTAATCTCTGCACCATTTCCCCAACCCTTGAGCTATTTTAGTCCCTTTAATCGGCATGCGCTGCCCATCTCTGTTTGACCTAACATAATTGTGATCGTTACGTAAGTCCCTTTCCAAATGGACTAACAAACGAGCTGTTTCCATCGACCCAAAGGCAACCTAGTAATGTCACCAGATAGCATCCAAGACCCAGAGCTGAGATCTCTCTGCTTTCCTGGAACCTGCTTATATGATGTCTACACCAATGTATTTAGAAAGTGCCCCAAGTTAGAACCTTTTGTTCTCTTACTATAAATACTTCAGTCCTCATGTTAGAACGCAGTATCTGGGGCAACCTGAATTTGTGTTCCCAGGTCATAGTGGCTCATAGCTGGCTCCAGAACAAACTCTTATTTCCTTTGAGGTGAGAGCTGTGTTTTCATAGGGGCAATTGTAACATGATCATCAAGGGGGAAAAGTGTATGCTCATCCAAAGTGAATCTGGGTAGATCTCAGGCATGTAGAAATAAACGTTGACTGGGTAAGTGGTTCTCAACCTGTGGGTCTCGAACCCTTTGAGAGCCAAAAGATTCTTTCACAGGGGCTGCATCATATCATTTATTTACAGTATGATTCATAACAGTAGCAAAATTAGTTATGAAGCAGAAAAAAATAATTTTATGGTTAGGGGGGCACCACAACATGGGGAAACTCCATTAAAGGGTCACAGCATTAGGAAGGGCAGGAGCCACTGGGTAGGTCAGTAGCTAAAAGACCCATTGATTTATAGATCATCGCCTCACCCCATCCCCAGCCATGGCCTTTATATAACAGATTGGTAGGGATGATGGGAAAACTGACTTTCCTAGTTCTGGGTGTAAGTCACCCTAGGACTGGAAAAAAACACGTTTCCAGGGTAGAGGATGGTGCCTTCTGCCTACCTATAGAGTTTATGGATCACAGTATAGCCATTCATTTACATGTTGCTGATAGCTGACTTCAATATTATGGCAGAGATGGGTGCCTGCTACAGAGTCCACAAAATCCATACCCTTACCCTCTGCAGAAAAAAAAAGTGCTGACTTCTGTCCTAATTACCCTAACTACTGAGCACCCTCCAAATGAAATAAAGATATTGTAAACTTAAAAAAAAAACAAATATATATATATATATATATATATATATATATATATATATATATCCCATACGTGTGCATATTTAGGGAACCTGACTCAGTAGAAATGGCCTTGAATGGTTATAAATCACATGATTATACATGGAGGACAGTGGAAAATCAAGTAAAACTACTTAAAAAGAATTGTCTGGTCCAGCAGCTGGAGCTCCTCAGCCTCTGTCTCCATCTTTGTTCTGCCTCACACCGCCTGGCCTGCAGGTGGCGCTTTTTAGACTTCAGGTCCTATGTCACCTTCTAAGGGGTCTTTAGTCTCCAAGATGGGATTACACAGATTTACTTTATGAGAACATATTGAAGAGATCCATTTGCCCCTCGTCTACACTGAATCCACACAGGAAGGGAGAGTGCTGGTGCTCCTCAGACCCTGCCTGCCACACACGTTAGAAACATACATGTGGGGTCATGAGACTGTCACATCCCATGACAGTCCTCATCCTCATCGATACAGCTGGTTTAAATGGTTTGGATGTTTAGCAGACTGTGTCTCCGTCCCTGGCTTTTTGGCTGACAGTCTAAGGTTTTTGTTCTGTTCTACATTTATTTGGAGTGGGTAAGGGAATGTGACAGAATTGTGACAACTCCTGGGACTTGTTCCCCTCTGTGATATAGCTAGTTTTCTTCCTAGATTGAAACACTCCATCCAGCAGGGGAGGTCTTTAAGACAGGTAAACAGGTCAAAATAGCTTCAGGAAGTTCCTGAAGCTGACCAGATCACTAGGCCTCTCCCTCCCAATAATAAGACAACTTAGTCACTCTTGGAGAAACCAAGCTGCAAAGGAGACTCTAAGACCAGACCAGCTTCCCAGAAGAAGCAGAAACCCGCCAAGATGCCTGGAAGACAGGAGACCAACTGAGTTACCTGGAAAGGACAGTTTCCAACCTGTTGAGCAGCCTGTATCAGGACTCTGGCGGTATCTGTACGGTCTGCTGTGGGCTCCCCATCTGGGGTGAAGAGACATGTATAGTTGCATCTCCCCAAGAAAAGCCTTGCCACACACCTTCAACTACAGGGGTTCTTTAGAATTTGGGTCATCAGGCTTGACAGCAATGGCTTTACCAGCGGAGCCATCTCATTGGCCCCAGAGTCTTAGTTTCTCCTGGTTCTGTGGCTGTGTAACCAAAGTATGACCAGTACTCTGGACCTGAGTGATTCATCTGAATCAAGGATGACATAGGTAGATTTGTGATCCATTTATGTTCAGCAAAATGTAATTAGTCTCATGAAAAATTCCTGGTAAAGAGTCAGACTTTAAAAGGTATTTATAAACTTGATATCCAATCTGACAATATTCACATGACTATACACACACACACACACACACACACACACACACACACACACACACCAAGTAATTTTTTAAATGAAAGATTCCAGAATTGAAAAAAAAATAGCTCTAGTGACTTTTCCTAGGACTGACAATGTATTTCACATATTTCATCAGACATAAAGGACATTGGCTTGCTTTTGTATTTCTCAGGAAACTTGGTTTCAAAATCTCAAATGCACTGGCCACATAGATGCTAATTTCAATGTTCCAGCATTCACAGATTGTCCTCTATACCACAGCAATTCACTAGACTGCATCTAATGGGTCAAAAAAAATATCATGCTTATATTTTATAACATTAACTTTGAACTGCTCAAGAACCAAAATATTAAAATATTAAAACGGCAACTAGAAAGTGCCTCGGAAGTTAAGAGCACGCACTGTTCTTCAAGGGGACCAGACCTTGATTCCCAGCACTCATAGTGGGTGGCTCATAGTCAGTTGTCCCTCCAGCTTCAGGAGGACCCGACGCCTCCCTCCGGCTTCTGTGGGCACCTACACTGACATGCATATACCCATACACAGACACACAGAGACACATAACTACAAGTAGTACAAGTTTGTTAAACTTACTTGTCGGGCTAGGGAAATGGCTCAGTCGATAAAGTATTTTGTCACAGAGGCATGGGATCTCTAGGACCCAGGGCAAAAAAGCCAGGCGTGGCTCACAGACAAGATTGGCAACTGCAGAGCCTGCATAGGTCCACAGGCTAGGTCCTCTGCATATATGTTATGGTTGTTGGCTTGGTGTTTTGCGGGGACTCCTGACTGAATTGGGGGTGTCTGGGATTCTTTTGCCTGCTGTGGGGGCCCTTTTCCTCCCACTGGGTTGCCTTGACCAGCATTCATTTGAGGGTTTGTGCCTGCTATTATGGTATCTCGTTGTGTTCAGCTGACGCCTCTGGGAGGCTTGCTCTTTGCTGAGGGGATGAGAAAGGGAAGGGAGAATGGGCCAGAATGGAAGGTGTGGTTGGGATGTATTGTATAAAAGAAGAATAAATAAAAACATATTTTAAAGGCTGGGAATGACACACTTGTGCAATCACATGTATGGAATCATAGTGCTAGGAGAACAGGTGGGTCTCTGGGGCTCACTGGCCGGATGGCCTAGCCAAATCAACTCCGAGAGACTCTGTCTCAAAAACTAGGCTGGGGAGTAATCCGAGAGGACAGCCAGCATCAATCTCCAGCTTCCATACACACATAAACGCAAGTACGTGTACACTCACACACACACACACACACACACACACACACACACACACACACACACACAATCGCATAGCACCTCTAGGGCTAAGCTAAAAGGAAAGATTGTTTGTGCTTTAAGGACTTAGGCACAACTGAAATTGGAAGTGTCAGCCACTTTTCCCAGAGAGAAAGCATTTCAGATGCTGCTTCCTGGACCATTTGCACTCTGTTTAGCAAATGGGATTGGCAGCTCTCAACAGCCGTACCACCATATGTCACCACAGATGCCAGATGACACTCACAGCAGCTACCACAGGGATGTGCTGATTTCCCACCTTGTGACAAGTCAGCCAGAATCTCAGATAGTCCACACACCAAGGGCAGTGTGGCTCCCACTCCCATGCCCCTGCTTTCTCCACTGTGGACATGAAGCCCCACACCCGCTTCTGATAATTAACCACCTCTCTGTCCGTGCTCCATCTCCCTTACATCCAAGTAAGGAGAAGGGGAATACCTGAAAAACCTCCTCAGCATCTTATCTTGGGTGTAATTCAAAGATTCAAAAACTGTACTGAGCACCATCGTCCAGCACTGTGCAAGGCACAAGAAATGCAGTTTAGTGATGCCAATGACAAAACCCCCCTGTCCTCGTGCAGGTTACCATCTAGTAGGTCAGACACTAATCAGACAGACGTGTCTAAGACCACAAAGGCATGCAGCAGCAGAGATTTGTCATCAAGTGAGAAGGTAGACTCCGGGAATGTTTCCCTTGAGAAGGGATGGAGGGGCTAAGATCTGAGAGACAAACAGGGATTATCCAGGCGATGAGACAGGACATAAGATTTCAAACCCCTGAAACATGCGAGCACAGTTTTCATCCCAAATGCTTAAAGCAGGGTGACAGGGGACAAAGTAAAACACGCTTTAAAAAAAAACAAAGAGGCTCACTAGTAACAGGATAAGTGCCAATCTCTACTTTAGGTGTGTCTTTAAGACCTGTTTTAACCCTTTGCGTAATGAGAATCAATTCATTGGACAATGGTACTTACACAAGGCAGACTTCTCATAACAGCAATGAAGAGCTACTAAAGGGTTTTTATTCTAGGGACTAGAACAGCTTTGATTAGAGCTGCTTACAAGGCAGTTCATGGCGTCTAGTTGGCTATTATCCCCCGCTACAAGGTAACATCTTTTAAACTCTTGTTTAAATGTGAATAGGTATATATTTTAGGAAGCTCCTATACGAGGTTTCCATATGGCTTTTTCAAGAGGATTTTTTTTTTAACTGCTAGTTATTCCTCCCAATATGATACACATATGAGCTCACAGTCACTGTGAGAGCAGCCACAAGAATTATACATGCTCTAGTCAGGCAGAATTCCACCTCAGAAGAGGGACGTGGCACCACAGTTCTACCTCAAGCTGACAAGGCATTTGATTGGCTTTAGTCTTTCCTTTAAGAAAGTCAGCTTTGTTTAATGGCATGACCCTGGTATACTGACCTCGTCCAGGAGCAGTTGGTCAACACAAACTGGATTTGATGGGTGGAGGTCATAAAGTTGGGTAGGTAGAGCAGCAGGGAAAGAACTGGGAGGAATTGGGGAAGGGATGTGTATTACCAAAGTACATTGTACTAAATTGTCAAAGAATTAATACAAACATTATCAGATGGTGGAGAGAGCTCTGTTTAAAGACTAGGAATCCAAGGAGAGTCAGAATCGCTATAACCAGGCCAGTTAGGAGACAACTGCAGCAATGCAGAACAGAGTTGGTGATGGCCGCTCAGGTGAGAAGCGAAGCAAATTTGTTTACAAAGTGAAACCCAAGGACTTGGTGAGGAAAGGAGAACATGTGTGTCCTGATACAATGTAGGTGAGTGTCTCCCAACCAGGACTGGACACACACTACACAGATAGGACCAGGACTGAACACACACTACACAGATGGGACCAGGACTGGACACACACTACACAGATGGGACCAGGATTGGACTCACACTACACAGATGGGACCAGGATTGGACACACACTACACAGATGGGACCAGGACTGGACGCACACTACACAGATGGGACCAGGATTGGACACACACCACACAGATGGGACCAGGATTGGACACACTACACAGACGGGACCAGGATTGGACTCACACTACACAGATGGGACCAGGATTGGACACACTACACAGACGGGACCAGGATTGGACTCACACCACACAGATGGGACCAGGATTGGACACACTACACAGACGGGACCAGGATTGGACACACATCACACAGATGGGACCAGGATTGGACACACACCACACAGACGGGACCAGGATTGGACTCACACTGACTGCTGCCTTGGCTATCATGGTGTGTGGATGAGTACACTCACAGGCTCAGATGTCTGGACATTGGGTCTCCAGTTGGTGGTGCTGCTTGGCTAGGTTTAGGAAGTATGGCCTTGCTGGAGGAAATATGTCACTAGGAGGAAGCTTTGAAGTTTCAGTGCCAAGTACCATTTGTAGCTTGCTCTTCGGATTCCTGCTCAGTTCAGACTGAACTTTTAGCAGTTTACGCCGTGCCCGCTGCCTGCCATCACAGATTTTTAACCCTAAGCCCAAGTAAACCCTTCTTTCTATAAGTGCCTTGGCCATGGTCTTTCATCAGAGGAATAAAAAGGGAATGAGTGCAGGGGTTCATGTAGGGGATTAGGTGGAGTGGGCGGTGATTATCATTAAAATCCATTGCACGCATGTATGAAATTCTCAAAGAATAAAAATATTAAATAAGTTAATGCCTTGATTAGACAAAATATAACTTTCATACTAACAATACTACTCTCCTACAAGTAATATCAAATGGTAGTATTTAAATTTTCTAAGATATGAGAAAAGAATAAATACACCAAATGTTTTGACATATATTAACTTAAAAAGCAAAGCATACTCCACACACACACAGAGAGAGAGTGAAGTAATGGCAAAAGGAAAAAGATACAAATTATAAAATATGAATGAAAAAATAGGAAGCCCATAAACCTGTAATTTATAATCAACAATTTTTTTTTACAAAAATACCAAGAATATTATGGAGAAAAGACAGCCACTTTAATAAACTGTGCTGTGAAAAACCGTCACAGAAGAGTGAAATCAGACCATCACGTTACACTAAATGCAAACATCAACTCAAAATACATACAATACTTAAACAAAAAAATCAGTTGTTGGGGACTGGAGAAATGGCTGAGTGGTTAAGCACACTGGCTACTTTCCCAGAGGTCATGAGTTCAATCCCCTGTAACCACAACCATCTGTAATGGGATCCAGTGCCCTCTTTGGTGTGCAGATGTGCATGAAGACAGAGCACACAAATAAGTAAATCTTTAAAAAATCAGTGTCAATGTACTGGAGGGGGTAGTAAACACAGAGGAAAAGTTCGTTGACATCAGCCTTCAAAAAAAATTTAAAATATAATCCCTGAATAACAAAAGCAGAAACAGGCAGATAGGATAAAATCAGACCGAGAAGCTTCTACACAGAGGGCTATGAAGAGACAGGCTACAGAATGAAGGAACCTACTCTGCAGCTATGTATCCAACCGGGGGTTAATAGCCATGACATACGTAAAGAATCCAAACAGCTCAGTAATAAGAAAAGAGCCTTTTCAAAATATGCAAGTGGCCTAGATAGACAGCTCTGACAAATGCCAAAGAGGACATGAGAAATGCTCAGAATCTCTACTCGTGGGAGAGCCCAAAAATTCTAATAAAGAAGCCGTGGTGGTTTGAGTATGCCAAGCCCAGGGAGTGGCACTATCAGGAGCTGTGGCCCTGTTGGAGTGGGTGTGTCACGGTGGGTGTGGGTTATAAGACCCTCAACGTAGCTACCTGGAAGTCAGTCTTCTGCTAGCAGCCTTCAGATGAAGATACAGAACTCTCAGCTCCTCCTGCACCATGCCTTCCTGGATGCTACCATGTTCCCGCCTTGATGATAATGGACTGAACCTCTGATCCTGTAAGTCAGCCCCAGTTAAATGTTGTCCTTTTAAGAGTTGCCTTGGTCATGGTCATCGTGTCTGTTCACAGCAGTAAAACCCTAACTAAGACAGAAGCCAAACAATAACAAGCTTTGGTGAGGACGTGGAGAAAAGTAAACCCGTGTGTACTGCTGGTAAAAATACCAATTAGTATGGCTATTATGAAAAGCAGTATAAAAACAACCAGTGATTGCAGACCTGGATAGAGATCCAAAGAATACAAAACCAGTGTTCTCAAGAGAGAGATGCAATGTCGTACCCACCATAGCAATATTTACAACAGCCCAGACGCAGGATCCCCTAAATATCCACTAATAAATGGAAAGTGTGATTTACACACAACAGAAAGGTATTCTGTACTCAGAAAAAAGTCACATCATTCATGGCAACCCGGCTGAGTCTGGAGGACGCAATGCAAAGTGAAATAAAGCAGACACAGGCAAATACTGCATGAACTACACTCAGTGCAGAAGAGTCACACTCATGAGACCAGGCGCTAGACATTAGGGTGTTTGAAGAAGTGGAGAAGAAGATGTCTACTGATGAGCATAAAATTTCTAGTACGAGAAATAAATTCAAGAAATCTCTATCATAATAACTATAACTTATAATATGCTATATACTTGTAAGCTAGTGAGAGAATAGATTTTATATACTCTTACCACACAATGTATATGACATAAAATATATGTTAAATATTTTAACTAGTCCATAATRTTTTTAACTTATTAAGATTTCTAAGTTTCCCCAAACAAAAACAAAAAGCAAAATATAATTACCACTTTCCACTTCTGACTATTCATATATATCTACTAGATATTTAACTAAAATAAAATTCAATTTCATTTCTAATTAATAGTAACGTTAAAAATCCTGCTTTGTTTACTGTAGGTTTATTTCTTTTTTCTTATTCTACTAAATAATATGAGACTAATTTAATGAAATAAAACTGTCCCAGCATCTTTCAATTAGTTTGTATAATACAAGATGCCTATATCAACACACACACGCATGCATGCACGCGCGCGCGCACACACACACACACACACACACACACACACACACACACACACACACRCGCGGAAGTGGAATCAGTGGGGAAGAGTATGTACTGATCTTCCAGAGGACTGGAATTCAGTTCCCAGCGCCTCTGTCAGGAAGCTCACAATTTCCTGCTAAGTCCAGCCCCCAGGGGTGGGGGGTGCGGGTCCCAAAACCCTCTTCTGGCTTCCACAAGCACTACACTCACATGCACAAACCCACATTCACATACATACAATCAAAAGTAAAAATGAAATCTTTAAAAATATATAGTCCTCTTTAAAGAAAAAGAGGTAAGACAGTGACTCATCTGTGGCAAAGGCTGCCTTGGCAAAGTCTGCAAACAGATGACTGTGCTGAAATAAAACATTAGTGCGCTTTAAATCAAAGCCACATCATTAATTGTGGCTCCAGTCAACTTATTTTGAGCGTCAAAGGTCTCTTTCCTCTCAAATTTCCAGCATCCCAATCACACCCACCTCCATGTTTGTGGGGAAATATACAGGAATATTTTGGGAGATGTTTCCTCAATTGTAAACCACTATCAAAACAGTACTTTTATGAATAAATAAAACGAAAAACCAATCGGACAAAGTATATGCAATGCTCAGCATATTATCAGCTCTGTTGTTTATACGATTTCATGGGAAGGCCAAATACATCTTAAAGGAAGAAGGAAAACATTCAGTGTCTAGTAACATTACACGGTATAACATTGTTCCATAGAAAACGTGAATGTTTGTGTAGAACAGGTCAGTCCTGAGAAACAGCGTCAGCTCAGACGCTCACGACCCATCCGTCCTCTGTGCTCGTGCTGAGTCCACAGCAGACATCACGGGTTAGCAGGGTGTGCGTTCTGAAGCTCTAGTCAGACCTCCACTCGTCGTCTAAGGCTACACACAGCTCAGAGGAGCAAAGTGTTCCCGTGGTGTTGTGAATACTCTGAGGTAATACAGTAACAACTTAATTTGTTCTTGGCTGTATGTTGGCTCCCAAACAGTGCCTGTTTTTTTTTTTTTTTTCCAAATGATGTCAACTAAAAAGGATGACGTGGAGAGGAGGGAGGTAAATACTGTTCACAATAAAATTTAAATCACTCCAACATGTGATGTCATGAAGTATGTGATTTCTGCCAAGTCCTCGGATACAGGAATGGCTGTAATTCTGGCCAACATGCAAAGCACCGTGAGTGTCCCAAGCAAGGGACAGGGTTCCCAAGTACCTTAGAGAAAGAACAGCCCGGCTGTCTCATGACCTGTCTGGATATAGTTATATAGTGGAATGTGAGGTTTAAAATAGACACCACTTACTTTAATTCTATTAGAAATATATTGTCTTCAAAAACCTGTTTCTTAAAATACTCATGTACTTTATTTCATAATTAAGATTCTCTCATGGTGTTTTCAACCTGACCCCATAGAAAATAGATTTCAAAATTTACCAATAACTCTTATAGAAGACTGAATGTGTGTGTGTGTGTGTGTGTGTGTGCACACATATATACACACATAGACACGCAACACAGAAATCTAATCCAAACTGGCCTTATATATTCATATGAGCAAACACATGTGTAATAAGATGCTACAGAAATGGTATGAAATAGTTTTATGTGTGTGAAAAAAAATTCTCTGAAAACATTCTCCTTAAAGAGGAAAGATAAAGAATTATTAAAATAGTATTAATTAAAATTTTTATAGTTACAAACACTGCCAAATATAGCAGGATAAACTGCCTTTTCCCGTCTAATGATACACATCTAGTGGGATGTACAAGTACTGTCGTAAGTCACTTGCCCATACGCCCTTATATTTGTGCTTTGATTTTGCGTGAGTGCCTTCCTGAAGCCCCCGTCACAGAAGGTGACTGCGGCCTCCCCGTCACGTAAGGTGACTTTCACATCTTCAAGTCACCTCATATGCTCAGTAGGGTCAATAGTTTTCCATTTGTAAACTCAGTAATTATATAATTTATTAATCTGATTGGACTTTTTACAACAATTAAATAATTATAGATTAAGTACATAATTTTAATAACATCTAAAATGTAAGCCTACTTTTCTTTTACATTAGCCCTAAAAGCATCTGGTTTTTTGTTTTTTGTAAATAATAGTAAATTATTAACAAAGAGAAATAAATTCAGCAATCTGCATGAGCACAACAGGTCTTCGTTTTTTCTTTTAAGGATGCATCTGCTGAGACACTGAAGCAGGACCTGCCAGGTTTCGTCAGCATGTGCCTGGGCTCCAGTGGCACACGCAGCCTTCACCGGGCCACCCAGCTGACTGTACCGCTTGCACCCAAGGTTTCCTCAACAGGGTTTGGAACAGCCACCGCTTCACCACACGCTTTATTTTCATGTAAAGGAAAGCGTCCCACTAACTGGTTACACCCTGATTTTAAACATAACCTTCCTCCTCCAGAGCGATAACCCATGTTCTCATCGCCACTGCAGCTACCCAAGGGCCATCCTCTTCATTTGAAGGAGAAGTTCGTCTCTGGCCGAGTGAGCCTCCGCGAGCTCCATCTTAGCTTGAGCCAGCTTCTGCCTAAGACACTCATTTTCCTCCATGAGCTGAAATGACATTTGGAAAACAAGAGGTTTTAATCACTTCCCGAAAAACGTGACTATTTCATGTAGTATCACGTGGGTCGGTAAACCACCTAGTGCTGGTGAGGGTCTACTTGAGCTGAAAATTGCTTCCAGGAACTATTGGAAAGCATTTACTATGCAACTAACAGTATTCCTACATTTTGACCTAGGAATTCAAAATACTCATTAACTTCTCAGTTGCAAATATAACGTGATCCTGTGTCACAGCACTACCCTCAGGCCTCTGCGTTTTCAGACGCTGACCTCCCTTTCCGTCACAAGCCTCCATCTTTCCGCCTCTCCCAGCCAGTTCTTTCAGCTTGACACCCCCACCCCCCACCTGCTCCTCTTCCACTGCTCGTGGGATCCCTTCAGCTTTCACATTCTATTACACTTCACAGTTGCCCGCTTTCTCTTTTACCTAAGTCACTCTCCTAGGTGACCTTTACTAGTCCTAGAATTCAACTAGCTCGTAGGCAAGAGACAGCCTGGCCCAGAACAGGGCTCTCCTCATCTTTAGACTCGTCGTGAATACTCCAATAGGCATTTTTTTTTTCAGACAGTCAAAACTTTCTAAGTCTCAGGCCAGGTATCTGCTGCCTCTGAGCTACTTCCAATAAAAACTAAGGGTGGTCCATATTTACAGAGCTCAGTTAGAGCGCTCAGCTTCTGTACCCAGTCAGAGCTGTCATCCAGCAACTCCTTCAACAGATCAATGAGTTCCTTCTACCACCCTACCACAGGGAATTAAAACTCTGCAGCACATTTTTACGTATAATTTCAAATAATCAGAAGCAACTTGAATGTTAAATGTCAAATAGAATGGTCAGAAATGGGCTGGAGAGATGGCTCAGCGGTTAAGAGTACTGACTGCTCTTCCGAAGGTCCTGAGTTCAAATCCCAGCAACTACATGGTGGCTCGCAACCACCTGTAAAGAGATTTGACACCCTCTTCTGGAGCGTTTAAAAACAGCTATAGTGTACTTACATATAATAAATAAATAAATCTTAAAAAAAAAAAAAAGAATGGTCAAAAATGCTAACAAATCCATATCACATCGCTCAGCCATTAAAATAAGCTTAAAGCAAATGTAACGTTACGAGTACCCAATGTTAAGCTGAGTGTGGCATCCATTTTGTAAGGAATTGTTGAACAACAAGGTTCTGGAAGGATAAAAACACAGAGAACTTCAAGAGAACAGAAGGCATTTTTTTCTTATCTTGCTCCACACTGATAATTTAGCATCTACTGCTTACGCACAGCAAGTCATCCATATGCCTAACTGAAATACACGAGGGGTGTTTTAACTGTTAGTGTTTCGGTAATTGTCAAGTGCTGCAATTAAACCTAAGGTTCCATTACCTGCTCCCTTGTGATGTCAGCTGGGCACGCGGGAGCCTCTGGGCTCGGCGGGCTTGTCTGGGTGGCTTGGGTGACACTGCCTTGCTTCCTCACGTCACACGTCCCCCGGGCCCGCACCACTGAATCGCTGCTGGCACTGTCTTTGAAATCAGTCCCAGGGTTAAAAAGGTGAGAATCTGAACAAACAAATAAAATGCTCAGATAATAATTCCAAGTCATCTGACAAATCTCTAGAGTTCTATTATGAAGAACTACTTTTAAAATGAGAAAGTAACTTAGTGTCAGGATAGTAGTTAGTGATAAATAGGGAAACACAGTAAAACCAAAGCTTACTCTTTCTAACGGTCCCAAAACAAGAACAACAACATGCTAAGAAATTAAAAAATAACATCAAGATGCTTGCAAACAGAGACATAGCCATCTTGTACTAAATATCAGTGAAGTGAAAATACCAACATATAAAAACATAAACCGACCCTAGGCAGCACACAGTCTGAAATACAGGAGACTTACATTTAAAGAAAGTGAAATACTTGTATATATCTACAGAGTAACAAGAGCTTTGGGATAACATCAGAGCCTGTGGAAAAGGCACCTGAGGACCGGGGATGGGGCGCGCGTGTTAAAGCCAGCACTTGGGAGACAGAGGAGGTGGCTGTCTGATGGTTCTAGACCGCCTTGTCTACCTGTGAGTTCGAGGACTGCCAGGGCTATGCAGAGAGACTGCCTTAAAAAGCCAAAAGAGTACAAAAAAAAGAAGGCGCTTGAAAAATCCTACACCTTCCAGGATAAAGTACAGACGAATTAGGACCAATAGGACCTTTTTCAGAGTGATAGTGGGTACAGGTAGACACCCCACACTTGTGCACTTAATGGTATTTTTTTCCTCTTTGCCAAAATCAGGAACAGGACAAGGATGTCTGTTCTCACAGCCTCAATACTGCCCTAGAAGGTCTTAGCCACCACAACTGGGCAGGGGCGGGAAATCAAGAGACCTCAACTGAAAGAGTGAGACACTTACAGATGATATGATCTTATACACAAAAATATAGAAGGGACTAGGAAAAAAACAATTGGATGGCTAGAGGGGAGGCGCAGCATTCAAGAGCACTGTTACCCCTCCATCCTTAATTAAACTCCCAGAATCTACAAAGTAGCTCACAACTGTCTGTGGGATCTGATGCCCTCATCTGGTGTGCAGATGCCCATGCAAACAAAACATTGGCTTACATAAAACAAACAAATCTAAATAAATAAATAAATGGAACTGGTAACTGTTCAGCAAAATTGTAGAATTAAAAAAAAAAAAACAGTGGCATGAAAAATAAACGATATTTATGTACCACTCTACGTAAAGCCTTAAAATGAAATTCAGAAAACAATTCCATTGAAATGTCTTCAAAATGGGCACAAGCCCTGGGTTCATCCCCCAGAACAGCCAAACATATTTTTAGAGAAAAGAATGCTTCAACTAAGAAAGACTGTAATATATGTTTTGATCCAGGTGCAAGTGCAACTGAGCATGTGTAACCCAACCCTAGAGAGGCGGATGGGAGACTCCAAGTCCCAGGCCAGGCTGAGTTACAAAAGAATACAGATAAAACAGACTTCCTAAAATCAGATATGGCTGTGCTTCAAACCTATCTAAGTTCCTAAGGCTTGTTATTCTTATCTTACACATGAGTGTTTTGCCTGCATGTGCATCTGTGTGTGTGTGGTGCCTGTGGAAGCCAGAAGAGCACATTGGCCCCCTAAACTGGAGTGGGTTTACCCCTAGGGCCCATGTTCTCTCTCGTCTCAGGTCCTGGCCTCATTAAGAGCCCAGGTATGGGCTCTGTCTCACACAATGGTCCAACTGGGTATTGGCTGGTTACTGCCCTATCATTAATGCTACCACTGTAACAATGGGCATATCTTCCAAGGACACTGTTATTATAGCTCACAGGGTGTGCAGTTGGGTAAGACATGTGTGTCCAGCACTATGGCCGTGTGTATAGTCAGCCGTGTGTCCAGCACTGTCCAGCACTATGGACGCCAGCTAGGAGGGGCAAAGCTTTCAGTTGAGTGCCAGTTCAAATTCACCACTGTCTATGCCACAAATATGCAGTGTCTTCAGCAACAGGTCTAACCTTCAAACTGTGGCACGTAACCAAGTTGGTTACACTGTATGGGCATAGGTTGTATTGTTTAGGTGGAACCCCATTGGCCAAGAACTTAAGATTTAACCCATTCTGGGGATTTTATTTGGTAATATATTATGCCTAGCTGGGGTACTGTCTTCTTCATTCTATGGTGACTATATGTAAATTCTTTTCTATTTGTGTAAATATTTTAGAGCCTTCTACACTAATAGGTCACCTGGCAGTCAAGAGGCCTCTAGTGTTAGTTATGTCTGCCCCGTACCCCTCCTCTAGCCTGCCCTCCCATCCTCATCAACCCTCCCATCTCATCTCCTTTATCCCTCCTTCCCCTAGCCCCCGTCTAGCTACCTAGCCTCTGTGTGACTCTCAATCAAACAGTTGCACCCAGGGCATAAAAGCTACTACCACATACAGAAGACACACACAGGGTTCGTCCCCCTGGGCCTCCGTTACCTCACACAGGGTTTGTTTCTATCTCCATCCATTTCCCTGCGTATTTCATAATTTTATTTTTCTTAAGGGCTGAACAGTTGTATACTCCAACTATGGGGAGGTGGAAGGCAGAGAGCTGAGGGTTTCTGCCTTGCTGGCCAGGCCACCTGAAGTGTGATGTGATAAGGGACAGAGACTCTGCCTCAAACAAGATGGAAGGTGAGAATGATATTCGAGGTTTCCCTCTGACAGTCAAGTGCTCACTGTAGCACGAAGTACGTACACAGAGGGAGAGGGAGGGGGAGAAGGAGAGGGAACAAGGGCAGAAGTTACACAAAACCACGAACACCTTTCTTATTTTCATTCCAGACACATCTGCAGCGCAGGTTTGAAGCTAACTCCTGCTGAGTTACTGCAGGGCTTACACACCGATACTGTAGAGTGATGTGTCAAAAGCATTCCTCCATCATCACTACTGACAAGCTGCACACAGTAACAACGAGTGACAAAAACCGACAGCACGTGACTGCGTGCCGGCTGGCCGGCATGCCGGGTGCTCACTGGCATCGTTTTCAGGGTACCTCTGATGCGGAAAGAGCCATCATCATTCCGCTCCACCACGAGATGATCAATATGCACAGTCACGGGACTTGGTTGAAGGGACACTGTGCTACCCCGGGGACTGTCATCCTACAGGTAAGGAGAAAATATTGGCATGTTCTTATAAAAATAAATTAAAATGTTGAAATAGTCAACTTGAATAAACATGATGTTACAGATTTATATAAATGCCTTAGTTACTGCACTTCTTTCCCTTTCTAAAAAGGATCCGTAGCATTCACTGTAAATATTAGTCATTTGATTTCATAAATTCTAACAGAGGACACAGTTTAGAGACACCACAATTTAAACATAAATCAAGAAAAGGCAAAAAAAAAAAAAAAAAAGAAAGAAAAGAAAAGGCAATGTGAACATTTACAAAAATAAAAACTTAACTGTTAACATACTTTCAAGTTTATCTGTGTGTTAGAAACTTGTATCTTCATTGGCATTACTGTTGCAACAGTTTCATCTTCCAGAAAGTGTTGAATATTCAAAAGGGAAGACGTGAGAAACTCAGTAGTAAAGTTCTCTATATGGCACTGAAGAAATCCATTTTTTTCTGCAAGCAAAGAGTGTACGACAGCACCTGGCCCACTTTCAAACCTCAGAGAAATCTCAGGAGAGGACTTGGGATGAATTATAGCTTTCTGGTCAGAACCTGAGAAACAAAGATGAAAAATTGTAACTTTGTAACTACAACTACCAAAAAAGAACATTATATGCCTTTAAGATTATAGTAAAAATTATCAGACCTACATATTATAGAAATCTAGGAAACAGCTTTAATATTTACTCCTAATTTAAATAACTATATTATAAATAAAATATATCATAAATACTATAATTTCACTTTTTCTCTGCAATTTTCAATACACTACTGGCAATTTTTCTCTATTTTGCACATTTTCAGAACAGGGGAACATTCATGATGAACTCTGATAGGATACAGACTTGAGATCCAACACCCACATGAGTACCCGACTGCGTCTGTGTAAGGAGACAGGTGACTGTGGGGACATGAGTCTTATGTAGGCCTTGCTTCTTCCTCACTTAATTAGAGTCTCAAACAATGTGAAAGTTATAGAAGACATGTCATTGAAACATTCCCAAAGAACACTTAAAAGTGAAATTAAAAGTAAAGAATATGTAATTCATGTCTAATTACATTAGCTCCCCTCTCTCCCTCCCCTCTTCCCAGATCCACTGCTCCTTCATTCTCCAGCGGAAAAGAGCAGGCCACCCCGAAGATAGCAACCGAACACAGGGTAACAAGATACAACAAGACGAGGCGTAAACCCTCCTACATCCAGGCTGGGTGAGGCGTCCCAGGAGGAAGAAAAGGGTCCCGAGCAGGCAAGAGTCAGAACCCCCCCCACTCCCAGTGATAGGGTTACCACAGAAGAAACCCCCCCACTCCCAGTGATAGGGTTACCACAGAAGAAACCCCCCACTCCCAGTGATAGGGTTACCACAGAAGAACCCCCCCACTCCCAGTGATAGGGTTACCACAGAAGAACCCCCCACTCCCAGTGATAGGGTTACCACAGAAGAACCCCCCACTCCCAGTGATAGGGTTACCACAGAAGCCCCAAGCTCAACAACCACAGCGAGTGTGCAGCGGGCCGAGCACAGAGCCACGCGGGCCGGCACGGCCACGCCAGGCCGTGTGAGCCCATGAGCCCTGCTTGGTTGTGTTTCCTTCCACCTCCCGGGATAAGACATGACAGCATGCTTTCTGGGACTATGCAAAAGTGTATTAATTCTATACATTAGGTATTATATCATATAGAATCCTATACACACAGCAAAAAAAAAAAACTCACTGACATTTTACCCAATATGGTCTCTGTGGAGCTGGGTCATAGCGACAAGGACAAGACTATTGCTGAGCCGTGTATAGAACACAAAATACTCTTAAACATATTTCAGCATTTTGTGTGAAACGTGAGTTCAGAAGAACCTTACCAGTTGGACGGTTACCAAGGTAATGCCGCAGACTGACGTTGCCTAACTGACTCGGCGTCACCTGGTTCACCTGAAGACAGACTTCTGTGTCTTCCCCTCGGATGTCAATCTCCCCATTAACGCCAGTGATTTTAAACACCACGACTGACATCTGTCAATGGTTGTAGAAATAGTTAGTACCCCATGTAATTCCCAAAGAATTAAGGAAATAATTAGCAAATATTAACCTCAACAACTACAGTTCTCACTTATCAGTCAAGCCCCCTTGGGGCCCCCAGAGCCCTCTATAGCTTGAGCATCTCTAGTTCAAATTCGAAAAGGACTAGTCTCCACGGACACGGCAAAGCCACGGGTACGGACCTTCACAGCACCAAGCGCTGCACAAGACTCTCGGAACCTGTCTAACGTTACCTAGAGGCTGTGTGCAAGGAATCTATAAAACATAATCGACTCTGGGTTTAGAATCCGGTTCCATGTCCAAGATAGCACATAGGAAAA
Organism: Apodemus speciosus; assembly: GCA_002335545.1. Taxonomy (NCBI): domain Eukaryota; kingdom Metazoa; phylum Chordata; class Mammalia; order Rodentia; family Muridae; genus Apodemus; species Apodemus speciosus. The sequence continues at coordinate 399,508 of BDUI01000021.1, forward strand.
AGTTTCCTATCCAATCCACAAAACTCTGAAGTCCTAAAGCACTTCTAGACCCAGGAATTTTGGACAAAGGATGTTCGGTCTTTGTAGACGCTCTCCAGAGGCTTTTGTTTCTAGTTAGTAAAGAGAAAGTTCACAAAGACTAATAGTATCGCATGTTCGTATGAATGGATGGTCACTAAACCTTTTTTCATAAAATTTCACTCTGTCAGCAAGGTTTAAAAGAAACTAGCATCCTATCTCCTTTGTGGAAGGACTCTTACTGTAAGGACTGGCTGCCATCTGGTGCTGTCAAACTTCTAAAAAGTTTACATGAAAGGAACTAAAATGTCAGTCAAAACATAAATGGGAGAGAAGACAGAAAAAAATGAACAGTCCACTCCCCTCCCTTCTTCAATACAAACAAAACAGACTCAGAAGGTACAGCAGGGCAGCAGCCAGCTGACTGCACAGAAGGAACTGCCCAGAGAGAGGCAGGAGTAGATGGTCCAGTATCTTGTAAGTGAGGCTCCTCAGACATGCATGCACTGAGCACAAAGGACAGGTGGCGTTTCTCCCCACAGAGCCCTGGGCTGTTACCAGATCATCGCGGTTCTCCTGCGTGCCCTCTGAGTTGGTGCTGACGGCATCTGGAGAGGCCTCCCCACAATTCCGCATGTTTGCACTGGGGTTCACACTCTCTGCTGGGCTCTGGCAACTTGTACTTGAATTCCTTTTCATTGCTGAAATAATACAAGGTAAAGTAATGAACTAACATCTGTTTATACATGTTCCAGCAATGTTTATATTTATCAACAACTGGACTAGACCCTTTAATTCTTCAAGCAAAGCCTTGTTTAAATATCACTAAGCAGTCAGTGTCAAATGAGAAACGACTTCCTATAGTAAGACGCCAGAGGTACTGCGCTGACTAGAGTTATGTCAACTTGACACAAACTGCACTCATCCAAGAGGAGAGAAACCTCATCTAAGGAAACGCGTCCATCAGACCCAGCTGGGGACCAGCCTGTAGAGCATGTTCTTATTAGTGATTTTGGGGGAGGGCCCAGGGCATTCCGGGTCGTGCCATCCCTGGGCTGGTGGTCCTGGGTTCTGTACGAAAGCAGGCTGAGCAAGCCATGAGAAGCAAGCCAGTAAGCCGCGCTCTCCAGAGCCTCTGCCTCAGGTCCTTGTCCTGTTTGAGCTCCTGCACTGACTTTCTCCATTGATGGTCTAGATCTGGAAGTGTGAGCAAATTAACCCTTTAGTCACCAACCTGCTTTTGGTCATGGTCCTTTGTTACAGCAATAGAAACCCTGACTAAGTCAGACACTAAGGCTCTAAATGCAATAAGCTAACAAGGACAGTGATAATCAAAATGAGGTGACACACAAACCTCCTCCTGCTGGGTGACACTACTGTAATGGGAAGTCCTGTCAGCCTCACATCTCCTCCTCCACACCGCACAGATCCAGTCTGAGTCCCTCCTTTCTCCTCTCCCCATCCTACAGCAACCCCCAATCACCTCTTGCATGAACTGAATACCACGTGACTGCTCTCCATTATTTTCTAGCTCCCTCAAGCTATCTATGAGAAAAGGAATAAGATCACTAATTTTTGTGTCTGTCACAAATTAATACTGTAGAATGCCATAAAAGAACTAAAACTCCGGTGAAGTCCACGACACACGAACTCTATGCCCCACTCGGCACTGCGTTTGCCGCATAACCAACTGGCTTCTCCCCACACTAGACAGTGTGGAATGGTCAATAAGTTATCCACCCGATGTGGCACCAGGGAAGGTGTATGTGGCAGTAACTGTGGTGTATGACGTTAAGAGATCAGGTCAGAGTCTTTCTCTCAGTCCAGGGGAAGACGTCTACGATAATTTTTGCTAAACTGTATAGGAGTAAAATAGCCCTCCAGACAGAGATGTAACAATGGGAAACAAAAAACATTCATCGCAGGAAAGTGAGACCTGGGAACAGCAAGACAGCTCGGTGGGTAAGGGCCACCATGCCTGACAACCTGAGTTTTGACTCCTGGAGTCCACACGGTGGAGGGAAACAACTCCACAGGTTACCCTCTGACCTCTACCCACGCCGTGCAGCACGTGTGCTACCCTACCCCACACATGCCAATACACACATGAATGCAACTTCTTGAAAAAGAACTAAAGGAAGGAAAAACCACATGTAGAAAAACTAAACTTAGGTCAAATGATAAAGAACATTTTCAAAATGTATTAAGAATTCTAAATTTCACAGCCTTAGCAATGAGAAGTTCCTGAGATTAAACTGAAAAATAACATGATCAAATTTGCACTTGGTGGAGTAATCTCTTTCAAGGGATGGAAAACAATGCTAATGAACAGAAGTAGACGTGAGGAAACCCACTAGCAAAAGGACAGCCACTAGGAAGTCACAGCTGGGAGGACAGGGCTGGACGTACAGGACTGAGTCATTCCATCTGTCCATTCAATGTCATTAATAACCGTGGGGTATAGCTATAGTTTTAAGCACTTACGCAGTACTTCTTGTAAGTGTGCTCGCATCTAGCAGGAAGTCCTACAGTGCGCTGACTTACCTTTCCCCAGCAACACGTGGCTATCGCTTCCATCGCTCTCCAGCTGCTCTTCCAGTACCATGCTGTCCAGGGAGAGGGTGTCCAGGGAGATCTGGGAGGCACTCCTTTTCATGTTCTTGTAGGAAACAGAGATTGGAGCTGGGATGGGTGGGCAACGCTCCTTAGACTTAACACTGTTAGCAAACAGAATTAATAGAAAATTACCCCAGGCATAGAAAGGACTTCACCTTCCACTCTTAGAAGGGGTGGGGAGAGTGGGGTGGAGTGCCCCTGGAATCCCAGCACTGGGGTGGCATAGGCAAAAGGAGCGCCAGAGTCCTTTGTGGCCCAGTTAGACCACAGCAAGACACAGGAAGCAAGGAAGCCAGCCTGTTGTAAAGGTAGTATATCACATAGCATCCCCAAGCTAGTAAGTGCTAAAAAGTATACCAAAGCATACACATTCAAGGGCTTTCTCAGATTCTAAACACACACTCTTAATCCTTTTTTTTGGGGGGGGGGGGATATGGTTTTTTTCGAGACAGGGTTTCTCTGTATAGCCCAGGCTGTTCTGGAACTCACTCTGTAGAGCAGGCTGGCCTCGAACTCAGAAATCCGCCTGCCTCTGCCTCCCAAGTGCTGGGATTAAAGGCGTGAGACACCATTGCCAGGCCAGACTCTTAATCCTAACAATGCCGCATTTTGTCGTGAGGTTTTCTGCTCCCAACAAAACAAACAAACAAACAAGGCAAAGAAATAAAAAACTCAAAGCACTTCTATTCCGACTGCATCGTTACCTTAAGGCCGGCTGGGATTTAAGCGCTCTGGCTGGTGGGGTCTCTTCTTTACCACTCTCCAGGGTCTCAGGGAGCGACGCTGCTTCAGGAAGGAAATCTTCAGCTTTGAAGATAGAGTATATGGCTTCGTTTCCCTTACCAGCTACAGTATTTAAAGGTGGGTTCTGGTTGACGTCATTATCCAGGGAAAGCATGGTTGAGTCGTCTCTGTAGTTTAAGACACTATCTGAGTCTCTGCAAGCCATGTCCTTTGTCATTTCTCCTGAGCCACTCTTGTAAGCAAGTCCGCTACTTTCGTCTTCACTTATTTTCCCTAAATGTTTATCTGATAAATAGTCTAGAAAAGAAGTACCTTTTTGCAGGTTTGTGTCACTGGCTGATTTAAAAAGCAAAGGATCCTTTAAAGGGGCATGGCTAAGGTCAACACTCATTGACCTGTTGTCTGACATATGATTGAGAGTAGCATTTCTAATCCGATGTATACCACTACTACCTTGTTTTCTCTTTGAAGACAAAAACCCCCCATTTTCTGCTGGCAGGAAGTCAGGAAGCAGCGGGCTCCCACTTTCAGAAGCAGGAGAGCGCAGAGTGCTCGTGTGATTTACTGGATGAAGCAGCAGGGCCAGCTCTGCGCTCCTAAGTAAAACTCCAATGCAAACGGAAGTCTGGGTAGCAGGGCTGCCAGTCACAGCTTCTACATCCTTCCGCAAGGTATCCGAGAGCAGAACGAGGGACTCGTGTATGAAAAGCAGCAGCAGATATTGGTAGTGATTGATCTGCATACTGACATGTTTATGAACACGGACAAGGACGTGAACATCTGCATCTGAAGACGAAGAGGAAAACCTTAAAAATGTGTCCGATGAAGGTCTCTGACCACCATTTGTCAAAGGCCCTGACTCTGTACTGTAATACTCCTTCAAGAGTTTCTTCCTCTTCATTCGGCCAGCCAGATCACTAGACTCACTTTGTGAGGTATTAAGGGTCACTTGATCACAAGTCTGTACCTCTTTCTGTAACTCTGCATATCTTGTTGGCTGGCAAATCCAGACAGACAGCGGGAAAGCATCTACAAAGCTTATTGGCCTCCCCTTCCCGCTCTTCATCCCTTCATAGTCTATCCAAAACTGGGAGAAGTACACCGCCCACACATCAGTGGCAGCAGATGTTTTAAGAGTGTTTTTATTCAATTTGGGGATAATATTCCCTTTATAAACCTCATGCATTTTGGTATCTTGTTCATGGGCGTGTCTCTGGAAGATCGGATGTAGAAGATTAAAACTATCACAGGATTTGGGGAATCTAGTATAAGTCTTGCTAAAAAAGTCACAATCTTTAAAGTCTTGAAACAAAGCCTCCAGGTCGGAATGGCGGCAGTTCGGGCAGTGCCTCGTGTTGGTGGCAGTCATTTCAGAGCTCTGAATAGACACTGTGTGAGGCTGATCTTGATGGCAGCCGGGCTTCGCCTCAGAAGGAATGACAAACTGGAAGGGAAGACAGTTTAGTTCAGCTTACACATCCCTACATCTTGAAAAATACAAGACTTGATATTATTTTTATTAAATCTTTCCTCTACAGATATAAATCACAACTTTTCCTTCTGTCACGTCTTCTAATAAATTCAGTAAAAGCTGGCTAACGAATTAACCACTGAAGAAGAGGACATAGTGTGTGAGATATCACATGTATTAACAACGTTCATGACTATATATTTAATCATGTAATAATCAGAAAATGAAAATAYAGGTGTGGCCGGGCGGTGGTGGCGCACGCCTGTAATCCCAGCACTCTGGGAGGCAGAGGCAGGCGGATTTCTGAGTTCGAGGCCAGCCTGGTCTACAGAGTGAGTTCCAGGACAGCCAGGGCTATACAGAGAAACCCTGTCTCAAAAAAGCCAAATAAAAAAAAAAAAAAAAAAAAAGAAAGAAAGAAAGAAAGAAAAGAAAAACAGGTGTGAAGGCTGGAGAGTTGGCTCAGTGGTTAAGAGCACTGACTGCTCTTGCAAAGGTCCTGAGTTCAATTCCCAGGAACCACCTGGTGGCTCACAACCATCTGTAATGGGATCCGATGGCCTCTTCTGGGGTATCTGAAGACAGCTAGTGTATAGTCATATACATAGAATAAATAAATAATTCTTAAAAACTACAGGTATGGAGGATGCAGCTCACTGATAAAAATGCATACTATAATATACAAGGCCTTAGATTTGACATCCAGCACCACAGTACCTAAGTGAATAAATAGATAAATAGATGTATTTCTCAAAACTTACTAAATGTTTGAGTACACAGAAGAAAAGCACTAAGTGTGAAAAAGCGATATTCGCTATTTTTGTTAAGCTATTTTTAAGTCCAAGAGTTCTAGGAGATGCCTGAAAGAATGACAGCAACTGCACAGACAGATGTCACCCAGCTCGGTGTTCCGGGCCACGTGAGAGCACACAGCTGTAATCAAAGCACTCTGGAGAACAGGCAGGGGTCTGCTGAGACAGTAAAGCTAAGATGACAGGTCAGACTCACTGCAATACTTCTCAGGGATAAACTGAATCTAGCCTGTGAGTGTCCCTAGCAAACAGTGCAAGGTGGCTTCTGGGTACCGCTCACGCCCAGGAAATCTCATCATCACTTCTAGGTACTGCTCATGCCCAGAAAATCTGATAATCACTATGTAGCTCTGCCTCAAACACTGCTACAGAACATGTCCCTTTATGCTAAGTTGACAAGATTTTTCTTTATGCTAGGAAATGTGGAATACGATCTGCACAATTAATTTTAAACGAGGTTACAGTACATAATCTATCCACAAGGGACCTTGCAGTAAATTTTTCAGTTATGTCCACATCTTATTCCATTTACCAAACTGTGTTGTCCTTTAATCTTTTCCCTTTAAAATCCTAAGATTGTACACATCAGATTAGTGACTACTTACTTACAATACAAAGCAAGCTTTATTAACTTTGGATACTAATAACGGAATAATATGAACAAATGTAACCTATACACTTTAAAAACTTTGTTGTATACTTGACCTTTTCTAGAAGAAAAAGATTGTATAAACCCTATAGCAGGAACAAAAAGGACTGAAGATATTTTCAAACCGTTTCTGTAACGGTTGTCTGTCTGTCTGTCTGTCTGTCTGGTGTCACAGGAAGCACGTGGAGGTCAGAGGACAACTTGCAGGAGTCAGTTTTCCCTCTGTAATGTGGGACCTGGGGACTGAGCTCAGAGAATCAGGCTTTGCCACAAGCCCCCTTTTCCTGCTGCGCCATCTCACTAAAGATTTACATTCTACTGCTATCTCTTACTTTCAAATGAACAGAAGTTAGAAAAAAATTAAAATCAGAAGTACACAAAGGTAGCGAAGCAATCTCTTAGATTAACTAGAGCTGAGAATCAAAACTCAATCTTAAATTTCACCATAAAATTAAGATTATAATTAAGCTTATTGACATTTGAACAGTATAGTACAGTTTTAGACCTATAAAGATGGCTTTCCTCTCAGCTGGGTGTGGTGCACACCTTTAAACCCAGTTCTCTCTCTCTCTCTCTCTCTCTCTCTCTCTCTCTCTCTCTCTCTCTCTCGCTCATGTGCGTGTGCACGAAACACATATACTCTCTCACAAACACACTTGCACATACTCACATCATACATACACAAATACACACACTTTCTCACACACACTTACACACATACTCACATGAACAGGCACACACATGCACACACTCTCTCACACACGCACACATACAGATACACACACACACACACTCATGCACGCACGCACACACATACACACACTCACACACACACAGCAAAGCAGAGGCTCTGTTCCCATGTTCACTTGTGCCCACAATACCTTGAGCATTAAGCCGTCTACCCGAATGTCCACATGCTCATCAGATTCTGAGCTGTCATTCAACTTGTACACAGCCATGAACTGATTAAGACTCTGCTTTAAATCCAGGAGGAACTGGTTCAACCACAGGATGCTTCTTTCATCCACAGTAAACTGGAGAGCATTCAGCTGGCTGTATAGGTTTGGAGATGGAACTGTGGAGGAGAAAAACAGTGCTAAGCTCCATCAATGAACAGACAGTTAAGCTTCCAGAGAAAAGATATCCTTAAGTTATATTCTTCCTTAACCAACATCATACATGATATGTGAGTAGCTAAATATGTGACTAGAGATGAGGTCTTCTCCCATGCCTCTCCACCATGATGTTCTGTTCTCCCAAAGCCTAAGGTCAATGAGTAGGCTGAGGATGGGCTGAAACCTTTGCTACCGCCCCAAGCCATCCGCGGCAGGAGCTAAAGGCCCCGTGGTTGGAAGAACTTGAAAGACGAAAGGAGTAGACAGTGAGATGATGCAGCAGGGCCTTGAGGATGACAAAGGCACGATGCAGGTGGACAGGCTCGATTACTGGTCCAAGGATAAACCATAAGAGCAGAGCGTACGGCCTGAAAGTAAAATTCGGGCCTAGAGAGCAAGCGCCTTCTTCAGGCGGACCAGAAGTTGGTAGGATGGAACAGGCCATTCTAGTGGATGGTGGGTGGCCAGAGCACATCACTGTTAAAATGGCAACGCTGATAGAGCATGAAGTTCACATGCAGGAACTAAGACATCCCAAAGCGTCTACAGCCACCAGGACTGGCATACTTCATTTTAATGATCTAAACTTGTCTAAGATCAATCAATAACCTTCTTTAGATAGAGATGTCTTCATTACTAGGTAAACATGTACAGGATATCTGTGGCGTGTGGAGGACACGCATGCTTTCAGGTGCTCGGAGGGAGCGCTATTATGCAGGGCCTCCCCTGCTGTGAGGCCCGTAGTGTGAACTCCAACCTGAAGTACGGGAGACTGCACTCGGGTTCACACAGTGAAAACAAGGCAGAGTGTCAAAAGGCAGACACTCTGAATGCTTCTGAAAAGTACAGTCCTAAGAAGTTGAGACAGAAATGGTGTGTTTTCTCCATCCTGGAGCTACAGTGAAACTTTCTGAAACAGCAGGCATAGCGAACGCCGTCACAGGCTATGGTAGGTCTTCAAGTGTCGTGGGTGCTGACCACTAGAAGCAGTAAAGATAGGCTACAGCTCATTTTGGAGTCTGCATTGAAAGTACAAAGTTTTACGTGAACAGACCATCGTTACGGCACATGCTCTTAATTCCAGCACTAGGGGCGGAAGCAGGAGGATCTCTGTGAGTCCAAAGGCCAGCCTGGTCTATAGAGTGAGCTCCAGAATACCAGGAATGCATAGACGTTGTATCCAAAAAGTAAAAATAAAAAAAGTAAGGGAAGCAAGAAAATAGGCATATGAGGTGTACGGATATGTGCTGCTGAGATGAAAGTCAGTCTTAACAATGTTATTAAGACTGCATACACAGAATTTCAGGTCAAATTAGCAAAAAGAAATCCCAACATGTAAAAAAGCAGAATAATGTACAGGATGATCTACGTTTGACTTTGTGATGATCTCTTCACTCAATTCACAAAAGCAAAGATTCCCTGAAGGTCTACCCCGTGTGCTTTATGCTATAGATACAGTACACAGAAGAAATAAGGTATATCCGATTCCATTTAAGTTTCTGTACATGAGATAGACATAAAATGAAAAAAGCTGTGATGCCGAGGTGCTCGCCTTTGGGATTGAAAGAAGTAGAGTGCACAGAGAAAGCTTCACACGCAGGCGGAAGGGGAATTCCTAAAGAGACCGTGATGGCAGCAGCCACAGAGGACCAGACGTAGTCCCCACAGGGCGGCGCGGGGCTCCATGTGGCATTTCTAACAGGGTCTCCAGACGACCCCATAGCTCAGGGATACTTACCTGTTTATTTGTTGTCCTGGTGGGAGTTTCTGCTTGTCTTGGGTTTGGTGGTACTGAGGACTGAAAGCAGGCATCACAGACCTTACAGCTCAGCCCTCAGACCAGTTCAAACTAGCTAGAAGGAACCTTTCCCGGGCTCCTAATATTAAGGGAAAGGGGCAGGATCCAAACCAAACATGACAAAGAGGCACGCATATTAAAAACAAGATCAAGAATACTATTCTTATTTCTGTGAGCTGAACTGTATACGCTATCCCACGCCTCAAAGTGCTTCTGTTGATGTTTAAATTCAGCAACTCAGAATGTGACTATTTGGAGACAGAGCTCTTGAAGAAATGAAGGCAAAGTGAGCCCACGAGTGGGCCCGTGTCCCACATGGCTGACGATGCACAGAGGTGCACACTTTAATCCCAGCATTAGGAGACAGAGGCAGGAGGCTAGCCTGGTCAGTAGAGAGGCCGGCCAGCCGGGGTACAGAGAAAGACACTGTCTCAATTTGTTTTTTTAAAAAAAGAGTCATGCGCCAGGCGGTGGTGGTGCACGCCTTTAAACCCAGCACTGGGGAGGCAGAGGCAGGTGGATTTCTGAGTTCAAGGTCAGCCTGGTCTACAGAGCTAGTTCCAGGACAACCAGGGCTATACAGAGAAACCCTGTGGGGGGGGGGGGGGAAGAGTCATGCAACCTGGAAACTAGTCTCTACTCCAAAGAAAAAATATTTGGAGAATGAATCATTTTAACTAGGTACAACAACATGGAGGGATTCCAGCAAGGTCAGAGGACAAGTGAATGGCCACCACGGATGCCCTGGGAGAGCACAGCATTGTGGGAAGGAAAATGGACAGACCATGCCTGCGTTTCAGGTGTGCTCTTCTGTTATGGGACCCTGGGAATATACTTCAACTGATCTTAACCCTACCTTCTTAGTCAGAAGAGGAGTTGGGAGAAACAACTCTTATATGCACACACAGAAGAATGGTAGAAAGCAGGAAAATGAATGATTACATGTCATCCATTTGGCGCAAATAAAGAATAGCATGATAAAATACATTTCTCTAAAGAGATTTCCAAAATGCCTTATTTTATAACAAAAACAACAATTATTTCAGAAGCGTAAAATTCCTGCTGAAACTAAGAGCCTGCAATAATATGTCCACCCTGGCTGGAGAGATGAGTTAGTCGCTCTTTCAGAGGACCCGGGTTTGAGTCCACGTGGCAGCTCCCAACCATCTGACACTCTAGTTCCATGGGATCTGACACTCTCTTCTGGCGTCACTGAACACTATAATGCAGGTGGTGCACAGACATACATGCAGGCAAAAGATTCATATATATATACATATATATATAATATTATTATTTTTAAATAAGTAAATCAGCATTAAAGAAAGCACGCAGTCTTACAGGTATGAAGACTTGAGTTCTTAGAACCCTGTAGGTGTGCCCACCTACAATCCCGGGACAGGGAGGCGGACCGAGGCGGGGTCCCTGGGACAGGACAGGCAGCCAGCCTGCCTGATATACCTGGGAAGCTAGAAACCAGTGAGACATTCTGTCTCAGAAACAAACTGTGTCAAGCATGGTGGTACATGCCCTTAGTTCCAGGATTTAGGAGGCAGAGATAGATGGATTTCTGAGTTCAAGGCCAGCCTGGTCTATACAGAAGATGTCAGGCTAGACTGGTCTACAAAACAAGAGTACCAGGATAGGCAGGACTACATAGTGAGACCCTGTCTAGAAAGGTCAAAGCAAAAACAAAGCGGACAGACAGACAAAAAAACCAAAGTGGACAGTGCCTAAAGAATGACGTCAACCTGGAGTTGGTCTCTGACCTCCATGCACACAAACATCTGTGTACCTATATGTGTGCACACATACATGCAAAAATTACAATATAAAGGAAGATTTTGTTTCAGATAAAACAAAACAAAGGTGAATAATTTTAATATTCAAATAAACAAATACACAATCATTTTAACTTTAGGAAGCTAAAATAGCTTACAAGAGCCAAGAAAAATTCTTTATAGCTAAAAAGACACTTCAATTATCCCTTTTTTAATAAAGTGGATTTTTATACATCTGACTTTGCCAATGGAATTTTATAAAAGAAAATGACCATTGTGTACATAGCATTCATTCATCCTTCATTTAACAAATAGCTAGTAAGCACTAAAAAAGCAGGGTAAAAGCACAAACTGCAAATACAAAATCAATCACAAATGCCACAAGATTCCTGCCATTCAAGATGCCAGAGTGGAAGGAAAAAGGACGTACAATGTGTAGAAGTATAAGGTACAAAGGCGCACATATGAAAGGGAGGTCATAAACATAGTGATGAGAGTAAACTTTCCTGCATAAATTTATAATACCTAAAATATGCATCAAGAAACCCAATATTGAACAAACAATAACAAACTCTCTTACTTGGAAAATCCTTCCCGTCTGGATAGTAATATTCTGTGAATTCTATATAGACAGCTGACATTTCTTGTGGAAGATACAGAGATTTTTTGTTGCAGGAAATCATACTTTTAGGGGAAGAACGACACTGTTCTGCTGTAGAGACCTGAGAAAACAAGTTTGCTTAAATACTGGAAAAAAAAATAAAAAACTTTGCAAAGAATTTCTGCAACCTACATACCCGTCACTTTCAAGCTCTTAAAATCACCTGTGGGCCAGCAAGAGAGCTCTGTGGGTAAACAGGCTTGCTGCCAAGCCTAATGCCCTGAGTTCTGCCCTGAAAGCCACACGGTGAATGGAGAGAACTGTCTCCTACAAGCTGTCCTCCCACCTCTACACAATGCTGGGTTGTGTGCAGGGGCTTGGGTGTCAGTGACACACTAAATATATAAATAAATGCACAAAACAATAATACCCAAAATGACACAACCATGAGCCATTCAGAAAAGTCTATAATCAATTGGATCTTTATCAATTAAAAACTCTATTTTTACACTATCTTCAGTAAACTTACTATTTTGAGTCTTTAAAAATGACAGGGAAATAGTAATAAGTATCTATTATTAGTTAATATAGATAAATAAGTGGCGGATTCAGGACACAGATTGGAATCAAGGTCAGAATGTTTTTCAGTATGTTCTGCATAACGCTTCACAGATTCTCTGTTACTATGAGAGCGTTTTAGCGTCTGTGTCCTACGAGGCTATGCTGTGTACTACAGCGATGACCGCGTAAGGGATGGCCACAGTATGGCTGAGGGAAACGGCATGGGAGGCAGAGCTCAGCAGAGAAGCCCATTCCCAGCAGTTAATCCAAAAGGGTCGAGCACAGCAGGAAAGGTATCTCCGCTTTCCCACACACACCACTGTGCTCTAAGAAACTTGGTCTCCAAGTGTTCTGGGCTTTGCTCCTGCTCCCTAGAGATAACCAGAAACCATAACTTCTATTCACAGTACCAACTGATAGAGTTACGAAAACCACAAGACTGTGGGTTGGGCTGGTGACACTGGATAGTCCTCCTAATGGTTGAGGTTGGGGAAAACGCTGGGTCATCTGCCATCAGTCTACTCCAGGACAGGTCAAACACAAAGGCAACACTCCAAGTACACCGCACACACCTGCACTGCGGAGCGAGGGAGGAGCCTGGGCCTTCTGGAGCTAAGGAAGCTCTCTACCACTGAGCTACACTGACAGGCTGAACTTCACTCTAGGTTTCCAGACTGTACCCTGTGCATTGTTTCTATGGGACAGGTACATGGAATACAAAGGTATTCTTTTTCTTTATAATCAAAATGACCATAACAGCTTCCAGTGAACCCTGTGAGGCTTTTAAGCTGAGTGTAAGTTAGCTAAGCCCAAGACTAACCGGTGAAGAAGCCTCAGCAATGATGACAGCCTCGGGACCACGCCCCTTGGCTTCAGCTGTGTCAGTCAAGATAACAAAAATCAGCAAAAACTGATATTTTCCACCCCATAAAATTAGATTTCATAAAATTAGTCTAGATCTTTAAAGATAAATGGTGGTATTAGTTAACTGGGTTGCTGATACAATGAAAAGATTGATTAATACATACCTGGTATATATTGAAATCTGCAAGTCTAACAACAACAGAACTAGACATTAGCTTAGCTTTTGATGGTTGAGATAATACTGAAGGTGTTTTAGAAGTCCCTTTCAGAGCTGAGTCTTTCTCTGTGAAAAACAAAACTCCTTTTAATTTATTATGAAATTACTTTTCATAGGTAATCTGCTGGAGAGAAAGCTACTAGAAAAAGATGAAAGCTAAATTTCTCCAACAAGGTAATACATATGGATATAAGAATGCAGGCTTTTATAATGATTATTTTTAAAACAAGCATCATATTTTTAATTATATTTTAAGCCACTCTCTCAGAATGTTAAAGTGAAAAATGAACAAGCCACTTAAGAATATAAATATTATAAGTGCTATTACAATTACTGGTTATAGTAGCCTATAGAGCGCTGACTCAGCAGTTATAAGCCGTCGTTCTCTTACAGACAACCCAAGCTCGGTTCCCAGCGCCCACATCAGGCAGCTTGCAACTGCCTGCAACTTCGATTCCAGGGGATCCCATGCCCTCTCTGACTCCACAGGCACTGCACTCATAAAAACCATACATAAACATACACACATGCACATTATTAAAAATAAAATCATTTAAAGGTGTTTCAGCCTATACACCTGTTAAAATTCTAAAATAATGCTTAGAAATAATATTTATAAAAAGATATCCTCAGCCCCTTCTCCCTGCCCCCATCTGAATCTCAGGAGAATGTCATTGGGTGAAATACCTGTCTGTGAGTGCTGGGGTGAGGCATGTGTCGGGGATTTCGGAGGCGAACCTAAGTTATGGTCCTTCATCGCCTGCTTGAGCATTTCAACGTTGCATTCGAATTCATGTAACAACTCGTTAGCCCAACCATTTTTTGTTTTAGTTGCATCACTAAAATACATCCAGTGATTGCAACTATCTCCTGCAAAATGAATACGAGGAACTTTACTGCAAGCATGATTTCTATTCTGTTACAGCAATGCTTTTTACAAAACAGTCAGTTTTCTTTTCTTTTGAGACAGGGTCTTGATAACAGGAGGGCTCACCATACCAGGCTTAAGTTTTATATGTGTGTGTGTGTGTGTGTGTGTGTGTGTGTGTATACACACACACACACATATATATATATATGCGCACACATGCACACACACACACATAGGTTTACTTCTCTAACAAAAACACATGCATGATAGGAAAAGTATGAAAAGCAAATAGTCTAGAGCTAGAGCCCACACTTGGTGAGAAATGCTCAACTGGAAGCTAAAGGATCAGGCAAGTTTCATTAGATGCTCAATTAACTGTCAATCATCAACTATAAACAACCTTAGAAAAATACCAAGGGAAAAAATCTTTCAAAGACTTATACAAAGTGACTAACCATAAACTAGTACATGAAACTAATAAGCTGATAGTTATCAAAACATTTAAGGAAACAACAAAACTTCACAATACAGTTACCAGTCATAAACAGTTACACCTTTTGAGAGGACAAAACAAAATCAAGGGTGGGCTTCTTTGTAACAACTTGGAAAAGTTTTAGTTACACACAAAAGTTAAGAAAACAAATCTGCTCTATTAGTCTTGCCCTCTAAACTAAAACTGACCTCCATAGTCAGCAGGCTTTTCTCTTCCTTTGAGATAACGCTCCCTAGTGTGTCTGAGCCTTCTCAGCTATCATCCTCCTGCCTCGCCACAGTGCTGGAACTATAGGCAAACACAAGGCTCACAGGCCTGTGACAGCAAAGCATCCAGAGGCCAGGTTCTATAAACCTTACCAATCAGGACAGGACCGGAAACACAGCCCTTCACAAGAAACCAAGACAAACAGCGGAGTTCCTAAATCCTGTCCATGCTGATATAGAAATGTCAGGCACTGACAGGGAAAGCCTGAACACAACGTTGTGACTGCTTTTTAAAGTCTTATAATATTTTGGTTTTTTTTTCTTGTGTAAATTACAAAACAAAAAGTAATATACTACCAAAATTCAAAAGATTGGTATGATGGTCAAATTACTTAATTTGGAAACAAATTATCCAATAGTTTTGGATATTTGGAAGAAAAGGATATATAAATATTTGATGATTAAAGAGCCTATTAAATATTCCTGATAAAATTAGAAAATATAGGAAAGTGGAAAAAAGTTCCAATATCATTTAAAAATTCAAACTACTGACTAATGATTTGATTTGTCACAAATAACAAAATAATACAAATGCATGTTGCTATATTCTAAATTTTTATAAGCTGTAAAAAATGTATTTATGGTGGGTGTTACAGCAGATGCCTTTAATCCCAGCAAATTGGCCGGCAGATTCTCTGTGAGTTCAGAACAGCCTGGTCTACAGAACTAGTTCCATTGGCAGCCAGGACTACAGAGAAACCTCCTCTCACAACACAACAAAGCAAAGCAAAACAAAACAAAACTGTACTGATTATTTATTTAGATAATTTTAATAAACCTCCTCTCACAACAAAACAAAACAGTACTTATTATTTATTTAGATAATTTTATTCTCCCCCCCACTCATGTGCGCTCTGCGTGTGTGTGTGTGTGTGTGTGTGTGTGTGTGTGTGTGTGTGTGTGAGAGAGAGAGAGAGAGAGAGAGAGAGAGAGAGAGAGAGAGAGAGAGATAGATGCTGGGGATCTAACCCATAGTCCAAACACAGTATGCAAGTTCTCAACCACGTAGTGATACTTTAACCCAAATTGGTCAGTTCCTAACAACTGCAGTTTCTAATAATCCACACCTCAATACATTTCTAAGGCAATTTCTATACTCTTGGTAAAATGCTGCCAGAAGAAAAATAATAACAATATCTGATCCCTTTTCTTCTTAATAAGCTAAAACATACAAACAATTAAATTTGAAAAAGGAAACCTGGCTGTATCGTTTTAAAAGCGAGATTTGGGTAAACAAAGCGTCCACACCTGCTTTGTGGTAAGGGTAGTAGTCCACGGTCAGCTGTGTGAAAGACAGCTGCATAGCGCCTCCACTAACGCGGCGATTTGACTCTGGGAAGAGAAAGGAAGGAGGGAGAGGGAGACACACAAAGCAAAGATGAGAAACACTTAATTTACCATTAAAGAAGCATCACGAAAATCAGAGTCCACATAGCAATAGCATGTATGCACAGCCCATGCCATCTGTTGGCCCATTCCATCCGTCAGCACACCTCAGCTGGACTCTGAGGCAGTCAGTGAGGTGGCTCGGCAGGTAAGAGCACTTGCCCTGCACCCTGAGCTCACGGTGGAAAGACTCCCAGATGCTGTCCTCTGACCTCCACGTGTTCAGAGTTGTTTCAGAACTCAAAATGTTTTCTGGTTTGGTATTTGAAAGTGGTATGATATGTACATGATGTACTGAACAGTTTCTGAGGCAGTGCTCAGTAATAAAGTTTTCTGCAGCCAAACCTGCACACAGGTAAAATGAGAGCGGTAACATATGTCTCGGTTAGGTTTACCACAGAGGAGTTTCCTGCAAACTGCTGAGTGTTTCAGAACATTTAGAATTTCACAAGAGCAGAAGTAACATGCCGGGGGTAGAGAGCGAAGAGACAATGTGGGGTTTGTAAAGGAATCTGGTCATTTTCTTTATCTATGTTGTGTCATTTGGTTTATAGTTGTCATTTTCTGCTAATAGTGATTAAAAAGGAAAAACCAAAAACCTTTAAAGCACAGTAAGAAAACGTGACGGTAAAGCTGAGTGGTTTTGCTCAGTGCTTTGTAGGCTCCACATTCCTGCTTGACTTCCTCCAAAGTCCACTGGATGATGTCTTCTACACGCCTGCTTTGTCTGATAACTAGAATAACTCTAAGTATGCACGCCTTAATACTTTCTTAGCTTTAAAACCAGTAAAATCCAAAGGATGTTCTGATATAGGCTTGAAGAACCCAGGTCAAATATCTCAGTCTTAGAGAGATCTACAGCTTAGTTCTAAACCCTGCCCCGGAGTTATGCCCGCCTAAACTCTTCCTGTCATTGGGTCACTGTGACAGACGACAGAAACATCAAGCACTGCAAGTGTGGAACCTGGATTTTCTAAATGACCCAGAGCAGCTTTCTGCCTGCCCTGTTACCTGAGTCTACTTAGTAAAGATAAAAACAAGGGATGCGGACTAACAGGAATCTGCTTCCTCAGGAATGCTGGGAAGACGGGGCAAGACACGATGCCACAGACAAAGGCTCAGCCAGTCGTCCTGTGTATAGAGAGCATGCATTCAGGCTGCAGAGACGGCTCAGAGGTTAGGAGCACTCCCTACTCTTGCAGGCGGGTTCAGTTCCCAGTGCCACAGAGCAGTTCACAGCCATCTCTAACTCAGTCCCATGGCATCTGGTGTCCCCCTCTGGCTTCCAGAGGGACCAAGCACACCAGTGACCAGACACATTTGCAGGCCAAATACCAATAGAATTCAGGTTCATGACAGCTGAGTTAATCACAGTGCTCAAAGCATGTAAACATTCATGATAACATTCATAGATAGTTTCAGAAGACAATTCTAAGTTATTTAAGGATGTCATGTGTTAAATCTTTGCTGTTGTTTTCAGACGGGGTTTCATTATGCAGTTGTAGCAGGCTGGCCTAGAATTCAGACATCTGTTTGCCTCTGCCTCTCCTGTGCTGGGAATAAAGGTGTCTGCTACCACACTGGCCAATCTTAGTTTTTTAGACCTAATTTTACTGTTAGCATTGATAGCCAACATTTAATTAACATTAAGTATTAGGACTAGAGAAGTGGCTCAGTGGTTAAGAACTCTGATTGCTCTTCCAGAGGTTCTGAGTTCAATTCCCAGCAACCACAGTAGCTCACAACCATCTGTAATGGGATCTGATGCCCTCTACTGGTGTGTCTGAAGAGAGCAACAGTGTACTCATATACATTAAATAAATAATTAAATCTTAAAAAAAGTTTAAGTATTAACTATTAAAGCCAAATAAAATTTCATACCAATAAAATATCTCAATGTTTCATATTCTATAATATATACTCCATATAATAATAAACAATAGTTTAGTAGTTGATTTGTACGAAAGCCAAAATAGACTGGTGTACGATTACCTTTTTCTTTTGCATGGATATCATCGCAGATGTGTAGATCTAGATGGGAAATCACTAAGTGATGGGAGGTTTCCTTCACATCAAAGTCATTGAACAGTTTCACAATTGCATCACTGAGGTCGGGAGTACTGGCGGCCTGTGGGGTCTGGACGTGCTGTGCAGATGAAGTGACTGTAGAGCTCTAGAGAGTCCAAACCACACCATCACTGCCCACTCACTCCGCAGTGTCACAAAGAAGCACACCTGAATGTTTCCAGCAATAAACTCGTGGAAAATGAGCATGACACAGTGCATTTTGTACCAGTAGCTCAGCTGCCTTGAACTACCTTCTGAATTATATAAAAATAAAATTAAGATTAAAACACTGGAGAATTATACACAATTCGACTGTAAGCCCAATAAGTTTCAGTATACATCTGTACATACTTACATTCCTAGTTTTCTTTACCCTTACCTCTTCAGTCAAAGCTGCTTCCTCCTCTGTATTTCTTTTTATGGCTAATGAAACAAGACACTATCATTCTAAAACCCTCAGGTCCTTACCAGTAACTTTTGGAAGACATGGGTACTGCTTTCCAATCTGGCTTGATATTTCTTTCAAGCTATTTTCAAAATTCCATGTACACACTTCTTCTGAACTAGTCCTGTCCTCTTGCTCTAACCCACCCTAAAACAAAAGAATATACCTTCTTTTCAGAACCTCATGGTACCTTCTCCAAAACTGACCACATAATTGCACACAAAACAAGCCTCAACAGGTACAAGAAGATTGAAATAGTCCCATACATCATCTAAGATCACCACGAACCAAGGCTTTCGACGACAACAACAAACACAACAGAAAGCCCACATACACATGGAAGCTGAACAACGCTCTACTCAATGATACCTTGGTCAGGGAAGAAATAAAGAAAGAAATTAAAGACTTTTTAGAATTTTATGAAAATGAAGGTATAACATACCCAAACTTTTGGGACTCTGTGAAAGCAGTGCTAAGAGGAAAACTTATAGCTCTGAGTGCCTCCAAAAGGAAACTGGAGAGAGCATACATTAACAGCTTGATAGTACATCTGAAGGCTCTAGAACAAAAAGAAGCAAATACACCCAAAAGGAGTAGATGGCAGGAAATAATCTCAGGGCTGAAATCAACCAAGTAGAAACAAAGAGAACCATACAAAGAATCAACAAAAACAGGAGCTGGTTCTTTGAGAAAATCAACAAGATAGATAAACCCTTAGCCAGACTAAACCAGAGAGCACAGAGACAGTATCCAAATTAACAAAATCAGAAATGAAAAGGGAGACATAACAACAGAAACTATGGAAATTAAAAAAAAAAAAAAAATCAGATCCTACTACAAAAGCCTATACTCAACACAACTGGAAAATCTAGATGAAATGGATGGTTTTCTAGACAGATAGATACCAAAGTTAAATCAGGACTAGATAAACCATCTAAACAGTCCCACAACCCCTAAGGAAATAGATGCAGTCATTAAAAATCTCCCAACCAAAAGAAGCCCCGGGCCAGATGGTTTAGTGCAGAATTGTATCAGACCTTCTAGAAGACCTAACACCAATACTCTTCAATCTACTCCACAGATGGAAACAGAAGGAACACTGCCCAACTCGTTCTATGAAGCCAGTTACACTGATACCTTAACCACACAAAGAGAACTTCAGACCAATTTCCCTTATGAATATCGATCCAAAAATACTCAATTAAATTCTTGCAAACCGAATCCAAGAACACATCAAAACAATCATTCACCATAATCATGTAGGCTTCATCCCAGGGCTACAGGGATGTTTCAATATACGAGGAATTTGTTTTTAAATGGAGTTTGGTTCTTTAAACTCCAAGTCATATGCTAGGATTCATAATGTGCTTCCCGTATTATGTGACTTCCACTAACCCAATCCTTCTAGTTCCTCATGGGATACATAAGCTCCTCCTCCAAAGAGATTCAAAACAAAGTAATGGAAGCCATTGGTCACTTAGTCAAGATCATTCATTTTTGTCAGCAAGTAGCTCAAATTTCCTGTCTTGTTCCCAGAAGTACTTGCTATTCCTGGGCAAGCCCATCACAGACTGAAGATCTAAGAGTACCTTTCATTTCTTAAGCAGGATCATTGCGATCATGGCACAGGAGACGTCATGTAACGTCTAAAACAAGCATATTCTCAGGCCATCAGGAGAAATAAAGAACACATAGGTGTGGGACCCTTAAAATGCAACTCTCAGAAAGGGAGTGAGGGGTGTGTGCGTGCTGTGGAGGACTCTGCACACGGGCCCAGGAGCCCCGTCCTCATCTCCCACAGGAAGGTTGGGACTAGAGATGATCACATTACTCTGGCCTTACGTGGTGCTGGGGATCCCAACTCAGATCCTAGCACAGCCCAGCAAGCACTTTCCCACGGAGCCATCTCCCTAGCTTGGCTCCTCACTTTTTAAGTCATGGTCCTATGACATTCCTTATAAAACATCTCCAATCCTACAGCACAGGCAGGCCTTCCACTCCTTTCACATCTCCATATTGCCCCTGTGTGCTCTTCCCTCTAGGCCTCTGTGGAACTGCAGGATTTACTTCATACTCCCCATCACTCTGAGGTCCTAGAAGGCAGGGCTGCATGGTAGGCAGATGACAGCGCCACTCTCAGCAGCACTGAAAGACTGCAATGGCACCACTGCATGTACCAAGCTCCATCACTACTGACTAGATTGCTGAGAAGCGTCACCACGTTAAAAAAACAAAAGCCTCACACAAGTGTGATTTTATAATATCTCATAAAAATTTTACAAGTTGTGAATTTTTTTTCTACTTTTAATAAAAGAATCAAAGATACTACACACTGGAATTTTCCACATCCCTTCTACAAAGATGTTTATGTATTAGCAATCAGAATTTAACACTGCGAAAAACTGAAAAATTTGTTTTCTGCAGATAAACTGACGTTTCTTATTCCCTTCCCCATCCCACCACTGGCCATCAGAAAACCCCAAGAGATGTTCTGCTGTCAACGTCAGTGTCTCCAGACAACTGTCTGTGCTGTCAGCCTTCAGTGTCTTCTCTTATATTATCCTGATTTGGTTTCCATTTCCCTTGATTTTTAACTTCCTAAAAAGCATTATTGGGCTAGAAGATAGCTCAGCACATGAAAGCAGTTACTGTACAAGCACAAAGACTTGAGTTCAAGTCCCCAGGCCTCATGCAAACGGTGGGTGCTGCCAGCTCTAACCCCAGCACTGTGAGAGGTGCAGCCAGGATGACAGCTTGCCATTCATTCAGCAAGCACAGGGATAGACTGTCCCAAGGAAACAGGAGCAGCTGAGGAGGCAGGGACTCAGCGTACTCCTGGGTCCTCCCCAGGATACCATGATACACTGTCAGTGATTTATCCTCTACACAAAGAGCTCCAAGCAAAATAAGCACTAGACACCAGTAATGTCATACATAACATTATCCTGCATCAGATTTAGATAAAGGAGATACTTAATGTCAATGTTACGATTTCATAAAAAGGAAATACCTGCTCAGCGATCTAACTGGCTAAACTAGTTACATAGTCTTTATTCTGTGAAGCTGTTGCGTACCTGAGTAGGTTCAGGAGCCAGGCTCTTCCTTTGTTCTGTTGACTTTTCTATTGCTTCACTAAGAGACTTTGCATATTGTACCATAGCCTTCAACTGGGAATCCGTTAAAACCCATAACAAATCATCCAGTATTAGAACTAACTTTGTTGCAATGACATTGCAGTCTTTTAACTGTAAGAAAAATGATTTAGACAATTAATCCAAGAACAGAACTTATAACACACTTACAATTTTTACAAGCATCAAGTGTTTTAGTTGGATTAAATGTGAATTTGAATACTGCCTTCATTTAATAAGTATGTAAACCATCAAGCTGGCTCAGCAGGCAGAATCACTTGCACCAAGCCCAAGCCCTGCGATCAATCCTCAGGACCCACATAGAGGAGGGGAGACCCCACATAGAGGAGGGGGACCCCACATAGAGGAGGGGGACCCCACATAGAGGAGGGGGACCCCACATAGAGGAGGGGGACCCCACATAGAGGAGGGGAGACCCCACATAGAGGAGGGGGGACCCCACATAGAGGAGGGGGGACCCCACATAGAGGAGGGGAGACCCCACATAGAGGAGGGGAGACCCCACATAGAGGAGGGGAGACCCCACATAGAGGAGGGGAGACCCCACATAGAGGAGGGAGACCCCACATAGAGGAGGGGGACCCCACATAGAGGAGGGGACCCCACATAGAGGAGGGGAGACCCCACATAGAGGAGGGGAGACCCCACATAGAGGAGGGGGACCCCACATAGAGGAGGGGAGACCCCACATAGAGGAGGGGGACCCCACATAGAGGAGGGGGACCCCACATAGAGGAGGAGACCCCACATAGAGGA
>BDUI01000021.1:422960-437645 GCA_002335545.1 Apodemus speciosus
CACATAGAGGAGGGGGACCCCACATAGAGGAGGGGGACCCCACATAGAGGAGGAGACCCCACATAGAGGAGGGGAGACCCCACATAGAGGAGGGGACCCCACATAGAGGAGGGGACCCCACATAGAGGAGGGGACCCCAGACCCCAAATCGTCCTCTCCCCTCCATACACAGTATGGCAGGTATCACTCTCCACAAGAGAAATGATAAACAAGAATGAAAATGTAACAAATATTTACTGAGTTCCTATATAATAGAATATTTTTCAAGGCTAGAAATCATGCTACAAGAAAGACTGATAAGTTTCTGAAGTACAGATTATATAACATGTATGTAATTTCTATGTGCAGTGTCACAGATCATAATCACTTCTATTAACTGAACTCATCCTACCTGAGAAAGAGGAATTAACAATTCGTCAAATACCTGACGGCCATTTGGACCACACTTCACATTTCAGGGAAGCTCTCTCTGTCCAATTCACAGAAAGCCCCTTCAGTGGAGCTTTCCACAGTTACAGTGACACAGTGACAGTTACAGTGGCACAGTGTTACTGTGCAGTGACACCAAGCACAGAACACGCTGCAGAGTCTGTACACAGGCCTGTTTCTAACAGAATCATCTCCTCCCTAGTCCCACCACCAGCTCGGTGGACTCTCAGGCTCTAACCCTCTTACTGCTGGCTTCCTCATTTAGCTATGTGGCCAGCACAGTCTTACTTTGTTTGAAATAGGACCTATCTATGTAACTGGAACTCTGCCTTCCAAGTGGTGAGCTAAAGGTGTGTGCCACCACGTCTGCCCCTCCGGAAAAATTTTAAACACTTACTGATGCTTTGGCTACTGATTAAAATAAAGATCAATGTTGAACAAAATTCAGGAAGAGAAGTTTCTTCTTCCTCTTCTTCAACTTTCTTTTTTTTTTCCCTAGCTGCATCTGAGGACTGAACTCGGGGCCTTATTGATGCTAAGTTAGCATTCTACCACAAGTTATACTCCCAGCCTGGGAAATGAAATTCCAACACAGGAAGAACCCAGCAAACATGTGAACCTGAAAGAATCCATTCACTCATCTATTACCAGCCCAAGAGTGCTGTACCTACGCTAGCTTTTTACAAGCACAGGCGGTGGGTGGCACTGCGTCCCCCTTACCTGCCAACCCTGTCTGAACATGGCACGCAGTGTCAGAGCACCCGACTCCCCGGCTTACTCTATCACAGGAGGGAAAAGACCATCTTACTCACTCTTCTCTTAAGGGTGACTCGGATTTTTGACTGATTAGTTATTAATCGAACAGGAGCACACATAATTTCAAGATGTGAACTTTGGGTAGCATCTGCCTCAATTCGAATCATCTGCCAGTTTATTTCTTTAAATGTCAAAACCTGAGGAGAAAACAGAGATTAGCTGTTTCTCATGCAAAATAAGAAAAGTGTACATTTATGAAAGCAAAAAAAACCATGCACATTCCCAACTAATTGTTGTGACATTCTAAGACTATCCATGCTACTTTTATATGCTGCATCACACTCAATAACACGCTTAGAATCGCACTCATCTGATATAAGATACTTGGTAATTTCATTTAGAAAACAATATCAATAACAAGTAGCACTAGAATCATCACTGAAACAATGTTGGAATAGAATGCAAAGACACTAATGGCGCTCACTGTGATTGGCTGACCTCAGCTTGAGCCCTGGAATCCACATAAATATGGAAGGAGAAGTGACTCCAGAGTTGTTCTCTGACTTCCACATGCATGCCACAGTGAGCAGGCACACCTGCATGTGCACCAACACGCAAGCACACATGTATACAGAACAGACACATACTCAGATACACACACGCACACACATGCATGTGCAGACAAACACATGCAGATACAAATAAGTATACAGTCACACAAAAACACATGCACATACATACATACATACATACATACATAAACACACACAAAGTAGGACTTATTACTTTCATAAGGTCAAAGATTTATATAGTAAAACAATAAAATATCAGCTTTTATAATTAAATAATTTAGGTTAATATAAAAGGATACTTGTAAGTCCAGAAGAAAAACAACCAACTAGAATATGATTCCTGGCGACGACAGATGGATCCCCTTAAGTGTATGTCAGTGTACCATGTGTGCATGAGCCTGCAGGAGGCAGGAAAGGGAGTCAGACCGCCCTGGCGCCTCGCAGTGTAGGTCCCAGAACCCAAATGCAGGGCTTCTGCAATAGCACCATGTATTCCAACTTCAGAGCCCCCTTCAGGTGCTCTACTGACTGTGTGCCTGCATGAATGTGTGGACACATGTGGGCACCCACGGGCCTCAGCGGGAGTCAGCTCTCTCCTGCTACCACGTGGGTTCCAGGGATATATCAGGTCATCACACGGCAGCAAGTGCCCTCACCCACTGAGCCATCTTTACAGGTCCCAGGGGTAATTTTAAATTGTCTCTGTTTATTTACCACTGACTAAAATGGGGTTTTAGTCAAAAAAAAGCCTTTTACCTCTCCTCTCTGTGGATCTTGAATCCGAGTAAATCTCAAGTCTCCGTGTTCCCACTGTGCGTTGACACTGTAGATACGGAGCTGAGAAAGTTCAAAGGAGGCATTGAAAGCTTTCGCTCCGATTCTTATGACAATGGAATTGACAGAAACAGTAATTCCCTCAACGACCTTTTCAGCAAAGCCGTACTCACTGGAAAACAAAGCAAAACAAAATACAATGCACTAAAGGAAGAGTAAAGTCAGTATAAAGTGTTGGCTAATGATCGCATGCAAGTCCAAAATGCTTAATATCCAACTCACATTTCCCAAAGTGAAAAATGCAAAACAATCAGTCTTACTATACATTTCCCCTTCGATAATCTTACAAGTGTTTCTACCTTTTCTCCAATTTTTCAGACAAGCCCATCTAAAGACGAACCTCTCAAACACACGAAATTTTAGTTCATACTATAAAAGAAGTTTCTAGAGAGAGAGAAATTATAGAATTAACATGAAAGCCATTTCCCTGTCACTGTTACGTGTGGTCCAAAGCTAAGCTCTACAGCCAATAAACACAGCTCTTTCCGGCATCTCAGCACAGAATGGGAGACATTGCACAGACTCATGGGAAGCTGTGATTAGTCTGAGCTGCTCCTCCCGTCCATGGTATGCACCCCTGTAGCCCTCACCCACTCAGCCACCTTCCCAGTCTTTTTTAAGATTTATTTTCATCTTATACATATGAGTATTTTGCCTTCATGCATGTAAGTACACAGAGGCCACAGGAAGATGCTGGATACTGCTACAACAGAAGTTTGGGAAGTTGTGAACAGCCATGTGGTGCTGGTAACCAAACCTGGGTCCTCTGCAAGAGCACCAAGTGCTCTTAAACAAGTAATTCTTAAAATCTGTTTCAACTTTGCAATAATGCTGGGGGCTTCCCAGGATCAAAGTCCCCAGGAAAGCAGCTGAGAGGTATGCCACTGGCTTCTGGCAATTTAACTCCTTGCTTAATCCAGCAGGGGATTAAGAAAAAAAAGGCTTAGTTACCTGGGTTCTTTTCTCTGTCCCAAGCCTATTTCTCTTCTTAGTATAATTTATGAAAGCTCATTGCATTCCTTTACTTACTCTTCCATGAGGAGGGGCACATTCTAGACTTGATTATAACTCTATTACATCTTTCTAGCAAAACAACTAAAACCATCTCCTTAACTTTCTTCTTAAAATTATTTGAATCAAATCAGGAATGCAATAAAGTAATTAATTCATCTAGCATTAATTCATGAAAGTTCATCTTCATGATGATCTGCAGGAAATCTGCCCAGTAAGGTGGGCTGATGTCCAGGAAGCATTAGGCTGTGTAATGGTGGCAGGAAAGTCTCTGGGCTGGGCCTCTCCAGGGAGCACCCATCACAGCCATGGAAAACAGTCAGCCATCTCCAGGAAACCTACTCGCTTGCTATAGCCTTTCCTAGATGACTTCTGTCAGCAGAAAGCTTTATAAAATAGTCCACATGACACTATCTTACTAGCATCTGGTTTCACCTATCCAAATTTAATTTGTGAAATGTGACGTTTTTTGAAACTGACATTTTATACTTCTATAAATTACCAAGATATCAGTTAACTAATGACAGAAGTTCATTAATGCATAGGAAATGAAGTACAGAGAAATATTAATTTCTATAATTTACCAAGATATCAGTTAACTTTTAGAAATGACAGAAGTTCATTCATGCCTAGGAAATGAGGTGCAGAGAAATATTAATGTTCCAAGACTCTACTGGTTGCCTGAAATCACAGATTCTACCAGACTGTATAATACTATTTTTTTTCTGTACACATATATCTATAACGGAGTTTAATTGATAAGTTAGACACAAGAGGCTAGCAGTAAGTAATAATAAAAGACCAAGTATAACTATACACTGTAAAAACAAAGTTATGAGATATGGACATTCTTAAGACATTTTTGGTTTGAAAAAGAATCTCAAGAGTGACTTTGAACTCTTAATCCTTCGAGGCTGGACTTCCAGTCACACCTCATCACCTTTATTTGTGAGTGGTACTGCATAAACCCAGGGCTTCCACCATGCTACATTATCTACCAACTGAGTTACAGCCCCAGACCAAAATATCTTAGGTTAGACATACCCTTCTTATGATTTGTAAGGAAATACAGGCCTACGTGATAGATTAAATAAAGCAAATAGCATTTTATTGTTATTTTGATAAGTATTGCTATGTAGAAGTTACTTGACCACAAAAAGCTGTGACCCAGACAAATGATCAGAGAAGCCAGGCAGCGGCTGACTGACTGTCCAGCTATATACTGTGTGAATACAAAAGAATGATCTGCATGTCCAGTTAAATTTCAGTCTTCAATGACACTCATAATGTCATAGATTTTGAAATTTATTATTTCCAGGACTTTCCATCCAGTATTTTTAGACTGTCTCTCATCTGAATACATGGAAAATGAAAGCACAGACAGCTACTGTAATGAAAAATTAAGAGAGGATCTGATTTATTGAATACCTAAGCTCTTCTGCACTGCTCTAGGCTGCTCATTACTATTTAACAATTCAATAATCAAGAGGAATGGACTTTAAAATTAACCTGCTACTAACTGAACGTGGAGGCTGTCTAAGGAAGAGGTGGCCTAAGCAGCCGGTATCTGAGGTTACAGGACTTGATATCTTCCTATCCTGCTGCTGCAGATAAGAGCGCCTACTACAGAACAGAAGTCTACAACAGCCGCACAAAGCAGCAGCCACAGCTTACCTCTGTCCTGACGCAGTGGCGATGGGCGATGGACCGTTGGGGGCTCGTGGCTCCTCACACGTACTCATCTCCATTATTACCTTATCTAGAGACTAATAAGAAATTAAATAAGTAGAGATGTATGTGATCTGTCAAAGTATGAAGTGTACTTTGTCTCTCATTTTTTTTAGGATGAAAGCTAACAATTACAGAAAGCCTGAAAGAGAAAACGAAGCATTCAGTCCTACACTGGGGCCCTGATCTACTGGTGGGAAAATCACAGGCGCATTCTGTGAGTGGGGGGGAAGTACAGAGGCAGCCGTTAACTCATTAGGTCACTGGATTTAATGAAGCTTTATCTCTAATCCCATATTATTGCATTATTGATAAATTATATATTAATTAGTGGAACTGAACTACATCTGAAAGTCTTATCTTGAGACCTAGGATAAGAGACACGAAAGGAAGCACATTGTGGAGTGAGAGAGGGAAACACTGCACAGCAGGAAAAGTTCTTTGCCACGTAGCTTTTTTTTCTTAAAGATTTATCTAAGTCTTTAACAGTGAGTGTATCCACAAATTCAGAAGGTCTTCACTTTAAGTGCAGCATTTATCATTATCTAAAGTCAACTTACTTTACTGTGTGTTCAATCAACCTCTGTTAAAATATAAATTGCTTAAGATCAAAATCCAGGTAATTTTAGTCAAGCTGACAGTTAATATAACCTATTACAGGAGGCTAACCAGATTTCTGATTTATAAAAAATATTTACTAATAATTATGCTCCCACTTCAGAGAAGAGAAGAGAAAAGAGGCAGGAAGGGCACTGAGGAAGGTGGTGACATTGTTTCAGGCGAGAGATGAGGAAGCGAGATCAATCGCAGATTCCAGAGATTTAGTCAGAGTCGACAGACACTGACTGCAGTGTCCATCTTGGAGCACTGGGTGGAGCTTGGAGCACTGGGTGGAGCTTGGCTCACTGGGTGGAGCTTGGCTCACTGGGTGGAGCTTAGAGTACCAGGTGGAGCTAGGAGGAACAGGGATCACTGGAGGTGAGTACAGCGAGTGAACAGTGATTATGGGAAGGTAATGTGTATGCAATGTTACGTTTCCTGTGTTTAAGGCTTTCTCAGGATTTAGGGGTGGAAACAATTAAGATAAGAATTTTCTGGTTTAGGAATTATCTTATTCATTAATAACTAAAGTCAAGAACAAAAATAATCTTCTGGGCAGTGGTGAGGCCAACAGATGCGGGCAGATCTCTTGTGGTTTGAGGCCAGCCTGGTCTAAGGAATTCCAGAACAGAGGCTACACACAGTGAAAACTTGTCTTGAAAAACCAAAAATAAAACAGGTGATTTTATACAGAATATTTATGGAATGAGGCTAAGGGTAGAAATTATCTCAACATGCTCGAGGACATTGATTTGGTTTAGAACACCACACCGAGAATTATGGAATGGATGAATAAGGAATCGTTAACAAGTCCAGGGCTGGGAAAATAGCCCAGGTAAAGGCGCATGCTGCAAACCGAAACCTAAACCTAAGTTTCCTAGCTGGAACACACAGTAACACGGTAGGAGGAGAGAACCAGCTCCTGCAAGGTGCCTTTAACATCCACATGCATGCCATGACACACACATGTGTGCACACACACACACACCACACACACCACAAAATAAAACTTAAGTTAAAAACAAAGGGTTGGCTGATCCATTCCATTTTCTTTAAAAAGTGAAGTTCATTACAGAAATATGTACTAAACTTATTAGACCAATAAAAGCAAAAACACAGAAAGTGTTTATTAAATTTAAATTAAAAGATAAATTTTATTTTAAAGTTCAAGTTTCTCACATAATGGCTAAAAAAAAAAAAAAGCTAAGTCCAATAAAAATAAAGTAAACACTAAGAGATGGAAAATGCAAGAAACAAAATACTAATGTTTAAACAGTTTCAGTACTCACCAAACAGATGGGGTGTGTTTTCAGTTTTGTCCATGGAATCTACAAATAAATTTTTTTCTTTAAAATTAATTATTAAAACTTTATATGAGATAGTAATCACCATATATCTCTCAATTTAAAAGATAGCAACTTACATTATATTTCTCTCAGATTGTGAAATAATAAATTGAGGAAATTATTAATACTATTGAAATCAAAGTATCTATGTTATATAGGAAAAGAGTTGACTATTTAGAGAATTTTAAGTTCTGTTAGTTACATGTTTTTACCAGTCCTTAAAATGTTTTATTTTCATGATTTAAGAATCATCGGCAAAGCATAATCACTCTTCTGTTTATTAGTTTATTTAACTTTAGAATTCCAACCAACACATTTTCAGCTCCTTAAAAATAAATTCAAATTAAAACCATTGATGGAAAACACCAGCTACATCACAGAGACAATGTTCGTACGCCCAGTCAAGTCTTTGCTGATATTTGGGTCATGGACACAAATTAACAAGTGATGAACAACAAAGGATACAGTACCCTTTTCCAAAGGAAGCCCAAACTTTATTTTTATAAAAAACATTAACATGCATTGCACTGTCTCTCCCAAGCAACCTCTCACCTAAACCTGGTCTTTAGCAGCAAGAAGTTATGAGATGTAAGAACTGACTTAAGATTAGAAACAAAAATCAGTAAAATAATAATAGGCATATTAGTAGTAATAAAGTAAACAGAAATCACTAACTTTTTCAAAATAACAAAGGAATAAATGAAAGGTATAAAACTCTAAAATAGAATAATGTCTACAATAATAAATGACAATTCTTATACATGTCTTTAAAATAAAGTATTAAAAATTTAAACATTTCATTTGACAATAAAACCTGAGAGGGGGAAACTATCATTGAAAATATGCCAAAGCCGGGCGGTGGTGGCGCACACCTTTAATCCCAGCACCTGGGAGGCAGAGGCAGGCGGATTTCTGAGTTCAAGGCCAGCCTGGTCTACAGATTGAGTTCCGGGACAGCCAGGGCTATATAGAGAAACCCTGTCTCAAAAAACCAAAATAAATAAATAAATAAATAAAAGATTATATGCCAAAGTAAAACAATTAATTCATAACAAATTAATTTTATTAAACTATCAATAAAAATGTTTTAAACAAAGTGTAAATGTAAGTTATTAATGTTACTTCAATTATAAGGGATGAAAGCCACTCAATCAGCTATTTTCTGTGTATATAATAGGAATATAATAATTCTTCAGAACAACCAATCTGAAGCTGAGTATCTATTCTAACAGATAACACTGAAACAAAAGCTGAGAGCAGGCAGCCTCCTGCCGGAGTCTCACCCTGATGGACGCTTTATTACAGAACACTTTGTTGATGGCCAGCCAGGTGGGCAGGTCCAGCATGTTCTGGAGCACCTCCTCGTCCAGCTCCAGGTTCTTCAGCTCGCCCTCTCCTTTAAGGGTGCTTAGGTTTATTTTGTCAGGAGATAAGTTTTTGGTGAATCTGGAAGAGACCATAGTTACATTATTTTAGTGTTAGCTAATGTACCCTACAGACAACCTAGCAAATACAGAGTATCACAAACACAACAGCAGACTAAAATCCAAAGGACCACAGAGATGGACTTTATTTTAACCGGTGCCCAGGGTCTGTCACTGTTGCTCTCATCTCTCCTAGCCGCAGCTCTCTAATAGCAAGTCTGCAATTTGGGGGCACAACCCTGAGTGTCATATCCTGTAAACAGATGAGGTCTGCTCCTTACTTCCTAACAGATGAAAACTCTGTATCCACCATTGTTTTCCAGGCACCATGCAAACCCATTCCCTACCACATTTTGTTCACAGTAGACCCTATCAGAGAGAAGAGACAATGCTAAGCTATTAACCAAGCTGCAGGAAGGTAGGGGAATTGAGAAGACCCTCTTAACAGCAGCTCACACAGCGCAGCTGGCAGTCATCATGCAAACAATAGTCGAAAGTCATGCCACCCCTTGGAGGCTCACCTCCTACTCCCAGCATTAGAAACCAGCCCAAACCACTTCAGAAATAAATTCTGACGGACAGTGTTTTTAAATATTCTGAGGAAGAAAATTACACAGTCCCATTTAGAAGTTGATTTTGATATTCTCTGGGTAACTTTAAAACTCAGCTATTTAAAACTCTGACTTAACTCCACAGGTTTACCTATAGGAAGTCAGAGAAATAGATGGATGTACTTACTGAAAGTGTAAGAAATCATAAAAGAATAAACACTGAACTATTATGCAGACTATGAGCTCTTTTTCTGAAACGCATCTTTTCTAAGTTTTGGCGGTATTAAGGAAAGGACACGCCGCAGTGCAGAGGTCAAGCTTGCCTCCCATGTGTCGGATTTGTTCCCACGGCTTACAATCAACAGCATTTGTAATGAAGTATCTCTTAAGGGGTATCTGTGGAAGACCTTTCCTATTTTCATTTTTAATTTCATCTCTGCTTTTTAACATATTACTTTAGATGATTCAACAAAACATTTTATTGGTATTTTTAAATTTAAAACAAGTTGACATCACAATGAATTCCTTATAAGAGTGCACAGAGGGGGCGTGGAGGGAGAGACGGTTCAGTGACTGAGCACACTTGCTGCTCTGCCAGGAAGACTCAAGTTCAGATCCCAGCACCTCCAGTGCAGCCCCAGCTCTGTCTCCAAGAAATCCAGCATGCATCCACATAACACACTTCACATTTATGCATGTACAAACATAAGTAAAGCATAAGTAAATAATATAGTGTGTGTGTGTGTGTGTGTGTGTGTGTGTGTGTGTGTGTACCTGCAGAGCCCAAAAGAGAGGCATCAGATCCCTCTAGCTGGAGTTAGACAGTGGGTGCCACCTGATGTGGG
This sequence comes from Apodemus speciosus, assembly GCA_002335545.1. NCBI lineage: Eukaryota > Metazoa > Chordata > Mammalia > Rodentia > Muridae > Apodemus > Apodemus speciosus. The sequence continues at coordinate 433,057 of BDUI01000021.1, forward strand.
TGCTGGAAACTGAACTAGTGTCCCCAGAAGAGCAGCAGTGCTCTTAACAGCTAAGCCATTTCTCTAGACCCTAAAATAAAATCCCTTAAAAATCATTTTATCCTGTGTGCCAGACAGAACAAGAAACTTGAACTTCCATACTTGGTATTGCAAACAATAAAGATTACTTTCAGCAGGTAAGGCACTTACCGCATCCTCATGACCTGAGCTCAATGACTGGATCCTCCAAAGGTGGTGGAGAGAACTCACAGCGCTGGCCTCTGACATTCACGCAGCACAGTGGCATGAGTGTGCCGCCCACGCATGCATACACAGTGTACACAGTAATATAATAAAGAAATGCTTTTAAAGCCCTGTGATTGTGCACAGCTGGAACGTTACAGTCGGGAGCCAGACTATCTTGGGCTCTCTAAGCCCCTAAATAGCCCTCCCTCAGGGCCCACCTGGTTCACTTAACACCTCTAACTATTAAGTAAATCCACCGGAACGTACAAAGACGTTCCATTTCACCAACCCAGAGACTAAGCACATCACGCAACATCTGGGGCCTGCAGAAGAGACGCCCTCCACTTTGCTGTAACCCCTACCTAGTTAGTGTTCCCGCCAATGTACCTGATGTGTCTTCATTTATGATTTTCTTTGCTGTTTTACTATAAAGGCTTCATGAAATGGTTACCACATTGGAGCACGGTATTTGAGGTACACTAAATCTCCTGGCCATGGTCCTGACAGCTGCTTTTTCTATGTCAACACTAGGAATGTCAAAGTTCGTGGAGACCAAAATCACCAATCACTGTCATAAAACTGCTATACTTCATGTTAAGAATTTAATACAGTCTCAGGAACAACCACAAACTGGTGACTAACCACATGGGAAGAAATCCTGCTTGCTATACACATAAGCACTTCTCTCCTGTGGAGTAGCTTTGCCAGATTGACTAACACAGCTGCTGCTGAGAGCAATCTTCTTCCCATTTTCGACAGCCCAAAGTCCCAGAATGCCTAGCTCTTCCTCCACCAAGCAAATTCCTACTCCCCTTTTATGGTCTAGCTCTGTAGTCTGGATGATGGGTGTTCCCCCCAAAGAAATACTGCAATATTAAAGAGGTGAGACCTAAGCCAGGTGGTGGTGGTGGTGGTGGCGGCGGCGGCGACGGCGGCGGCGGCGCACGCCTTTAGTCCCAGTACTTGGGAGGCAGAGGCAGCTGGATCTCTGAGTTTGAGGACAGCCTGGTCTACAGAGAGTTTCAAGACAGCCAGGGATACACAGAGACACAGAGAAAGCCTGTCTGGGGTGGGGAGGGAAGACCTAAGAGGAAGCGCTCGCTCTCTCTCTCTCTCTCTCTCTCTCTCTCTCTCTCTCTCTCTCTCTCTCACACACACACACACACACACACACACACACACACACACACACTCCTGCAAATATCACAATGGATAGTTAAAAACAGGAAAAACCCTGGGCTTTCATTTGCTATCTGGTCTCTTTCAAATTTCAGCTGAGATTCCTGCTCAAATCTGCACACAGGTAAGTTAATCATTTAAGAAGTATCAGCATAGAAACTGGTAATTCAAGGTTGGTTAGCCCTAAATATACCTATTCTATTTCAGCTCCCTTCCGGACTAAAGGCACCAAGATAAAAGTAAAGCATTTGCAAGATTTTCAAGGATATTCAAAGGTCAGTTTTTACATCAGGTTATATGTATTCTGCCGCATGTAGAAAGTTCTGGTCTTTGCTGCTAACTTGCAGTCACCTTAGATAGAATTCAGGAACAGATCCTCTGTGGTGAGAATGCCTCTATCCCCCACCCCCACCCCACTACCCAACCCTCACCAAATGGGGTAACCTACTCTACTGACTTTTCTAGAGCCTGGAAAATCCAGAACTGAAACAGAGATAAAGACCAATCAGATCACAGTATGACAGACGCCTTACTTAGCTTCCCTCTCACCCCCAGGGCTAATTTAATTCTTCCTGCTGAATGCTTGATCTCCGGTCTTTATCAATGGTCACACTGATCCTGGTCCTGCCCCACCTTCCCACTACTATTTCCTACGTAATGGCTGAATCAGGTCTCTGTCCTGAGACTTCTTAGGTCCTTTGGGATGTCAGGACTCCGGCCTCTCTGTCTTGTTCTCACTAACTCTCTCCTGCTCCTGGCTCAAGATAATCACTGAGCTTGTTTGCTCCCAGTATTTTCTCCTGGCATTGCTCTCTGCCATTTGCCCCCTGGTGATGCAGCCAAGGATCAACGCGGAGCCACCAGAACCTTGAGCCTTCAAAACTATGAGCTAAACGCTTGCTGCGTAGCCTGTGTCTATACTGATACAGACTGCCAACTAATATATGCAGGTCAAATGGAACTAAGAAATACTCCCTGATGTCTACAGGTAAAATGCCATTCCTAAAGATTTATTTATTATATGTAATTATACTGTAGCTGTCTTCAGACATACCAGAAGAGAGCATCAGATCTCATTATAGATGGTTGTGAGCCACCATGTGGTTGCTGGGATTTGAACTTGTGACCTCTGGAAGAGGCTCTTAACTACTGGGCCGTCTCTCCAGCCCGCTAGACAGCCATTCTTTTCTGCGTGCTCCTTCGCACTGTGACAATGGCCTCTGTTTATCAGCTTCTGTCAGGTGCTTTCTAGTGCTTTATAGACTTCATCTCAGCTTATAACTTTCTGAAGTATGTATAATTATACCCTTCATCCTAAAAGTGGAGAAACGGGGGCTGGCAAGAAGGTTTGTGAGAACCCAAGTTCAATTTCTGGTACCCACATGGTGAAAGCTAAGAATCAAATTCTATACGTCATCCCTGGCCTCTACACTCACGCTACAAGCACACAGACATGCATGCACACAATAAACCAATGTAATTTAAGTAAAGAAACGGAGTCACTAAGATGTTAAATAATTGGGCCAGACATGGTGGGGCACACTTTTAATCACAGCACACAGGAGGCAGAGGCAGGCAAATGTCTGAGTTTGAGACCAGCCTTGTCTACAATGCTGGTTGCAGGAGAGCTAGTGCTGTTACACAGAGGAATCCTGTCTCAAGAGAACAAAAAAATAAACAAAAAACAAACAAAAGAACCCAAAGATGCTAAATAATGGGCTGGAGAGATGGTTTGTTGCTGCTCTTCTCGAGAACCTTGGATCAATTCCCAGCATCCACATGGCAATTCACAACCACCTGCACCTCCAGTTCCAGGAGATTCAATGGCCTCTTCGGGCCTCCCTGGGCACCAGGCATGTACATGGTACACACGCACACATGTAGGCAAAAAGTCCATACACATAAAACAAAATAATTTTTAAAAATTCAAAAATATTACCTAACATGTTCACAGACATACAAAGGACTAAGGCCAGAAACTGAACACAGGTGCTCTGGTTTCTTAAGCTTTAACGATGATGCTAATAAAGAAGCCAGAAATACACACAGGAAAAAAGACAGCAATGCTGGTCAACCGGATGTCTGCATGTAGAAGAATGCAAATAGACCCATACTTATCACCACCACAAACCCAACTCCAAAGGGATCAAAGCCTTAACATAAAACCAGATACACTGAACCTGTTCCTACTTCTCCTAGCTGTATTTACAAAGTTGGGCGAGGAAATGTCACTGGACCAGACAGTCCATCTGATGGCCGGTAGCCCAGACACAGGAGGAAAAAAGCACTTCCCTACTTGAATAGGCAGGGTTTTGTTTTTGTTTTTTTTTTTCTACTTTGGAATACAAAAATGTTCCCCTTCATACATTAAGAGCAAATAATTCCAAGAAATAGTTCCCTATCACTTATTTTATAGTGCACTGTACTAGACTATAACATTCTCAATCTATAAAACTTCCAAGTTCAATTTTTGGAGACTGTCTCACGTAGTCCAGGCTGGTGTCAAACCTGCTATGTAGCTAAGCATGTCCTTCATTTCTGATCATCTTGCTTCCACCTCCCGAACGCTGTTACAGACAAGCATCAGTGTGTCCCGTTTACGAGGAAGGAGACCCAGGACTTCACGAATGCTAGGCAAGCGCCGTGTAAACAGACCAGCCGGGCTACACGCCCGTGGTGGTTACTTCTCATATGCTTAGCTTTCAGAATGGATTACAGCAAACATGAACTAAGAGAAATGTTTTGCCTATATGGTTACAAGGCACATTTAGATATTTATTCCCTAGTCGTTTTTTGTTTTTTTTTTTAAACTAGGCAAAACCGTTTATCTCCAGAAATCATCTGAAGTGTAGTTTGTTGAGTGTTTTGCTTTACTATTCTGGATGGGTATTTTATCTCCATGTGTGCGTACCAGGTGTTTGCCTGGTGCTCAAGGCCAGAAGAGGGTGTCAGATTCCCTGGGACTCCATTACAGTTCCAGTTGGAAGCCACCATGTGAGCAGTGGGAATCAAACCCTGGTCCTCTGGAGGAGAGCAGCAAGTGCTCTTAACTACTGCACCATCTTGCTAGCCCCTCCAAAATCTTATTTTTTTAAAAAGACTTTTTGTTTGTTTGTGTGTGTGCGCTCTCTCTCTCTCTCTCTCTCTCTCTCTCTCTCTCTCTCTCTCTCTCTCTCTCTCTCTCT
>BDUI01000021.1:493046-507343 GCA_002335545.1 Apodemus speciosus
AGGCAGAGGCAGGTGGATTTCTGAGTTCGAGGCCAGCCTGGTCTACAGAGTGAGTTCCAGGACAGCCAGGGCTATACAGAGAAACCCTGTCTCGGAAAAACAAAACAACAACAACAACAAAAAACCAAAATCCTTCATACTGTCTTCTTAAGTGGCAACCTCAGCTAGATTTGCAAAGCTTTTCACATCTATCTAGATTGACAGGCTATTACAATGCCTGCCTTCCTTCTAGCCATTCGTTAGGCACAAGTAGATAAATTTAATAGTAAGTTTCTCCTTAAGATTGTTGTGGAAAACAAATGCTACTGCATGTTCCCAGTGTTAAGAAGCAGTTTGTCCTGAATGTCAAGATAATGTCCCTTTGTCTTTGATAGGCTCAGGAAAAGACAGTTCTGAGTTGGTGAATGGAAGTCTGACCCTCTAGTTACTGGCTTGATAAAGACTCTTGGGAAATTAAAAATTTCAGACTGAACAGTGGTGGCACATACCTTTAATCCCAGCACTAGGGAGGCAGAGGCAGGCAGATCTTGTGAGCTTGAGGCTAACCTGGTCTACAGAGTGAGTTACAGAACAGCTGAGCTACACAGAGAAACCACCACCAACAACAATATAAAATTTCTATTCAGAAATGTAAGGAGGTGGGCTGGAAAGATGGTTCAGTGGTTAAGAGCACTAACTGCTCTTGTAGAAGTCCTGAGTTCAATTCCCAGCAATGATGTGGTAGCTCACAGCCATCTGTAATGGGATCTGCAGTCCTCTTCTGAAGATAGCTACAGTGTACTTGTATACATTATATACATACATACATACATACATACATAAATGTAAGGAGACATGATAGTATTCATTTAGAACTGTGAGAAACTGGTAACAGCCTAAACATCTAATAATATATTCATATAACAAGCAGTAATGAAAGCAGTGCAGCGCTACATGATTAGCTTGGCTCCACTCCAAAATGTAATGTTCAATAAGAAATAATCTGTAGATGGGTGTGCATACTTTCAGGGTATATGGAATACTTTATTTGGAATACGGCAACAATAGCTTAGTTTTACATAGCTTCAAAAGATTATGTGAGTGATGAACATTGGATTTTAAAAGATACAATAATTTATTTGTCAAGTTGCATCAAGCTGTTTAGTGGGTATTTGAATTGTGTGGAAGTATTTGTACTTAGCATGCCTGAGATCTTTCTTTTTTTTTTTTTTTTTTTTTCCATATTATAGAGGTGAAATACAGATCAAAATTCAGGAAGGAAAATTGCCCCAAACATTTCCGACTGCAGAGCTGTCTTCATTAGACATACTTAGCCATCTGCTCGTTTTGTATCCAATTATAATATAAATCGAGTGATGATAAGAGGTGCAGTGGGGACCATGACAGTGGTAAAGCTGTCAGTTCGGCAGGGATGGCGCCTGTATCACGTCACAGTGATGTCTAGTTTCTCCCAGCTGGAGTCATGCGGGCGTTAAAATCTGTGTGGTTCCCATTCTTCTGCCCAGGAGTTATTAGTTCCTAAATCAGAAAACTTAGATGTTTTTGCCGCATAATGGACAGCCAGCTAGGAATCCTTCTCTCTTTAAGGACGTTTCTCCCTCCATGTGAGTGGCATGCCATTAGATTATCAGACATGACCTTCTGAGTTCTGTCCATTTCTTCCTTGTTTTCTCAGATCCGGCACCTGGTCAGTGAGCCAGCATCAGTGAGGTCGTCCTCACAGTTGACCAGTATTTGTTCTCTGTGCCAAGGAGAGACGGGTGGGAGGTGACACACTGACAGACGATCAGACACAGCACAGGAAGTGGGTGGCATTAAGGCTGCCGGGAGGGAGGTTTTCGTTATCTATGACCTTGTGAACAGAGTGAGTAGGAGCTGGAACTTCTTTAGAGTCATACAGACATCTCGGCTTTGGCCTGGATGGCTTGGTGCCTTGACCTGAGTGGGCATGACAGGGGACTGGAGCAATCTGGAACCTCAGCCCAGCGGGGAAGAGTTCAGTAGAAGGATCTGTTACAGCAGTCCCAGGCTGGAAACATCTGAGGGGAGAAAGCCATAGTTGCTGAGTTTCGTGCACACTGACCAATCATTAGTCAGCGCTCATACTTGGATCAGAGGGAGGCTTTGCCATTGCAAGCTTGACCATTAAGGGGAAGGCTTGGCCAGTGTCCCCCCCGACCCCCAGCATTGCAGCATCACTCCTTTACGTGGCTGTGTCTGTAGCCTCGCATTCACTCGGCTCCGTCCACTCCTCACAGTCACTCGGCTTCCTAGGCGACTGACCGTCAGTGGCTTTCATGCACAATGCACACCTTAACCAAATGACCACATAAAAAGTTAGTTGAATTTTGCTAAATGAACTATTACACTAAGTATATTTTTAAAAAGAATATTTCACTCTTTATTGATAAATTTAAAAATGTATGCCTGACATACAATCATATTTAGTCATTTATATGAAAGCTGCATATGTAGTAAGCTTAATTTCAGATTCTTGGAGTGCTTTAATAGTGAGTCTGTTAATGAATACTTTGAGTGCTTTGATTTTGTTGTTTCCTGATAGGAAAACAAAGACATATATATGACATTAAGAAAAACACTCTTGCATAAAATGACAAAAATGTCTGTGAGCCTTTATACTTTGTACCTTAGTTAGGGTTTCTGTTGCTATGAAGAGACAGAAGCAACTCTTAAAAAGGAAAACTTTTAACTGGGGCTGGCCTACAGTTTGTTATCTCATGGTAGGAAACATAGTGGCACACGGCAGACATGGTGCTGAGAGTTCTGCATCCAGATCAGCAGGCAGCAGGAAGAGAGGGTGACACTGGGCCTGGCTTGAGCATCTGAGACTCCCGCTCCTCCCCGAAGCCACCCCCAGTGACAGACTTCCTCCGACAAGGCCACACCTCCCAGTAGTGCCTCTCCTTGGTGAAAAAGCATTCAATCTATGAGCCTATGTGAGCCATCCTATTTAAACCACCACACTTAGGATATTGTTGATTTGAACTGTGATATATTAGTCAGGAATGCTTGGGAAATATAAAGCTTTGATTTTATCCTGCTAATAAAAGGAACAATAACAACAAATAGAAAAATAAGATCTATAATATCATTGGACAAACAACAGAAATTCTAATTTTACTTCTTCTCAGAAAGAGGATGCCTGGTAAAGTATCAATTGTCAGACCTAAATTGAGACTATTCCTTTATTTTTAGTGATTACGACTTTCTGCAGAACCATTATAACATAAACTGACAGTTTCTTTAATGGTACTGGAGATAAATGTCTGAGAGCCATTCGATTCAGTAAATCACCGACTCCTCTGACCAGCTTCTCACATCTTCTAAATCCCTTCCCTTGCCTATGTCTAGAAGCAGGCTTTGGAATTGTACCCTGGAAACAGGAACTCCTTGTGCTTCCAGATTACATATTAATGACTAATGGCATTTGTGCTGACATTCAGCAAGGACACCGAGTGCTGGCTTTTTTCCCTGGTTAGATATTTGGCCAGTCAGCCTGATCATCATCTGTAAATCAGGGCTTTAAAACAGCTATAAACCTTTAATGTCCTTCAGTTTGTATTGACCTCAGGTGTTTTTCCAGAATTGAAAAAATGAATTATCCTTTAAACTCAATTTAGTGTGAGCCTGTTTTCTTTTTTCTTTTTCTTCTTTTTTTCCTTTGAACAAGGTCTCATACTGCAGTCTGGGATAGCCTCAGACTTGCACAATTCTTCTACTTCAACCTCCCATGTGTTGAGATTAGGTGTATACACTATACCAGGCTGTGGTGGTTTGAATACGCTTGGCCCATGGGAAGTGACACCATTAGGAGGTGTGACCTTATTGGAAGAGGTGTGGCCTTGCTAGAGGAAGTGTGTCATTGTGGAAACAGTGCTTTGAGGTCTCATATATATGCTCAGGTCTGGGCATTGTGATCCAGACTCTTCTCCTGGCTGCCTGTGGAAGACAATGCCCTTCTGACTGCCCTTGGATCCAGATGTAAACTCTTGGCTCCTCCAGCACCGTGTCTGCCTGCTTGCTGCCAAGCTTCCTGCCATGATGATACTGGACTGAACCTCTGAAATTGTAAGGTAGTCCCAATGAAATGTTAACTTTTATAAGAGTTGCCTTGGGCATGGTGTCTCTTCATAGCAATGAAACTCTAACTAAACACAGGCTTAATGTCAGTGGTAAGTTAATTAGTAAATTTATAGAGAATCTTTTCCATTCTACCTAAGACAGGATGCTACTTCTTCTATGGAGAATAATACTATTTTTTTTACTACAACACTTATTTAATTGAGTTAGATGTGACTTTTATTTGTAGTTTCTTTGTTTTCCTGGAAATATTATATTATGATCTGGAAAGTTTTGTTTAAAATTTATGTTATGAACATAGTGTTCCCAAATGATAACAAGCTGAATCATTCGTACCCAGGCTTTAGTGTCTGGGAATATTTCTGGTGTGCTTTGGGCTGGTACGATAGACCTTGAGTGAGACACATGACCTTCCTGAGCCTAGTTATACTGCGAATGAAAGACAGCATGCCTGTTGTTAGTGCTGTGTGAGAGTTGTGGGACACTGCACATAAATGTGAGAGTTTCACACAGTGCACAGTCAATAGTGCTGTGTTACTGTGCACGCCACTGCCCAGGAATGTATTGAATACCTGCCACATACAAAGAACAGTGTGGCGGACTAGGCAGTACCTATGTGATGAGCTCCATAGGTTGGGGAGGACTACATGTGTATTAAGGAAACAACATATATACATATATATGTATACTTGCACATATATGTGTATACTCACATACATTACTCATTCGTAATACATACATTTTCACATATTTTGGGTGTGTTGTGGTGGAAAACCCGCATCTGTCAGCTGGATGAAGTGAGTGACCGAAGCTGAATCTATAGGGAATAGTGACTGCAAGTCTGAGCAGGGGATCCATTACCTATGTGGGTCCCAGCTCGCCGACTGGTAGGGGAGCAGAACACAAAGAAGAGAACAGACCTGATGATGCAAAGCTTGTGTTTGCTCTATAGACCCGATACAATTGGCATTAAAGGGAACATTTTAGTAATGTAAAGCATGCCTTTGCTTAATTCCTTGGAAATGAATTTTTTATTGCTTGAGAGTTTCACACATGGGGTCAATGCCTTTTCAGACCCTCTGTCCTTCCTCTCCTGTGCCTCCCTACCCTTACCACCAGTTTTCCTTCCTAACAAAATATGCTGTATTCGTTTTTAACTGTGTCTACTTAGTGCTGCCCCTAGGACCATCAACTGGAGTGGGACGGCCACATGTGCGATGTGTGGCTTCATCACATGTCCACCTCTGAAGTAGGGGATGAGCTAGATAGGGCTGGAAACACAGGAGAGCAGATACTGTTACTGCATCATCTTTATTTATGGAATCACTGTACAATTACAGGTCAACAATGAAGTTCCCTCTTCTGCGTTCTCCTTTCCTTTCCTTTCAAAAATGCAGAGTATAGCTGGTGGATTGTCTGTAGGGTGGGATTGCCATCGCGCCGTTTGTTTGTTTGTTTGTTTCTTTCTTTCTTTCTTTCTTTTTTCCCTTTTCTTTCTTTCTTTTCTTTCTTCCTTTTCTTTTTCTTTTCTTTTCTTTTCTTTTTTTTTTTTGAGACAGCTCTCCTCCACCCACCCCTACACCTGTCCTGGAACTCATTATGTAGCCTAGGCTGTCCTCAAATTCACAGAGATCCTCCTGCCTTTACCTCAAGATAATTTTTATTTGTATGCTACGGCAACAGGAGAGGAAACACATTTTCTAACTTTTGAGAATCATAAGACTTCAAATAAGGTAGTTACTCTACTAGTATTATGCATTTTCTAATTACTATTTGTCGTATGAACAAGGTAATATAGCTTAAACTCTCTCTTACTTTGCTTTAAGCCCAGAGAAGAGATGGTGCTGAGTGGGAAGTATAAATCTGGGGAACAGATTCTTCGCCTTGCCAACGAGAGATTCGCTGTTCCAGAAATACTCTTTAACCCCTCTGACATTGGCATTCAGGAAATGGGGATCCCAGAAGCCATTGTCTATTCAATTCAGAACCTACCTGAAGGTACGTTGAAGGTCAGAGTAAAGTGTTAAAGAGAAATAGGTTAAAAAAATCATAATCACAGTACTGTTTCATAGTAATCTAAAAAAATAACATCTATATTATTGGCAGAAATTTCTAGATCCTATAATGCATTTAAATAATTCTTGGTTGTTTTGTTCTGGATCATAAATTATATTTGGAAAAAGTCATTATAGTCTATATCTTCTTTCCTTAAGTATTAAATTGCTGTCTTCATTTTAGAAAAGTATTTACAGATTGATTGATTGATTGATTGAGGTACATTTTTGCTATGTATGTCAGACTGGTTTAGAATTCAGGATCTTCCTGCTTCAGCTCCTCAGTGTTAGAATAATAGATATGTGCTAGAAGGCTTGACTGAAAGTTTTAACTTAAATTTACATAGAATTGAAATTTAGAGGTTTAAATGGATTGCTTTTTCTGCAGTTCATAAGACTGATTTATTCATTCTGTGATATTTAGAATGACAGGATTACTTTTTTTTTCTTTCTTCCTTTTTTTTTTTCTTTTCGTTTTTTTGGCTTTTCGAGACAGGGTTTCTCTTTCTCTGTGTAGCACTGGCTGCCCTGACTCTACAACAGGGTGGCCTCGAATTCGCAGGTCTGCCTGCCTCTGCCTCCAAGGCGTGCATCACCGCCACCCAGCAATCTAGAGTAGTCCAATAAGATAGACAGGAAGATGGCTCAGGCCTTGGTGTATGAGCCTGACCGCCTGCGTTAATTCCCCACAACTTACGTAAAGATGGAAGGCGAGAACCAATGTCACAGAATTGTCCTCTGACCTCTGCACTTGGTCTGTGGCAAGAATGCCCCTCCCCTACCTCGTGTGTGTGTGTGTGTGTGTGTGTGTGTGTGTGTGTTTGTGTGTAGTCTGTCACTCTGAGTTTATGTGTGCTACATGCATGCAGGTGTCCTCAGTAGCCAGAAGATGCCCTGGAACCAGGGCTACAGGCAGTTTCAAACCACTGGATGGGAACTGAACTCGGGATTTTTGGAAGAGCAGTAAATTCTTTTGGCCACAGAGCTATCTCTCCAGCCTTTTCTTTATCTATAAGGAACAGTCTTGACACCAGAAGACATCTAGTGCACACACTGTACTTTCCCCTCACTGAGAACAAAGTCAGTCCTGCTATTCCATTGCACGGATGTTCTCCTGGTTCACAGTTTATATGTAGTTGCAGTCATGACGTATAATATCAACACAGGTTTTCTACATTTGTCTACAATTTTATCAGAAATATTTTCCATGTACATCTTCAATTCTATCATAAAATGTTTGTATCCCATATTTCAATTAATTTAGCAATGTTTCACATGTCTACCACTTTACTCTTTAATTTTCCATGAAAATTGTCAATTTTAACGTGTTTATCTGAAATATTTTCCATGTAAATCTTTAATTTTATCATAAAGTGTTTTTACTTCCCTTTAAAAAAAAGAAAAGAAAAAATATCAACACAGGGCTAACGCAAGGCAACTTCACCTTGATGAGTAGAAGCAGTAGGCTTGGGATGGTCAGTGCCCATTATATCTTGGGTTTTCCAGTTGCGCTCTAGGTTTTTAATACTGGTGCACTTGATAATGCCTAGTGTTAGCCATCATGCGCCTTCAGTGCGCTGTTCACACCTGTCTTCTCTGTTTAAAGGCTATATAGATTATAAGTGTTTGCCCATCAAAGGTACGCATTATGCAATAGATATATCTGTTTTAGTGTGAGAACATAGAAATTTGGACTAACAAGTTAAATATAGCGAGGAAGGCCTTTTCATTACAGAAGTTCATAATCTCATCTGTAGAAAAGACCCCTTCATTTTAGGAAAGAAAAATGATAAAGGCCCGTGAGGTCACATATCACTGTCTTAGTGTCTCCACCCATGTACACTATTGCCTTGTGGTAAATCTTAAAATGTAGCCTCGTGTGATGGGGCAGGTCTGTAATCCTGGTACCCTAGGGAATGAGGCAGGGGGATTTACAGTTCAAGACCATCCTGTCCTATATAGTTGGGCCTTGTCTTAACCAGCAGCAACAAAGTCTTCATAGTAAAAACAAGAAAAAAAATTGAAATCTTAGCGATGGGCCCCGGGTTGTTCAGTTTCCCAGCCACACCCACACACTCAGCTGAGTCTTTCCAGAGACAAGCAGATTTTCTAACTCTGTTTTTCTTTTCTTTTCTTTCTTCTCTTCTTTTAAAGAAATGCAGCCACATTTTTTTAAGAACATCGTTTTGACGGGAGGAAATTCCCTTTTCCCCGGATTCAGAGAGCGCGTTTACTCTGAAGTTCGGTGCTTGACACCGACTGACTATGACGTCTCTGTCGTGTTGCCCGAGAAGTAAGTGTTTGTTGGTTTATAGGGCAGCGAAAGCCAGCTTGCAGGGAGGGGGCTTGAGGGAGATGTGACGTTAAAGCGGGACTCAGTATAGGTACTGGTAGATTTATTCCCCAGTGGGATCCTTGTTCTCTTTCTTTCAAAGCTGAAATCTTGATTTCTGAGTGGGGTAGAAGAGGTGGCCGTGCCCAGCACAGCGCGGACACACGACGGGAACTCAGCAGCGGGAGCTGCTCCGTGTCTCAGCCCTGTCCCAAGGCTCCTTATACACAAGGAAGCCAAACGCTTCCCAGATTTATCTTAGATGTACCACCTCGAGATAGGTTCTCTCAAGAACAGAAGTTTAAGAGTTGAATTATTAAGAGAAGCACTGTCATTTTGTAACTTTGGGAATTTTTTTTTAAGTTCTAAGTGTTTTCGGTGAACCTTTATAGTTAACTAGACTTGTTTTTTTTATTATTATTATTATTAAAATGATAGTGTGGTGGTGCTTGTCTGTAACCACAGCTTTGGGAATTTAGAGATGGGAAAAGCAGAAGTTCAATGCCAGAGACTTTCAGAAAACTGAGAGAGAAAAAGTTTAATGTCTCCTACTCTTTTTATGAGAAAGACAGTATCATTCCAGCCTAAGCTGTAAAAGTTAAGGCGGGTCTTTAGAGCCGTAGGAGTGTGCTAAAAGAGCATCCTACTCCGAGTTCGCATTGGATGTTGGAGAGACAAGGCCTGTGAGCCCTCATGCTCAGTTTATAGCAGGGACCAGAGTAAAGCCCCGTTACATCACCTGAGCCAAAGAGTTTTCATTTTAGTGTTATTATATGTATGTGGTGTGCGGGGTTGGGGGCGTGTATGCTTCAGACATGTGTGTGGAGGTCATGGGACAACCCTGTGGAGTTGGTGTCCCCTTCCACCTTTACCTGGGTCCCAGGGATGAAACTCACACTGTCAGGCTTAGGCCGCAAGAACTAACACTGTAAGCTAACTATCTCACCTCTCGGAAATAGGAGTTCTCTCTTTTACTTGTTTCTTTGAGATAGTCTCTCTGGCTGGTCTGAGACTATGTAGACCACAATAGCCTCAAATGCATAGAGATTACTCTGCCTCTGCCTCCTGAGTGCTAGGATTAAAGGCTCAGCCACCACACCATGGCCAAATCGGGAGTTCTTAACCAAAAGATTGCCTAGTGTTAGAGGCAGAGTTACAAATGAGATCCTATTCTACCTGAATTTAAGTTTACACTAAAATAGTATTTTTCAAAGTCAATTAGTAGTTAATACAAGGTCCTCATCTATATCATTTTTTATTTTCCTTTTTGTTTATTTGAAACCTGGTATTGCTTGTTATGTAGTCCCAACAGACCCAAACTGGCAATCATTGTGCCAATGCTCCCAGTGCTGGGATCACAGATATGAACCACCTATACAACGTCCATTTGTTCCTAGTAAATTTTAACATTTTTTAAATTAACCTTTAAATTAAATCCTTATTGAAATTTTTCAAAGGATCGAGGAATTGTTAAATGCTGCGATAATTTTTGTCAGCAGTACTATTCATATACTTCCTGACCTTGGGTTTTTATCTTGTGCATACATGCCCAAGGCCACGGGACTGAAGCAATTCACTATTGTTCTTTAATCCAAGGAATCATAATGTGCATTTTTCCTTCCTGAAAAAAAAAATAACATACAGGTACAAATACAAAGATATAAATAAGCCTGTTAATAAAAGGCTGCAAATGCAGTGTGTAAGGACAGTTCTCTTCGCCCGTTCTCATCTCAGCTGGGAAAGCTTAGAGCTTAGTCAGCACAAAGCAGGCGTAGCCGTGGGCAGCAAAGCCCACTGCATGCTTGAGTCGGTCGGCTGTGCCTGCTGTCTGGTACAGTAGTGCAATGGGATTATCTGCATTGTTTTATAGCAGTCACAGCACAGGCTAAACGTGGTGCTGAGACAGCTGCGAGGTGACTTAGAACCTCCTGGTCCCGGCTCTAAAGTGGGACTTGTCAGCTGGTCCGTGGCTTCTGTGAGAAGCACTAGGTTAATATGGCATCGCGTTAGCTTAGGTCTGGAGTTGGAACACTTCCCCTCTTTATCATCTTCAGCTTCTGTTTATGTTCTGGGGTTTTCAGTAAAAGTAGAGGGGTCCTATGAAGGGCACACAGGGGAAGAACAAGCCCACTGTTTGTACCACCGAGGAGGAGCTCCTCTCTAGACCATAAGTGAGCTTCCATTGAGTTGAGCAGAACTTCCGGCTGCTGAGTTCCTAATTGACGTTTGCTCTGTAGTCGGCCGGCGGCTGAGTTCATTGTGTGGTCTCTGTTTCAGCCCTATCACTTACTCCTGGGAAGGCGGGAAGTTGATATCTGAGAACGATGACTTTGAAGATATGGTGGTTACAAGAGAAGATTATGAAGAAAACGGACATAGCGTCTGTGAAGAGAAATTTGATATTTAAGAAACATTTCTGAATGAGAGTCTTGGAAAGTTTATTTCAAAGTTCCTTTTAAAGGAGGTTAAGAACTATGTTACTTTTCATCGTAAGATCAAGTCTTGAACATATGTAAATATCCTGAGCCGTGGCTTATGTGTACAGGTTATTACAGTAAACTGCCATTCAGCCGTGTGAATACTAAACGATACTCATTCTGTTCCTGAGAATAGATTATTTTTCATGAGAAAGTGAAAGAGCAAATGTTTAATTCTTCATACTTGAAAACAAATTGAAATATCTCACCCATCAATTTTCCTTAGAAGATACTTTGTGTACTTTTGACTGTGTCTAGCTAAAGTATTTACAGACTGTCAAGATTTTACTGTCTTAGAACTAAGTATTTTATTTAAAGTTTGTTATTTTTATTTGTACATAATAAAATTTGAAAGATCAATATTAACTATGTCTGTGTAATGTTTATTTTTTACTTAGTGAAAGTCCAAAAGAGGTCAGATGTTTGTAGTGTATGTGGTCACCACTGTTTTGCAGAAATGTACTAATTTTAGAGGTTCTTTTATGTGACACTATACAGGGGCAGCTTATTAAGATAAGATGCTTAGTGACTACTCTTGCCAAGCATACTCAAAGTCCTGTGTCTGAGCTCTGCATTTCCAAAGCAATAGCTGTCCAATTTAAGGAATGAGTTGGTAATTTCCTTGAGTTAAAACATGGCATCACCGGGCGGTGGTGGCACACACCTTTAATCCCAGCACTTGGGAGACAGAGGCAGGCGGATTTCTGAGTTCGAGGCCAGCCTGGTCTACAGTGTGAGTTCCAGGACAGCCAGGGCTACACAGAGAAACCCTGTCTAAAAAAACAAAAAACCAAAACAAAACATGGCATCTTGGAGGGAACTCCAGGAGAACTAAAAAAGAGGCTCATTAAGACTCAAAAACCAAACAACTCAGAAGTCTCAAAAAGTCCCTAAACCTTAGCAGAAGAAGCACAAGGCCTCTTCCTTCCCAGCATCTGTTAACAGTAAGGCCTTCTGAGAATAGACTTTCTGACCTGCAAGTCATGTAGAGCACTCCAAGGTTTGAGCTTTTTCTGAGTTGTTACCCATGCTGGGATGGGCTTCCAGTGACACAGCTGCCTTTGAGACATGCGTGCTGCTCTATGTAATCCCTTACCCATTTTCCTGTAAGTAACCCCAGTAAACTCCTTGAGTCACCAAGTTGTACCTCGGCAATATTGTTACTTTGTCTTCCGTTCCCTATCTGGGATGAGTAGATATTTATATATACCTTGCCCCTGAATAGTGTCACACAACACAGTGAATGGGACAGAGAAGGTGCTGGGACTGCATGAGTGACAAGAGAAGAAGATCACATGGGGTCCTATATCTGTAGAGGTCAGAACTGTCAAAAACAGAAAAAACGTGCCCTACCACGAGGCTGGATAGCTGCATGAAGAATGAAACCAAACCCTATCTCTTACCTGCAACTCCAAATGGATCAAGGACTTCCACATAAGACCTGATCCTGGAATCTGATACAGGAGAAAGTCAGAAATGTGTTTCAACTTAGAGGCACAGGAAAGAACTTTGTGAACAGGACCCAGCAGCACAGACATCAGGACCAACCACTGACAAATGGGACCTTGTGAAGTTAAGAAAACTTCAGATCACCATCATTTGGTGAAGAGGCAACCTACAAGAATGAGGGGGGAGGGGAAAGAAACCTTTGTCAGCTGTATGTCTGATGAAGAGTTAGTGTTTAACATACATAAAGTCATGCTTCTTTAACTCCAGCACTCGGGAGGCAGAGGCAAACAAATTTCTGTAAATTCAAGGCCAGCCTGGTCTACAAAGCTAGTTCCAGGATAGCCAAGGCTACACAAAGAAACCCAGTCTCAAAAAACCCAAACCGGACTGGAGAGATGGCTCAGCGGCTAAGAGCACTGACTGCTCTTCCGAAGGTCCTGAGTTCAAATCCCAGCAACCACATGGTGGCTCACAACCATCTGTAATGTGATCTGACGCCCTCTTCTGGTGCTGTCTGAAGACAGCTACAGTGTACTTAGATATAATAATAAATAAATCTTTAAAAAAATTAAAAAAAAAAACCCAAACCAACCAAACAACAAAAATTTAGAAAAATGTCTTATATGTCTATTAGTACTTTGGAAGTACTATGTTCTTTCTGGAAAAAACAAACAACCCTATTGTTCGAAATCATTAGTGCAAGAGAAAATGCTAACAATCCACACATGCATGCCAATGTAATTACAAGAAGTCTGTGTCTACAGGTTTTCTAACCTATGTGCTTTGCAACTTGAGAGACAGTGGTTTTAATTTCAGATTTTCCAGCTTCATCCCAGTAAATAGATACCTTTTATCTAGAAGAGCTTCACTGGATAACCAGTATTCTAGATAACTCTAGTGCAGATAGACTGTTACCACACTGTATACCACACAGCAACACTTGCCTACAAAGAGTCACTTATTCAAATAGCCTACCTCATGGAAGAGGCACGTGGTGTGTGCCTGTGCTTTGCTCTTTTGGAGACAGGCTCCTGGTATGCTGTCTAGGGAGAGAGCCTGAGGGTTATAGGCTCTTTTCACTTCTGAGCTGCCGAGACGGGAAGAGTCCTAGCTGTATCTTTCTGCTGCCTTGAACTCTACCATACCACCATGTCATATACTATGACAATGGACTGTATCCTTTTAAACCGTGAGCCAGAATAAATCCTTCCTCTCTTAAAAAAAAAAGTCAATGACTATTTCTAAATTCTACTTCTTCTAGAAGAGCTCTCATAAATGCTTTTCAATTTCCAGTTCAGACCTTAAGCCCAGGGTTAAATACTGTTATTTCTGAGGCTTTCGGGATATCTTAAGAAATCAATCAGTTGTTTCCAGATTTGCAACCACAGCTCTACATAGTTAGCTTCATGTTGATGGTTCTTCTGCTGGATTTACTTTTCTAAGAATAGGACCATGACTCGTCCATTTTATATCTCCAGCGTCATTCCTGGTGTAGAGAAATGCTTATTACACCCATGATCGATTAATTTGGCAGCATTATCAGTCATCAGGTTTGGTAAGTTTTTTCTCCGACAGTGAAATGAGCCAATTCAAGCTCTATTCGATTACATTAAATGCAGGTTTATTGGGAAGCTGCTCTCCGGGTGGGCATTTTCACTGGTCCATGGGAAGGGAGAGAGACAGGAGAGGGGGTAGACAAATGGGGGTACACAGAAGAATCAAAATGTCTGGATTATATGGGTAAAAGTGTCTGGGGGGCGGGGGAAGAACATCTCAGCCCCTGGGTTGAAAAGTTCAGCGTTGCAGGGCAGTGGTGGCGCACGCCTTTAATCCCAGCACTTGGGAGGCAGAGGCAGGCGGATTTCTGAGTTCAAGGCCAGCCTG
>BDUI01000021.1:547262-577262 GCA_002335545.1 Apodemus speciosus
ACTCTGTAGACCAGGCTAGCCTCGAACTCAGAAATCCGCCTGCTCTGCCTCCCAAGTGATCAAAGGCATGTGCCACCACTGCCCAGCTTGTTTATTTAATTATTTATTATTTTGGTTTTTCGAGACAGGGTTTCTCTGTGTAGCCCTGGCTGTCCTGGAACTCACTCTGTAGACCAGGCTAGCCTCGAACTCAGAAATCTACCTGCCTCTGCCTCCCGAGTATTGGGATTAAAGGCGTGCGCCGCCGCCGCCGCCGCCGCCGCCGCCGCCACCACCGCCCGGCTGTTAAGTATGTTTTACGACCTCATGTTTATCCATTTGAGTGTGGACTGCAGGAGAGAGGAATGGGGGGAGGCGTGAGTGGGGAAGGTTCTAGAGCAAGAAGGCAAGCGCGGTCAGAGGACACCGCGGGGCTGGTTCTGCCTTCACCTCTTGGAGGGAGTGTATCTTTTGTTCACTGCCTGGTGTGTTAGCTGGCCCAGGGCTGGGTGTTCTGTTTCCGTCTCTCCTGGTGGAGGGGTGCTGGAATTCTGGATGCTTGCTCTCCTGTGTCCGTGCTTCTATGGCAGTGCTTTACCCACTGAGCCATCGCCCTTGCTTTTGTGCTGGTTTTTTTTCTTCTTCTTTTTTTAGTCCCTTGGTTATCATGCTTTTACAGTTCCTGCTCTCCTCATTGTCGCTTCTTCCCTTCTTCCTTCTCTTCTGACGCAGGCCTCACTTTGTAGGCCACGGTTGCTTCCACTTGTAGCAGCTCTCCTACCTCAGCAGGCAAAGAGCTTGTGTCATAGGTGTGAGCCACAGACTGTGGTTGCCTAGATTGGTTTGAACTCGAGGACTAAAGGAATCCTCCTGACTCACTGTCATGAGTAACAGACTGTGGGCACACGTCATTGTACCAGCCAGTGCTTTTAGAACATGTTTGCAGATCAACACTATCTATCTATCTATCTATCTATCTATCTATCTATCTATCTATCTATCTATCTATCTATCTATACACACACACATACATACATACATACATATATATATATACATATACAGTATATACATACTATACACACACATATAATAACATTAGGACATTGGAAATAATAAAGGACATTGGGTCCTCTAAGCTTTTTATTTTGTTTTTATTGTGAAGAGTGTGTTCTAGACTAAAATTTATACTCGTGGTTACCTTCTCTGATGACAGAAATCAACTTAGAACTTTATGTGGTGTTGTGTTGTTCTTTTGAGGGGACACACTTTTGGAATTTACTATGAGTATGTGCCCAGGACAAGTAAAAACCATTCTGTTTTCCATACCCTTTTGTGTTTCTAGGTCACTTGAACTACCAAGTACTGCAGCCATGGAGTCCATGCTTAATAAACTGAAGAGTACTGTTACAAAAGTAACGGCCGATGTCACCAGTGCTGTTATGGGAAATCCCGTCACTAGAGAGTTTGATGTTGGTCGACACATTGCCAGTGGTGGCAATGGGTTGGCATGGAAGATTTTTAATGGCACAAAGAAGTCAACAAAACAGGTTAGTTATGATGTAATTTGAAAGAGTACACATGTGAAATATCACAGAGCGAATTCATTTTTGTATTAAGAAATGCCAAAAGGTCTTGAATGGATTTTCCCTGCAGCAGTTAGTTGAGACTGTCCTCTTAATCCAACTCACCGTGTAGGTGGCATTGTCCTTGAACCTGAGCATATGAGGGCTGTAGGAGTGAGGGCCAGTGTATCGAATACATTGGTTGTGTGTGTGGTTTTTGGCATGCCTAGGTTTGGGTGAGTGTGTGTGAAGACTGGAGGTCAACACTGGGACGCCTTTCTCAACCACTCTCCATGGTTATCTTGCCCCCCCACCCCCAGACAGGGTTTCTCTGTGTAGCTCTGGCTGTCCTGGAACTCACTCGGTAGACCAGGCTGGCCTCGAACTCAGAAATCCGCCTGCCTCTGCCTCCCAAGTGCTGGGATTAAAAGGCGTGCGCCACCACGCCCAGCTCCATGGTATCTCTTGAGACAGAGTTTCTCACTGAACCTGGTACTAGATGATTGTCTAAGCTTGCTAGCCAGTGAGCTCCGGGCATCTATCCACGTGTGCCCTCCTGGCAGGCACACACTGCTCGGCCTGCTTTTATGTAGGTGCTGGGGATCAAAACTCAGAGCCTCGTGTCTGCACAGAAATCATTTTACCTACTGAGCTGCGTTCCAGCCCTTTAATGGAATCTTAAATGGACTCTTTCAGTCTCCTTTTGTTTTATGAAATCAAAACAAATGCTTTTCAATATCTGTTGTTATCTCCTGGTTACAGATTTATCATTTGATATACCTTATCATCTTGCAGGTTTCTTCTCCTTGATTAATAAAACAAAAATCTCATGATAGCATATTAGATGATAATATTCAGCAAAGAATATGTTTAGGATAGAAATTCTCAGTCTAAATTTTAATATTTGTCAATATGTTATTGGCCAAATGTCCTATTAAATTTTGCCAGCATTAAGATTGCTGTATTGGTACTTGTTGTTTAATAGTACTAGAGAACTGAACATGGGTCTCACATGTGCTAGGTAAGGACGTGACCCCTGAGTCGTTCCTCAGTCTAGTTGTTCTGTTATTTCCCCTTTTATTCTACAGAATTATAGAAAATAGATTTCTCTAGTTTTATTCATATAATTTATTTTGGTTTATTGTTATACCTGATAGCTTTTATTACCACCAGAGAGATATGTTTGTGAAATATAGTAAGTAGTATGTTTGGATATATTACTTTTGTTTTAAATTGTTTTCAATTTTAGTTTTTTTAGTGGAGTAGTTTGAATAAGTTATATTAAACACAATTGGCCTAAGAGACCAGGGGAAGTTTTCAGAAATGTAAAGGATGTTCACTTGATTAGTAGATTATGTGTATCCGTGCTGTCGGGGTTGTGCACGTGATGGATGCATGGGCCTCTAAGGGCCAGAGACTGTAACGGGCACAGCTGGAGTCACCGGTCACTGTGAGGCCCCTTCTGTGGGGGCTGGGACTGAATGCAAGTCCTCCGGAAGAGCAGTCTGTGCCGTTAATCACTGAGCTGTCTCTCCAGCTCCTGTTACATTTTTAAGAGTATGGATACTTTATAGTTTTCGCATTGTCGTTACCCTGCATTTGGCTGCACACCCGGCTGTGCCCTGCGGTGAGGACAGCTTGTCCTTCATCCCTCCTTTCCTCTAGCTTGTGAGTCCTGGGCGTGGAAGTCGGCTTGTCAGGCTTGTTGGCAAGTGCCTTTCCCATAGCTCACTAGCCCAGTTAGTGTTAAATTTCATTAGCAGTTTCTGTTGGAATTGTTAAGGTTAGAAATATCCAGGTTTAAATTTTCTGTAGAAATGGGATTTTCTTTTTATGGTCATTTGTTTGGAAATCTGTTGAGATCCAAAGTTGATGCTTATTTTAAATGATGGTTGATTTAAATTGTCAAATTTGAAGCTTGTTTTCTCTTTCAACTCACCAAGTCTGTCTAAAAAGTAAGTGGTTGCAAAGTATCTACTAATTGAGAATCATTAATGATGTTGTAAATGGATACTCCTTTATAGAATTAGTACAGATTGCTTCTGTGCTCATTTTCAACAATATATTGCTGAATGACTAAGATATATTGTAAGAAATATTGTTGATTTTATCATTATGGGACTATCATAGTGTGTCCTTAATAAACGAAAACAACTTTTCTATTGTTAGGCACTGTGATCTTGGGGGTCTGCTGTCGTGTACTTGATGACTAACACATTGTTCAACAGTGATTATGAATAAGATGAAAATCTACACCAAAGTTACAGAATTAAGCATTTTTATTAAGGACATGGAAATATACTATTGTCTTTATGCCTAATCAGAGAGTTATGGGAGCAGATGTTAATATTCATCAGTGATGAATGTTAAAATACCATGATAAAGTTGTGTTTATATTGTTGTTAATAGAACAGGTAGAGCCGCCGCCCTGTTCTCAACTGTTAACTAAGTGAGCTGACTTCTCCGGAGGCTTTATTCTATTCCTTTCTTTCCTTAAGTATATTGCTTTGGGGTTAGAACTTTTTGGATAAACCAGTGTTCTTGGTGGACATAGCTTTTGTTTGCTTTTGTTCTTAACTTTTTTTCATAAAATATCTTTTGATTGTACTTTCCTCTACCCCCAACTCCTTTCAGAGCCTCTCTACCCACGCAACTTAGGTTCTCTGTCTTAACAAACAAGCCACAAACACAAAAATCACAAAAACAAAAGTCAAAACAAAATGTATAAGACCAGTAAAACAAAAAAGGCCAAAACAGAAACAGAGTTTTGAATTATTTTCCTTTGGTGCCTGCAACCCCAGAGTCTTCAACTCCGAGTACTTCTCCCTCAGCCTTGCTAGTGCTGGGATCATTGGTATGTGCTGTGGTGTAGGGCTTGCCAGTTGCTAGGGATGCTCCTGGATGTATGTGCCTGACACACGACCGCGGACTCCTCAGCGTTCTGCTTGTTCTGCACCGGCCTTTCAGAGGCCGGATCCATGCAGACTCACCAGCTCTTCGTCTCCCTCCCTGCCAACCTTGTCACAGGTACTCTTGTTAGGGTCCTATATGTGGGTAGAGGATCTATGTAAGTCTTGAAATTGTAGTGAGACAGGTCCTTCTCACCTCTTAAGCTTTCAGAGACTGTGTAATTACAGGTATAGACTCTATCTCATTGAGTCTCTGTATAGTTCTGTAACTGAGTCTCCAGAGTTTCAGGCTCAGGTTTAAAAGATTAACTGAACATAGGTATTCTTTTCAAAAATATTATGTACTCTAAAAATATTTGAGAATTTTTCTGAAACAATTATTTCTTTTTATTTCACTGACTTTTCTGATCTTTGAATTGCACTTTAAAAAGCCAGATAATTAAAAAAGCCACACATGTGGGAAGTCAGAGGACAGACAGCTTGTAGAAAGTGGCTTTCTCTGCCCTGTGGCACTTAGGTCATCGAACTTGGCAGCAAATGCCTTTACCCACTGGACATCTTTTTCACCCCACCTGTACATACTATTAAGTAGAAGAATGATTATGTGTTTTGAAAAGTTTTCAGTTATCTTTATGATTTTTTCAAGTTGTGCATTAATTTGACTCTGAATCATATCTGTTGCCCCTCCTCCCACAGCGCTTCAGGATGTTCCGAGAACTTTGACTTAATACCTTTATAGCTCTTGTCTTTTTCAAGGGATAACAAAGATAGATCTGTTTGTCTGTCTAAACTTTGTCCATCCATCCATTATCTGTCTATCCATCCATTTATTGTCTGTCTGTCTGTCTGTCTGTCTGTCTGTCTGTCTGTCTGGGATAGTGTCACATGTAGTGTCCCTGTGTGACTGAAGATTACTCTGAGCTTGCTTATCGTCTGCCCTTCTATCCATCAGGGTCTCATGTAGTGATGTTATCCTGTAACTCAGAGTATGGCTGAGGATAACCCTGAGCTGCTTTCCATCTCACTTAGACTAGACTGGCTGACTTTGAAAAGTCGCCACGTGGTAAAGATCGCCTTGTCCATATTTGCTGAGTCTAGGGTTAGAAATGTGCTTTCATTACTGCAGAGTATTCATGTGTTTTATATATGTGTGTTTTGTGTGTATGGATATATATATATATATATACACACACACACATACACACACATACATAGTGCCAATATTTGTGGGTGAGGCTTGATTATATTATATAGACAAAACCATAATTCAGTTATAATGACTAAATATAATTAAATGTTTTAAAATGAAACTGTTCTATAAAATGTAATATGTTAAATCACTTAGAGAAAAAATGATCACAAGAGAAAATGATTATAGGTTAGTAAATTTTATGAGTATTCTATTACCTTTTTGTTTTAAAAAGCAAAGCAATCTCTTTACCTTTTTTTAAAAAATGGATTGAAACCAAGGGTGTTTTGCAGCTGCATGCCAGCTGAGCCCTAGCTGTTTTGTTTGTTTAGAGAGAAAGACTGTTTGTGTGTGTGTGTGTTTGTTTAGAGATGTTTTGAGGTCAGAGGATATCTTTTGGGAATTGGTCTCTCTATACCACGGGGGCCAGGAATCAAACTCAGGTTCTCAGACTTGCATGGCAAATGCCTTTAGCCATGTCTCCAGTCCTTTTGACTTCTGAGACCTCCTGTAGCCTGTGCGGGCCTGCAGCTTCCTGTGTGTGCAGGCTGCTCAGACTCACAGGTCCTCATCTCAGCCTCCCCTCGCCATCCTACAGCCCATCAACTTGGCGTAAGTAATACTTGCATTTTAGTTTACCACTTTGAAGAACTGCTACCTAAAGATCAGATGACAAATGAAGAGTACAGTTGACTCAGCGGTATTCCCTGACGAGTTACAAGGACCCACTAAACAGAGCTCGTAAAGAACAAGAGTTTGAGCAAGCATCTCTGGTGGCTCTGAGATGATTACACACTTCATTATAAATTCAGGTTTATTTCTTGAAGTATATTGTTTTCAGTAGAGTTCAACTTTACTGTAAGCAAGAAGCTTTTACAGGGGCTGGAGAGATGGCTCAGCAGGTAAGAGCACTGACTGCTCTTCCAAAGGTCATGAGTTCAAATCCCGGCACCCACATAGTGGCTCACAACCATCCGTAAGGAGATCTGATGCCCTCTTTTGGTATCTGAAGACAGCTACAGTGTACTTACATATAATAAATAAATCTTTAAAAAAAAAAAAAGAAGCTTTTACAAATTATAAACAGGTCCTTCTGCCTCAGCCTCTGGGGTGCTAGTATTGTGTTACAATACACACCTGGGCTTTTATTTCAATAATTTATAGACTTTTTAAAATTTATTTAAAGTTAGGCTAGTAAGAAAATAGTACTTTTTTTAAAAAAAAGATTTTTTATTAGTTCTTTGAGAATTTTATAGATTGTTTGAACACATTCCACCCCTCCTCTCTCCCTCCTTCTGTCTCCCCTTCCCCCTTTAACATCCTTCCACTGAGCTGTGAGATTTCTTCCCCCCCCCACCCCGCCCCTCAGCCTGCCCACTTTGTGTTGCCCTGATAGTTTTGGCATGTGGCTGGCCTACCAGGAGTCACACTATTAAGTAAAGAAAATGGATTCTCCCTTACCTAGCAGCTAGCAAATGCCAGTTGTTCCTCAGCTAGTGGTGGAGTTTCATGTCCACCTTCCCCTCTCCATGCTGTGATTTTGTTGGGCGATAGCTTGATAGGTCTCATGCAAGCTGTCACAGTTGCTGTGACTCATGTGTGCAGCTGCCCTGTTGGGTCTGGGAAACTTACCTTGTGTTGTCAGCCTCCTCTGGGCCTTAGAATCTTCCCACCTCCTTTCCCTCCAAGATCCTGGAGCCAGGCGGGGGAGTGGGGGGGTGGGNGGGGGGGGGGGGGGGGGGGGGGGGGGGGGGGTGCGGGGAGGGTGTGCTGTTTGCCTAATTTACGCTGAGCTGAGCACTCCACTACCGCTCTGCACTGTGTGCTGACCAGTTCTTTGACAGGGGCTAAGATGCTCTGATCTGTAGGGAAACAACAGGCGTTAAGCAGATGTCAGTTTGGCAGAATAGTAGCATTGGGTTCTGCCCTCGGGCTGTGGCCTGCTGAGTCGCAGGGGAACAGTACTTTTAATGTATGCAATGAATAAACGATGTAATATTACTTCTGAATTTTTAAAGATTTATTTACCTTTATTTTATGTATATGAGTGTTTGTCTGCATGGGAATGTACCACATAGGTACCTGTGCCCAAGCTTTTTGTTTTGCTTTTCAGTTTTTGCGTTTTTTAAAACAGGGTTTAGTTGTTTAGGCCAAGCTCCCCTCGATGAGGGCCACGGTGCAGGTGTCTGCCCTGCCCACCACACTCTGCGTCTCTGGGCCTGTAGTGCATCAAAACTGCTGCATTTGTCCTGTACACTTGAAACTTTGTATCCTGAGAAGGTGAAAATTTTAGTTCAAAATGGTAATAAGGATTTTACTAATTGCTTGTCTTTATTGCTAATCAGTAGACAGTAAACTTTTGAGAATCTTTTAGGTCTAAGCCATTGCTAAAGTCTATGACATTGTTTATGTTATAAAAACCTGTAATAACCATAAGGTAATGGGCAAAGGGATTTTTACAGAAGTGATAAGTGTGGATAGTACTAACTATTTTACCTCCCCTCCCCCATTTGATGTCCTTTCGATTAAAAGTAGTTCAGATTTTGGGGGTTTTTGGGTTTTGGAGTATTTGTAGACTTTACTGCTTGAGAACCTCTAACATCTGAACTCTGAAAAATCTTTGAACATTACAGGCTTTAATTTAAGAAAAGTTTAGGTGTCAGCTCTCAGATTATGGCTGCTTAATCTGATAGAAAAATAAAAATACAAACTGGAAATCATGATCTAATCTTATAGAAAGTTTCAAAGTGCTGGTTTTAATATAGAGTCCTCAGGAGGCTTGAAATGGTTAATAACACAGTTTTGTTGAGATTGATTAATTGTAAGTAACTGATTGAAGCAGAAAAGTTGTAACGCTAGTTGATAACCTGTTGTGATCTATGGAGGCGGAATCGTGGTTTTGACCTAGGACAGTAAATGGAGAATTGTGTTTCTCTTCTTCGTGAACTGGAGCATTCCTCTTTAAGAGCAGGGAAGTGGCAAGAGCACCAGAGCCATCTCATGTGAGCGTTCTAAAACAACACTGTGAAAAACACGTTTAAATTAGATGCATTTATAAAAGGTGTTAGAGAAGAGCACTTACTAAAATAAAATCTTTCATGTGAACGCAAGTGAGTTGTGAGGTAGGAACCTGGACGTTGAGGTCACCTGCTTTCAGATTTAACTAGTATCATATGAGACTTTGCCTTCTGGTTATGCTATATTTCCTAATGGTCAAAAGAGGAAAGATGTGTAGATACGTCTGAGCATCCCTACTCTAGTAACAACCCAATCCAACAATTTGAGTGACAGCATGATATGTTAAGTAGAAAGCCCTACACCTGATTTCCTGTAGTCGGTTGCATTCAAAATACAAGTGCTTAAGTACTGTTAAAACAGTCTGCAGGCATGTGTAAAGTGTATGCGGAACATAGGGATTCATGCTTACACTGCATCCATCCCCAAGAGAGCGTATGCGTTTGTAAAATCCTGTGTCTGTATCAGGAGCAGCCTGGCCCCAAACATTTTTTTGTATAAGGGTTATGCAAACTGTATATGAAATTTAAAGCTGCCACTCAGCTTCCTTGACTCCCTATCCCAGAGGTAGTATCACGTACATTCCTATTTGTTCTGTGTTATTCCTTAGCTGACAGATTGGTGTATTTGCTCTAAAAGTAAAGGTTAGGTGCTTTGAGGCTTGACTCTTCACCATACTTGGTTTGGAGTTTTTTACAACATTCATTCTCCAGTGACCCTTTTTTAATGAGATGACTATAAATTAGTCTCTGATGGGATTCCTGTGAAGAACTGAGTAATTCCTAAAAAGGACTTAGCCCAGTGCTTGGCCCACAGCTGCGAGTGTTCTCTTCTGTAAGTAATAGGCTGACTTGAGAAACTCTTCACTGGTTCAGTCTTTGGTGGACCTGCAGCTGCAGCTATAAGTGCTCTCCGGATTGCCTGTTACAGTGCTGAGGTTTGAAAAGAGCGAGAGCCAGGGTTTGAGTTCACAGTCCATGGAAGGACGAGTGGCAAGCGCAGTAGTACAGGGACAGGGGAGGAGGGGCACAGGGGCCCTGCAGTGACTGCCTATGGATGACAGGGAAGGAAGAACAGTTACATTTTAAAGCTCCTTACATAATAGGTTTTGTGTAAACAGTCATCTCTGACAGAGAACCTGTCTTTGTAAAGTTTTGGTTTTTTCCTTAAATTTTGTTGCTGGGCTGGGTTTGGTAATTCCAGGTCCCTTCAAGTACAGGCACCAAGGTTTAAGCATTTATTCAAATGTTTTGTTTAAGAGCACTACATAGAGGAATGAAGGGCACATAGTTTGTGTGTATTTCCGATAATGACAAGATGGGGGTTCCCTGTGGTCTCCTTATGAGAACTGAGGACAGGGGTCTGACACTTCTAAATGTGTTTGGATTTACTTTATTTACTCTGCTTTTTCATTGGTATACTATTGCAATATTGCTAACATTTCTGTAATGTTACTTTAAGTTATTTGTTCATAGACTGTTACAGCACTGAGATATTTTACTGTTTTCATATATTTCTTGATAAAATTAGCTATATTTCTTTTTAAATTAGGAAGTGGCTGTTTTTGTCTTTGATAAAAAGCTGATTGACAAATATCAAAAGTTTGAAAAGGATCAAATCATCGATTCTTTAAAACGCGGAGTCCAACAGCTAACCCGGCTACGGCACCCTCGACTTCTTACTGTCCAGCATCCTTTAGAAGAGTCAAGGTAAATGTTTGAAAATTCATACAGGAAATATCCTGAATAAATAGTTAAAAGTATTATTTAGTCTATTTCAAATAGTATCAACAAAATTTCTTGAAAAGTAAGTGTTGAGATCACATGGATCATTTGTTACCCTAAATTTTATATCATCGTGTATGCATGTGTCTGTTTATTTTGTATGTGCATTTGCATGTGCATTGCCATGTGTGTGGCCCTCAGAGGCCAGAAGATGGTGTCACTCCTGAAAGTGGAGTTAGCGGCAGTTGTGTGCCACTGAGTGGTGCTGGAACAGAACCTGGGTCCTCTGCAGGCGTGCACCAGTCAGTGAGCCTCTCCTAGTGAGCCTCCGCATGTGTCTAATGGAGTATTGGTACTTTCCACATTTGCCACGAGCCCGTATTTGTTTATAGTAGTCATAGCGGATCTGAGGGAACTGGAGCACAGTCATTGCTTGAAAGAGGATGCTCTTGCTATTTGGCTAGT
This sequence comes from Apodemus speciosus, assembly GCA_002335545.1. Classification (NCBI taxonomy): domain Eukaryota; kingdom Metazoa; phylum Chordata; class Mammalia; order Rodentia; family Muridae; genus Apodemus; species Apodemus speciosus. Next base: position 558,109 of record BDUI01000021.1, read on the forward strand.
ATTTCTGATCTGCTTTTTGCTAATGATTCCAGGATCGATGCTGTATGTGTATCAAAGTACTGTTATAGACATTAAACCTTTTATGTCCAGGATGTCAGTCTGTAGTCTCAGTTATTTCACTGAGACTTTCTGAAATATAAGCTTATGTTGCTGAGATAATCAGAAAATAAGACATGTATTTTGACTGGACCAATCCTTTAGATACCCTCCCTGTCTTTGTAAATTTTTTCTATGTTATTCATAATCAGTTTTTCAAACTTATTTCTTCCATCCTCCTTAGCCCACTGTCCCCTTGTCTTAATTCAGAAGGTATTTATTTATTTATTTATTTATTTATTTATTTATTTATTTATTTTTAATTAAGAAGGTTTTAAGTTGTTAGCAGGTTGTGCTCTGTGGCCTTTAGGATATTTTTTTTTTTTTTTTTTTGCCTTTAGGATGTTAAGGATGAGACAGGAACAAGCGAGCAGCAGATTCCAAGCTTCCCATCTCCCTTCAGCTGGGACAGTTTTGCTTTTGTTTGTTTTACATATTAGGTTTCTGAACGGTCTTGTTTGAAATCCTCAGTTGAATCCCCACCTTATGATTCCCAAGCAAAGGCACAGACATTTACCAAGTCCAGAGCTGTGCAGATGCCTCCCATTCCTTACCTCATGTAAGCCTCAGAACTGCACAGGACAGAGGATGGGGTCACACTTAAACTCTGCAAACCTGACTGGCAAACCTGGGAGCTGGCAGCCATACCAAGATGTATGCTCAGATCTCTTATTATAAAAATGTCTCTGTAGTGTGCATGTCATCTATTTGCCTTATGTCTCATAATGTTTGAAGTTTCCTGAGGTGAGAAGGGCTAATGGACTTTCCTTTATCATATAGTTTTTTATACAGTGATTTAAACATAATAGAGTTATAAAAAATTAAACATTTTTATTTCCATTTATTGAATTGGGTGTGTGTGATGTATACGTGTGGGCGTACATGCCACGGTGTGTGCAGAGGTCAGAGGACAATTCTGTGGACTCAGTTTTCTCCTTCCACCATTATGTGGGTTCTGGGAATTGAACCCAGGGCAAGGGACTTGCATGACAAGCTCTACTTGTTGAGCCTTGAAAATAGGAATTTATTTGCAATCAGGAAGAGATAATTCAGAGGTTACTTTATCACATGTAGTTGTAAGGGTTATGAAAATTATAAGCATTAATCATAGGAGACACTTTAAAGACTAGAAGAAATGGTTTCTAGTTTTCAGTGTATTGTTAGGATTGAGATGATAGATTTAGATTCCACATTTCTTTTCATTCGAAAAATAGGTTCAAGGCAGAAGAAAAGCTAAGCAGTATATTACAGACCCTGTATATTACAGAAGGAAGCTAAGCAGTATATTACAGACCCTGTATATTACAGAAAGAAGCTAAGCAGTATATTACAGACCCTGTATATTACAGAAGGAAGCTAAGCAGTATATTACAGACCCTGTATATTACAGAAGGAAGCTAAGCAGTATATTACAGACCTTGACGTCAGTGCAGAGCCGCCGTTAATGGGTGGTACTTATGACAGCAGTGCTAAGTAAGCGGTGCCCTGCCCTGTACTTTACATGATTACGGCCCTGGTTCGCCTGTTAGCACCATCTTACAGACAGGCTCATAGAGATGGTGTGGGCATCACCAAGACAATAAATAGAAAAGCCAGGGCTTGGGCCAGATCTTATCTGTCTTCAAAGCTCAAAGCTATCATTATGTCTTGTAACAGGCTGTCAGTATCCATGGTAACAGTCAATGAGCATTAAAATCTTTTAAGTCAAAAAAAAAACAGTAATTAAAACTTAAAAATTGTTGAATCCTTTCAAAATGATGTACAAAGTAGATAAAGCTGTTTTGATTGATGAAAGAATGGGGCCTGTCTTCCTCTGCCTTGCTCCTGTGGGGGTGAGAAAGCTGTAGGCTTCTTGGAGCATATTTTGAAAATTACAGCCTTACAGGTAAGTAGAATGGGTTTAATGAAACAGTTTTGAGTCAGTCTTTTTTTTTTTTTTTTTTTTTTTTTTTTTTTTTTTTTTGGTTTTTCGAGACAGGGTTTCTCTGTGTAGCCCTKGCTGTCCTGGAACTCACTCTGTAGACCAGGCTGGCCTCGAACTCAGAAATCTGCCTGCCTCTGCCTCCCAAGTGCTGGGATTAAAGGCGTAATTTTTTTGGTTTTCAAGCAATCATTTAAAAAGCTAAATTGAAATATTTTGTACTTTTAAAATTTAAAATAAAATTATCATAGTTGTTACAGTACTTAGTTTAAAAGATTGAATAATTTATCCCACATGGTTTGTGTGTAAATATGCCTTTGTTGGTTTCGGGGTGCTGTAGTTATGCTGGGGTTATCAACCCCAAACTCTCCTACTGATATGAAGTAGTTTCTTAACTAACTTAACTCTTTGATAGGTTATGTGTTACTTTATATGTATTTAATTTTTATAATGTATAAAAGTGATAGGAACTCTTTTTCTTTTTTGATACAGGGATTGCTTGGCATTTTGTACAGAACCAGTTTTTGCCAGTTTAGCCAATGTTCTTGGTAACTGGGAAAATCTACCCTCTTCAATATCCCCAGACATCAAGGATTATAAACTTTATGATGTAGAAACTAAGTATGGTTTGCTTCAGGTATGTGGTTTTATTTTTAGTAAGGGACAAGTTTTTTCTCTTTAAAACAATTTGTATCTATTTCACATTGATCTGCCATGTAGACTACATTATGTCAACCTTTGGCCCTTGACAATAATTTGGAAATTATTTCATGTCTTAGAATTTTTGTTGTATTTATCATTAGGCTTAAGTTATATTTTATGTGTGCCCCTTCCAAATATACAAAGCAGGTCTTACCTTATTGCTCTGGCTGGTCTGGTCCTTGCTATATAAGCCAGGCTAGCCTTGACCCACAATGCCTTGCTAAGGTCTTTTAAACATATGAAACTGATAACATTGGTAACCTTTGAGGGGATCCCCTGTGGCTGTTGGGTGAGTGCCTTTTAATTCTTTTAAATCATGGAAATTTGTTTCATAAACAAACTTTTTTGTTGTTACATGGATCATGTCCTATGTCTATTTCGAAGTGAAAGTAAAATGCTTTGCAAATATAAGTGTATGTCACACACACACACACACACACACACACACACACTCTCTCTCTCTCTCTCTCTCTCTCTCTCTCATATATATATATATATATATATATATATATATATATATATATATATATAGTGATAGGGACTTACTTTGTAACCCTGGTTCATCTGGAATTTGCTGTATAGTCTAAGCTGCCCTTTAACTCATCAGAGATTCATTCACCTGCTCTGCTTCCAGGGTACAGGGATTATGGGGTTAAAGGCAGGTACCCCCATGGTGGGCTGATTGGCTAAATTAAAACAATCAACTTAGGATAATTCAAATATTTTTGTTCTTAGCAAACAGATAAACAAAGTAATTATTAATAGTATGGAAAACATAGGAGGAATGAACTAAATTTGGGGTAGAAGCTCAATTTCAGATACCTCTGGGATTCTGATGTTTACAGGAGAGTGAAGGGAAGAGAAGGCGGCCCGGTAAGGAGGGCTGGGCATAGAGCAGGGGCCCTGCTCCACGGTGGAGGAGGAGGGCTGATAGGAAGAACTGAGGGAGTGAGCCAGGAAAGCAGACCAGAAAGAAGGGAGCAGTAGAGTTTGAGGAAAGCCAGGGACAGAGGATTCTGGGAAGTCAGAGAGTGGCCACTTGCCAGAACCCACCTCTTCCTGGTACAGAGTCTGTTTGCTCTGTGTACCTCATCCACAGTCATCTCTGGGGCCTCTGTCAGAGTTATCTTGTGGTAGTTCAGCGTGACTGTAAGCAAACATTAAGTACTTAAAACTAAGCACAGTGAACTTAGAAAAGCTGGATTTCTACATATAAAGTGTAACTACACAAAAATCTTATCCAACTCAATGAGAATTCTCGCATTTCAAACTGGAAATGATTTATATAGCAGAAATTTATCTTCTTTCTGTTATTATAAAAAGGAACCTCTTTATAGCTGTACTTCAGTTTTGTTGCATGATTTCCCCACTAGTTTGATTGTTAGCTGACTTGTGAAAACTCTTAACTAGAAGACTCAGCAGGTGCTGCGTTCCATACAAAAGACGTTTTTTACAAGAGTCATTTTTTTTATTTCCAGGTTTCTGAAGGATTGTCATTTTTGCACAGCAGTGTAAAAATGGTTCATGGAAATGTTACTCCTGAAAATATAATTTTGAATAAAAGTGGAGCCTGGAAAATAATGGGTTTTGACTTCTCTGTGTCATCGAACAATCCTTCTGAACAAGAGGTAGTGGCAGTTTTAAATTTGTTTAGGTTTTTTAATGTTCTAATGTTTAGATTTTTAAAATCATGGAACTCTGTGATTGTATCCGCAGTGGACCAGAACATGTTCTGTAACCTGGTAAAGCACGAGGCGCAGTGATGGTGCACTGTGTCTCTGACTGTAAGGAGAAACCTGGCTGCCCGTGTGCCAGAGAGTAGCTGTCAGGTGATTAATTCTGTAGGTGTCTTGAGAAAACTGAGCAACTTAAACAGAAATTTCTTTTTTAGAAATCCAAATATACAAGCTGCTTTGTGATTCCCTAATACCATTGCTCCTGCCTGTGAGAGCGTGGTCTTCCTCAGGGATCACAGAGCGACAGCAGTGGTTACATGCTGACTTTTATTCAAGCGTTCTCTTCAGTGTTCTTGACAACCTCACACGAGCGTATAACTCATTCCACTCCCCACTCCTCCCTTTTATCTTTCAAGCTCTTGCGAGCATTTTCGTACTTACTCCTTACCACAGCTCCGTGTGTTGTGTCGTGTAGGGACAGTGAGTTTAGGTGGACGCTGAGCGCTTGCCCAGCTGGGATCTCAGCTTCATTTTTCTGCTCCCAAGCACTTGTCCCAGTGACCCAGGATACCTGTCCAGTCATACTCAGAATACGGCCTCAGGCCAGCGTGCTTTGCTTTGATTGGTTCCCGGTGACCTAGAAAGCCTTTGTGATGGGACACTTACTACAGCTCAGGTTTGCTGAACATATTTCCCAGATTTGCTGACTTGGGAATTTTAGAGTTAAAGGTGATGGTAGCATTTTCCCTTGTTTGACTCCATAAAATGTTGTCATCTCTTTTCGTTTTGGAAACAGGGTCTCTGTAACCCTGGCTGTCCTAGAAATCATTATGTAGAACAGGCTGGCCTTGAACTCATAGAGATCCACCTGCCTCTGTGTCCCATGTGTTGGGACTAAAGGTATACACCACCACGCCTAGCTGGGTCAATACAAATTTAAAGTTAGCTATGGTCTGTGTGGTTTGCTATTACTTGCAGTTCTAACCCTGTCATCCCCTTTCTATCTTCTTACAGCCTAAGTTTCCTTGTAAAGAGTGGGACCCAAACTTACCATCGCTGTGTCTTCCGAATCCTGAATACTTGGCTCCAGAGTATATCCTCTCCGTGAGCTGTGAGACAGCCAGTGACATGTACTCGTTAGGAGCTGTTATGTATGCTGTGTTTAATAAAGGGAGACCTATATTTGAAGTCAACAAGCAGGACATTTACAAGAGTTTCAGTAGACAACTGGATCAGGTGTTTGCCTATTAACATGGGTTTAGATCTCTCCTGGGTTTTTCTTTCTAAAATGTAGACAAAAAATTTTTCTTAAGAATATAGTATCTTTTTCTTAAAAGATTTATTTATGTATTTAATTTATATGAGTACACTGTAGCTGTCTTCAGACACACCAGAAGAAGGCATTGGATCCCATTACAGATGGTTGTGAGCCTCCATGTGGTTGCTGGAAATTGAACTCAGAACTTCTGGAAGAGCAGCCAGTGCTGTTAACCACTGAGGCATTTCTCCAGCCCTATTATAAAAATGCTATATTTTTATAGTATCTTTATTAATTTTAAAAGATTTTTATGTCACGTACAATGTCTTTTGATCATATTCTTCACTCCTTTTCCACTAACTCCTCCCAGACTCACCCCCACCCCCATTTTCCCAAGTGACCTCCCAACTCATGCTCTCTGTTTGGTTTTTAATAAGCATTAGGCTTGCTTTTTGCACTGTCCACGAACTCACAAGTGTGTGCTTATCCCCTGGAGGGCATCCTTTCCCTCCAGGATGGCTGCCGCAGCTCCTTAGCGAGGGGCGGGGCCTCATGAGCGAGCAGCCCTTCCCCCATGCTGCAGAGCTGGCCTGCTTGGTCCTGTTCGGTCTTTGCAGGCGATCACAGCGGCAGAAATTCCTTCATAGAAATGAGCAGTTCATTTCACGTCCATGTAAAGTTAATTCAGTAAAGGTAATTTCTATAAATAATGATTATATTAGTTCCTACAGTTTGTATCATGACATTTACTAGAGTATCTAAAATACTCCCCATCTAACTTTAGACATGGAAGTACCTGGAGTATTAAAGACATTCTCAGTTATATTGAAAAAGTAGAGTTGGTATTTGTGCAGTCAACAGATGCACAGAGTGGAAAGGGTTCTTAACCTTTCGAGTGTTATATACTCACACCTGCTTTCGCTCTTTTGGATAGTTGAGTCGTTTAGGATCTAGTTCACTTACGAGTATACCAGAGGAAGTTCGTGAACACGTCAAGCTCTTGTTAAACGTAACTCCAGCTGTAAGACCCGATGCAGATCAAATGACAAAAGTGAGTACATGGAGATGTTTGTATTAGATGATGGAACAGAAAATAAGATTGCAACTCTTATAACGCATACTTTCATTCTTAGACACTATGTTCTTGAATGTGTTAAGTATTCAGCTTTTAATGTTAACTAGAAAATTAAGATTTCAAATAAACAGAGATCCTGATAGCACAATCAGGGATGCAGACATTCTGGATTCCCTGAAAAGCCAAAGCTTCGTCTTTAACTTAGTATACATAGTACTCGTCATGTTTTCAAGATATATTGTTCTTAAACATTTTATCTACTGGTTTTTAATGGTGTATTTGTGTCTATGTGAAGGTATGTGTGCATGAGTGCAGAAGTTGTCTGATGTTATGCTGGGAATTTAACTCATGTTCTCTAGAATAGCAACAATGTTCTTCCCTGCTGAGCCATCTTTCCAGCCCTAACTTTCAAACTATTTTAATTTTTCTGTATTTTATAAATAATGTTACTGCTCAGCTGTTTCACAGGTACTGGTGATTTGAACTTGAATTCAAATAAATGAATTTTTTATTTGGATTTTTCTAATTATAATTTTTATTTAAGGTAATGTTTAGACTATTGCTGAACGTTTTTGAATATTTTTTTCACTTTGTTGTGGTAATTTTAGATATGAGTAACTTTAACTGAGTATCAGAATAATTGGCTTCTGTTTTTAGATTCCCTTCTTTGATGATGTTGGTGCAGTAACACTTCAATATTTTGATACCTTATTCCAAAGAGATAATCTCCAGAAATCACAGTTCTTCAAAGGATTGCCAAAGGTTCTGCCAAAGCTGCCCAAGGTTCGTTAATCAGCTTTTACATAGTCAGGAGTTTTGAGTTTAACATTCCGTTGGAGTTACCATAACCCGTTCTTCCAGTGAAGTAAGGCGACTTTCCCCAGGTACATACGGGACAGGAACCTGCTACAAACTAAGGCCGAAGCTTAGGTGTGGTGCAGGACAGACGGGGCTTAAACCCTTAGGATGCACCCTGCGCTAAGGCCTGTGCTGGTTGTTACCTGTCCCCGGTGGTGTCTGTAGACAGCCCTGGTGGAGCTCACTGCTCACTAGCAGTTAAAAGATGCATCGCTACTGATGCAAACCGTTCTGTTTCCCTGCTCCCTTTCTCTGACTTACTAAAGAGTGGGTGTCAAATCGCATTCAAAATGTTGATGAGGCTGGCTCTGATGGCACATGCCTTCGTCTTCAGTCCCGCACTTGGTGGGGTGGGCAGGCGGACTAGGAGCTGCGGGCCAGCCACAGTCCTTGTCTGACACCCTGTACTGACATGGCTGCCACAGCGCACACAGGCACGGGCCTGAGTTCCCAGTTGGAGCCTGGGCTGGTCAGAGTCATGAGGACTGATGGAACTAAGAGAAGAAACACTGTCAGTGAACACAAGGTGAACTTGGGAAGGCTGGAGCGAGCAGTAGCTTGGTTTTCTGACACTGGGAACCTGTGCAGTTTGTCTTGATGTACTAGCAACAGAGTCTAGAAAGTATTTCAGTTTCAGCATGAACTTTATAGTCACTTTACACTGCAGTTGTAAATATTGAAGTTCTGAAATATATTTTGTTTTTATAAATTTTTCATTTTTCCCTTTCAGCGGGTCATTGTGCAGAGAATTTTACCCTGTTTGACCTCAGAATTTGTAAATCCTGACATGGTACCTTTTGTTTTACCAAATGTTTTGCTGATTGCTGAGGAATGCACCAAAGAAGAATATATCAAATTAATTCTACCTGAACTTGGTCCTGTGTTTAAGCAGCAGGAGCCAATCCAGGTATGTTTGAGTACTTCTGGATATTTATGCATTATTGTGATAGCTACTACCACTAAGAACAAAACAGTGACTATTTTGAGCTTTTAAAAATTGAGTATGTAGGAGCTAGAGGAATGACTTAGTGCTAGCTGCTTTTGCAGAGGACCTGGCTCAGTTCTCAGCACCTATAGGGTGGCCCACGGCCATCTGTGACTCCTGTCCTAGGGCATCCAGCTCTGGACTCCAGGAGCCAGGCACAGACACACATGTCAAAGATAAACACAAAAGGGTAAATGTTTAAAGAATTGAGGTAAGTATATTAGATCTTTTTTTTTCACTAGACAGAAAGCTAAAATTATAATTAAACTTAGCAAATGAATGTTTGTGGCTTTCCATAAGTCATTGTCTTAGAAAATAAGTTGCAATCAAATTTTGCATGTGTTACATTGTTTCTAATTAAAAACTAGCAGTTTGGAAAAATCAAGTTTTAGATATTTTTATTTGACTTGATATTCCATTAGTTAATTTTTAGATGATATATGTCAGTTGTTTCTCTTTATTTTTTTCTAATAAATTTTATTAAAAGAGSAAAATATGTAAAGTATCATGGAACTAATATGTAATCTGTGTATGCATGAGAAAAATACAAATTATATATAAATATAAAAGAATTGAGATAAGTAGATTAGCATATGTATATAATGTATATGTGTAAGTGAAATAAATGGTATAGATTTTGTTATGGTATATATTTTCTTGAGTTTAAGAACTGTGGGGTTATATAACCTGGATTAGAATCTGGGTTTATCTCTGTTCTAGAACTATGGTAGTAGTCATTATCATCTGAAAGCTTTTATCCTCCTTTCTAACATGTAGAGTTGTTGGGTGTCTGTGCTCCTCGATACAGCAGCAGTCAGTATGAACCGCCTGGTGTACCAGTTTTGTGCTTGATTGCAGTTGTTCCCTTGATGGAGAATTTATTTTTTTACTTTTTAGAAATTAGCATACTAAGTATCCTTCTGACATTTTGAACAGTGTGCATGAGTGGTTCTCCTTGTCGCACTTCTCTCAGCCCTCCGGTGCCCGTCAGCCCCAACCCGCTGACACAGGGCCTCACCACACAGCCCCGGCTCACTTGACACTCGCTTTGTAGACCAGGCTAGCCTCAAACTCACAAAGCTAGATCTGCCTGCCTCTGCCTCCTGAGTGCTGGGATCAAAGGCGTGTGCCGTTTCTTGTGGCTTCTCCCCCAGTCCCTTTCCTTAAAGAGGGAATGTAGAAGACAGTCTGTGGGGTGCTCCTACTAACAGGGGAAGGTCACAGGACGGGGCTCTAAGCTTTAAAGCTGGGCTCCCTGACATTTGTCACAGTGTGGAGGACAAGTTGGTATCACGTCACCCAAATTGTTCATCAGTCATGATGAAAATCCCAAGACACATGATTGACCCTCTTTATTTTGGTAACTTTTGATTGTTGGCTATGTAGAACCACCTGAGAGGAGTCTCCCTGTGTAAGTGTCTGGATTAGACTGTTGTGTGGCTATGCTTGGGAGGGCTTCTCTTAAGCCGATTAACTGAGGTGGGAAGCTGTACCCTGAATGTGGGCCACAGCACGTCACAAACTGTCCTGTAGTGAAGAAAAGGGAGCTGAGTGCCAGCGAGCCTTCTGTTTGTGGCTGTACCTGCTGCTCCGGGTCCCTGCTGCTCCGGGTCCCTATTCTGTTTGTGGCTGTACCTGCTGCTCCGGGTCCCTGCTGCTCCGGGTCCCTGCTGCTCCGGGTCCCCGCTGCCTGACTCCTTCACCACAGTGTACCACCTGGCTCTGTGCTCTAGACAAACTCAGATCCTTAAATTGCTTTTACTGCAGCATCAGGAAATGAAACTAAGGTACCTTTGTATTCTTCCTTAGTTTTTCCGTTAATAAGCCCTCCTGAAAATTTTTAATTGAGTGTTGGAAAAACGTAAGTATTCTGGGACTTGGAGAGGTGGCTCAGCAGTTCACAGCACTGTTCTTACAGAGGACCTGGGTTTGATTCCCAGCATCCATCCACACAGCAGCTTGAAACTGTCTTAACTCCAGGGTCAGGATCTCCAGTGCTGCCTTCTGGCTTCCATGTGGTGCACATGTATGTGCAGGCAAAGCACTCATACATATAAAAATAAAGGGCTCACCTAAGTACTTTGGTTTGTTTTTTATAATTTAGGTATGTAGAGGCAGCTAGCAAAATGATGTTAGGAACAATTTAAACTTCCTCACAGATCTTTTCATTTTTGTTGGCTTTCATTTCTTTTTAAATACAGTACTTTTCTGGATAATTGGACCGTGTAGGGAAGTCATGTGTTCCTGTAGCTATTTGGAGGTTAGCCTTTGTTTGAATGATTAAGTATTGCTACAGACATGTAAGAGACTTGATCTGTGTGTTTTTGTCTTCCATGCCTTCAGGCTAGCAACATGGTGAGTGTCCCCATACAGAACTTACTCTTCTGAAAACACTTTAAATTGGGCAAACACTGACTTTCTTAAAGATTGTAGATTTTAATAATCTTCCCCTTTCTCACACAGATTTTGTTAATTTTTCTACAAAAAATGGATTTGCTGCTAACCAAAACCCCTCCCGATGAAATAAAGAACAGTGTCCTGCCGATGGTCTACAGAGCTCTGGAGGCCCCCTCCATTCAGATCCAGGCACAGTATCTGCTTCCTTTGCCCTCATGAAGGTCGTGGGGCAGGAGAAAGAAACAGCAAGGCATTTAGGATTAAATCTTAACCTTTTATATGCAACTCAAGAGTTAACATAGTTATTGAATTATACTGCTGATTCACTGTTGTTACTGCATATTGACTTCTAACTAAAGAGTAAATTGGAAAGGGCTTGGAGACATTGCTCAGAGGTTAAGAGCAGGTGCTGTTTCTAAGGAGATGGTCTTACTATGTAGCCCAGGCTGGCTTTGAGTTCATAGAGCTCCATCTGCTTCTGCCTCCTAAGTGCTAGGATTAAAGATGTGTGTCACTGCACTGGGTAGATGTTCCTCTTAGAAAGAACACGTTAGGTTTCCAGCACCTATGTCAGGCTGCTCACTGCTGCCTGAAACTTCAGTTCCAGGGGAAAAAAGAAGACGCTGGGGTCCAGTGTGGTGGCACACACTTGTAATCCTAGCACTTGAGGGATAGAGGCAGGAAGACCAGGAATTGTAGGCCAGCCTGGGCTACATGATATCCTGTCTCAAAAACAACTGTATGCTTGTACTGCCTTGTATATATCTGCTTCTGCCATATATTTCAAGTCACAATTGTCTTTCTCTAATTTTATTCAAGAGTGTGAGGTTGAATTTTTCCATGTAGTTAAATCATGCCGTAAGTGGTGGAAGCCGTCCTCGCCTCTGCTTTTCAGCTCTCTACAGCTATAGCCCTGTATAATTAGGTGTGCTGGCTAAAGTACTTAGGCTAAAGCAGAGGGCCTGTAAATTTGAGGCCAGCCTGGGCTACATAAAGATCTTGTCTCAAGGGAAAACAGAACTAGTTGTAATTACAGCCCTTGAAACACTACTGCAGGCCCTGTGTGGTCATGCCATGTTCCAACTGATCATAGCTATTCTTTTTTTACCCCACCCCCAGCCCCCCAAAATTGGTGTAGGGACCAAATACTGTGAAGCATATGGAAGCTTGTTTCATGCTGGAACAGACTAGCTGAGCAGGGGAGAGGAAGGCCGGGTGCTTTCCTTAAGACTGATCAGATTTGTCTCTTCAATAGGAGCTCTGTCTAAACATCATTCCAACTTTTGCAAATCTTATAGACTACCCGTCCATGAAAAACGCTTTGATTCCAAGAATTAAAAATGCCTGTTTACAAACGTCTTCCCTTGCCGTAAGTGTTTACCCGTCAGTGTTTGTCTTTGACTGCTCAGTACCTGACATCATTTCCTAGTGAGCAGCATCTCACTTATGCTGCACTCAGAGAATTTGTTTTAGTTGGAGGTAGCTACCATTAGAAATGCTTGTATGTAACTTATTTGATATGTAGAGTGTGTGTGTGTGTGTGTGTGTGTGTGTGTGTGTGTGTGTGCAGTCATGCATGTGGCGGGTGTTTGAGTGCTTTGGTGAGTATGTGGGCTGTGAGATGGTTCTTTCCTTCCGCTATGTGGTTCCAGGGTTCAAACTCACACACTTTGGCAGCTCCTTTCCCTGACATCTTCTTTGCCCTTCTGGAAATTTATATTTTCCTGAACTTATTGATAAATTTGCCTTTTATAAAGCTTGACGTTTGGAGCTTCTCCTCCATCTTTATCTAGTGCAGTGTGAATTAGAAAAACCCATAGACTTATAGGCCAAGGCAGCATAAGACATGGGTTTGCTTTGGAGACATCTAACCTGTTTCAGTTGGTGTTTCTTCCTGTAAGAGCTCTGAGATGAAAGACGGAATACTGAAGTAGTCGAAAAAATCATCACTGAAATGCAAGCATGCTGGGAAATGGAGTTTATTCTCATTTTGTTACTAACTGCCTATGGCCTTGAGCATGTCCTAATACTTCTAGGGTGTCCTGATTTTATAATTACCTTTTTAAAATACATGATAAAATTTAAAAATACATTTTTAAAATGCTGCTTCAGAAGCCTTATGCTTTATTTATGCCAATATGAATTTATCTTAACACACATCTTCTCAAGAATATTCTAGTTCAGTTCTCTATAAAACCTCAGGGGTAGAAGTAGGACACACAGATACTCCGTGATCTGCACGAGTACCTTGTTGAAGTCTGTGTCTTCTAAAAATGCTGATTGGGCCCTGGTCCTTGAAGACACGGTACTTCTGAGGACAGATGTGAATACCTTTTAGAATACTAATTCTGGAGTGGGCGTGCATTTTATATCTCACTTTTTTATTTATTTATTTATTTATTTATTTATTTATTTATTTATTTATTTTTTGAGACAGGGTTTCTTTGTGTAGCCCTGGCTGTCCTGGAACTCACTCTGTAGACCAGACTGGCACTGAACTCAGAGATCCGCCTGCCTCTGCCTGCCAAGTGCTGGGATTAAAGGTGCACAGCGCCACTGCCGGCTTCATATCTCACTTTTACGAATGCGTGTTAGGTGGAGCTTTCGGCACTCCTCGCTCACCTTGAGTGGCACATGCGTACTGCTGTGTTTACTGATAGCCGTATTCTCTAGGGAGGTCCGGCAGTTTTACTTAGGACATGCCTAAAACATAAATCATGGATTAAAATTGTCCGAAAATGAAGAAAAGTAGTGCATAGCTAGGTAAAATGTTTCAGGAGGTGTATTCATTACTTGTCTAATATTGTATACGTCATGAAGGAAGATAAAATTCCAGCAGCATTGTAATTTATACCCAGCAGGCGCATTAGCTCTTCATTATAATAAACAGATTCTGAGAACAGGTTAAACCTGCAGATAGTATTTTAGATTTATAGTATTCTGGGCTTAAAATTCAGAAAATAGTCATTCATATTTTTCAGAAATAGAAAATTTTCATTTTTCTGTACAAATATTAATGAATTTTCTGCTTGCTTAGTTTTTTTAGACCTGAGTTCCATTGATATTATGGTTTAATGAATACTATGGACACGATTTTATGGTACTCTGATATTTGGGGTTTGGGGGAGGACTTGGTACTCAAAATTTGAATCCATGGTCTTAAATATGCTAGAGAATACTCCTTCTGAACTATACTCCTAGCCCCCTCCCTTTTTCTCTGTTTTTCGGAGTAGCCCAGGCTGAAGCTACCTTGAACTTGCTTGCTCTATCAGCTGACCTTTACACTCCTGACCTCTGGCTGGGCTCTCCTCCCAAGTGCTGGCTTCTGTGTGTCACTGTGCCAAGCCCCAGCCCACTTCTTGTTATCTTAGGACGCGGTCTCACTGAATTGCTCAAGCTGGCCTTGGGCTTGCTCTGTAGCCCAGGGAGGCCTTGAACTTGAGCTCTTCCTTCTCCCATCTCCTGAGTGACTGAACTATAGCCCCGTGCCGACAGACCCAGCCTAATGGACTCTGTCCTCATAACTCCAAGTTAAAGGGGCCAGTGAGACGGCTCAGTGGGTAGCAGTGCGTGCTGCCAACCTGCACCCCTGTTTTGACCCCCACAATCTACTTGCTGGAAGAAGAGAGCAAAGTGTGAAGTTATCTTCTGACTTCCACAGGCATGCCGGGGAACACAGCCACTCACATTTAGTCAGTTGGTAAATGTAATAAATTCCAGCCAAACCTAGGGTATGATGTCTATCAAAAGCTGAGTGCGTTAGAAATGTTAGAGGCTTACAAATGATGGACGTTAGTAAGTATATTTAAGAACAATTTTATATGGATGTGGATAATTTTATATGAGATTGGGAGCCTCCAGGGTAGTATGGGCATAGATAAATATGGATAATTTCAGTTAAAGTATTTAGTTTTAAGAATGGCTTGAACCTCATGTACTGACTCACTGTGAAATGGCTGCTTGGTGGAATATATTCCTTTTTATAATTAAATCTTACTAGTAAACACACACAAAAGCTTTTAAAGGCCTGATATAAACTGTGGCACTGGGATTGTTGCTCAGCTTGGTTAATAGGCCCTGTTTCATTCCCTAGCATCATAGARAGGAATGAGTGAGTGAATGAATGAATGAATGAATGAGTGTTAGAAGGTTGACCCTGTTCCTTATTTTTATCTACTCGTATCTCAGTGAACTAGTCTGTAGTTCTTTTTGTAACATGTTGGGTAAATTAGTAAATGAGTGAATTTCTTTTGTTAATAAAGCTATGCTTCATAAAATCTACTTCAGTAAACCAGTTTTTATTGAGATTTTAGCATATGTCTATTTGATGACTAAATCTACACTAAGCATTTCATTTTACGTTAACAAAACCGTACATGACAAATTTACATGCAGTTTCTTTGTTTTAATAGGTTCGTGTGAATTCATTAGTGTGTTTAGGGAAGATCCTGGAGTACTTGGATAAGTGGTTTGTACTTGATGACATCCTGCCCTTCTTACAGCAGATTCCCTCCAAGGAGCCTGCGGTCCTCATGGGGATTTTAGGTAGCTGACAACTTACTGTCATTGCTGTCGTCTTCGTTTTATATGATAGTTGTGTAGTAAAATGGTCAGTCTATAAAACCATTGTACTTTATGTATATGATATTAGTCAACTGTAGAATGATTAAATAGATGCTACAATGTAACTTTTCTCTATTTTAACAGCAAAGGAAGTAGACTCTTGTCATTTATAGAAGGCCTGGGTTATAGTGGGACACTTGACTAGTACAGGCGGGTTCTGGATTTGATTTCCAGGATTGGGGGAGCGAGGAGAAGTAATATAATCTTGGTTGATATCATAGTATAATTTTCTTCTATAAAGTATTCTAAAGCACCAGAGGCAAAGCTGCTGCACTGAGTGTTATTTGCAGACATGAGTGGAAACGCAGACTGTCGTCTTCTGGCACCTGTGTTTAAATGCTGTGAATACATGTTCCCGATTTAAGGATGACTTAGAACCTCACTGCTGGGTCATAGTGACTATGCCTTTAGTTTTGGGTTGTCATGAAGTCAAAGAGCACAGAACGGATAGCCCATGGTGGTGCTCGCCTGGGCTGAGAGTGTAGCAGAAGTCATTGCGGTCCACATGAAAGAGGCGTCCCCACTCTAAGGAGGGGAGCCCCAGCACACCAGTGTCCAGAGAGACTTGCTGTACATACAGTATTCTCACAGTTTCTACGAACTTTGTGTGTTAATTTCTAAAACTTATTACACTGTTTTCTCTCAGGTATTTATAAATGTACTTTTACTCATAAAAAATTGGGAATCACCAAAGAGCAGCTGGCTGGAAAAGTACTGCCTCATCTCATCCCCCTGAGCATCGAGAACAATCTTAACCTCAATCAGGTGGGACGGTTATGTGTCCAGTGTCTTTCCCTGTGTGCTGCTTGCAGTATGTGCTTTATTATATCACACATAGGTGGCCAGAACAAGCAGAGCATGCCGGGAGGTTGCTTTAAGTTACGGAGTAGAGGATAGATGTTAAGGTCTCGTTGGAGGAGGTGGGAGGGGGCTGAAAGACACTAAGATGGCCTCCACTTTCAGTTGGGGTCTGTGTTAGACCGACACACAGTCACAGACTGTATGGATGTTATTGCTACATAACAAATGACCATAAGTTGAGGGTTTTAGTATTTTTAAGCAATGCATACTTAAGTAGTCTTACTTTTTCTGAGTCAGCCATGCCAGGTCTTAGCTTAGTTGAACTTATTACTATAATCACGAACTTGGGTCTTGAAGGTCCACCTGAGGCCTCATAGGGTTCTTAGTTTGCTTAGGTGGTTGTTGGCAGGATTTGACTCCCTTGGGCTGTGGGGCTGAGGGTCTAGCTGTGTATTAGCCAGATGCTGCTGTCAATTCTGTACACAGTTCACGTTCCAAACAGCCTTGTCCAGCCAGACTGAAGCCAGGGTCTTCTTACATAGTAAAGAAAGTGGATACCCTGTGAGCTTTGTCACATTTTGTTGTGTGTGGGTCTTACCCATACTCAACCGTAGGGAGGACACAGTGACTTAAATAGTAGAAAGGAGTGGGACTGTGAAGACTCCCTGCTCCAGAGCAGGATTAACGAGTGAAATAAAGTAAGGTGATATTGGTGGACTTAGATATAAATCTAACTAAATCTGTGCTTTAAATTAAGTATTTAACTTTGAAGATGTAAGTGGATTTGCCCCTCTGCATGGCTTTTGTGGTAGTTCCCTCACAGCTGTGTGGGCACCGATGACAGGGCGCAGATAGTCTCGAGGTTGGCGTTCTGCTGCTGCTTCATTATAACCCAGTCATCATGCAGTAACCCAGTCACAGCACAGTACCAGAGAGAGACCGATCAAGAGCAAACAGCAGAGCCTGCTGTCTAATGAAACGTGTCATGTCCGAGAAAAGTTCCTGTTTAATGAGGGTCAGTGAGAGACAGCCAGGAAGATCTAGAATTAGGATGGAAAAACAGCAGTGAAGAAAGAAGAGCCGAGGGAGAGGAAGGCTTGTGCTCTGTGTGTGTTGTGGGTTGGGGGCGGGGGGGAGTGTTGAGCAGGCAGAGTTCTGAAGGTGAAGAGATGTGTGGTTCGTGAGCCCCAAGCTTTCCTTTGAAGTAGTAAGGCAAGCCTTCGAAGCTCTGCTCCTTGGTGTAATGCTTGCTTTCTACCTCAGGTTATGGTTGGCAGGCGGGAGACAGTGACTGTGAAGAGGAACAGTACAGTCTGCCTAAAACAGTCTGATTTAGGATATTTTCAAACATTCCCAGTAGGAAATGGCTGGAGAGAAGGCTCAGTGGCTAAAAGCACTTGCTGCTCTTGTAGAGGACACGGTGGTTCACAACCATCGGATCAGGGGCTCTGATGGCCTCTTCTGGCCTCTTTGGACACCCGGCATGCACATGGTCTGCATACATACTTGCAGGCAAAACAGGCATATACATAGAATAGAATACATTTAAAAAGGTGTTTATTTTAGGATACATAGTTCTGTCTAAAATGCTTTGTGATTTTGGAGGACCTATTTCTATCTGTAGAAATCATTTGAATCCTGCCTTTTGTTAGTTTTCCTTTGGTTTAGGATGGCTGTGGTCTGTTCGGTTTATGATTAAACGTGCTAACTCAAGAGTGCCCTCTTCTGTTGGTTGTGATTTTAAGTAGTTTAAATATATTAAGTAGAAAAAGAGTATATTTATACAGACAATTAAGGATTGAAAGCTACCATTACCAGTTCCAAGATAGCCAAAGTCTGTCTGCCTCACAGGCAGATCGGAGCCTGGCAGATGGCACCTGCTGCCTTCAGCCCATTCTGTACAAGCCCTGGGAGAAAGTGGGTGGTCGTTGAACCAAGGAGGCTGGACAGACACAGAAGGGACTTTCCTGAGTGCTTTCTTTCACTCATGCACGTATGAAAACTGTCTGATGCATGCTACTGCAGAGCAGAATAGTGTTGGCCCAGAGTGTAGGGTTGGGAGACAACCAGAAGATAGTCCCAGGAAGCCTCTGAGGTGCTGACAGCGCTTTGTATTAGTTGCCTTGGATAAGTTCAGTCTCTGCCTTATTTGAGCTGTATACATAATGTTTTGTTACCATGCCAAGTCCAATCAGCAGGAAGTCATGGCGAGCTTAAACAAACGCGCTTTTTATCACTCATAAGATGAAGTAGTGCTGGTAGAAATGCTGAGAGGCAGTGGGATCTGGGGCATAGCATGGCTGTCACCGTCATGCCAGCTCTGCTCTCTGCGCTCCTGTGTCTTCCTTAGTCCAGTGCCCTCATCTGTAAAAGTGAAAGTCTTAAACTTAGTTTGAAGAGTGGTAAAGACTGAAAACATTGTAATACGTGTTCATACGTGCTCGTGAGATTGATGGAATGGAGGTGCGCACGCTCTTTCTAGTTTTTGTATATATGGCATCATTCAAATAAATTGTTTGTGGTAGCTAGAAAGTACCATAAGACTACATTTTAATGAAAATTTAACCTATATTAAATTATAGTAATAGATTACAAACTTCCATTATCAAAGTAAATTATGAACGTTTAATGTTTCTACTATCTTTTCAGAAAACAAATTTATTTTAGCCAAACATTATTTTTTATGAACAAACAAGGATTTCTAGGTATTTTAAAATGAACAAATTATGCACAAATTATCAGTGTGTGACTTAGTAGACTTC
>BDUI01000021.1:582262-593817 GCA_002335545.1 Apodemus speciosus
GACCCCGGAATTGAACCCAGCTCATCAGACTTGGTGGCAAGCTCCTTTACCTGCTGAGCCATCTCACTTGCCTCTTTGTGTGTGTGTGTTCGTGTGCACATGTGTGTATATTTACACATGTGTGTGCATATACATGTATGTGTGCATGTGTGTGAGTGTGTGCTCATGAGCATGTGTGTGTGTATGCATACCTGTTTTGGTGGCTGCACATGTGTGTATGTGTATAGCAGTACTCAATTCTTGCTACTCAGCTCGAGCCCGGCAGCGCAGGCTCTCCTTGCTTATGCTAATGCTCTGGGTTCCCGGGCGGAATGCACACTAACTCAGCCTTTACATTTTGGTTTGCCTTGAACAGCTCAGGGGCTGGGCCACTCCCTAACCTCCGTGTGGTAATCCTCCCTCTGATATCCCCGAGTTATTACTTACTGAAGTCTCTATTCCATCTTCGCTGGCCTAGACCCACATATGTAGACATGTAGCGCTCTTCGGCCGTGATCCCGACTCCAACATGGCGGCTATGTTCTCTGGCTGGCACCTTCTTTCCTGGAATCCTAAAAGCTCTTCCTCTGTCTCCCTGCCCACCCATTGACTGCCCGCAACTTTATTTACCAATCAAAACCAACTGGGGCAGGATCCCTCAGCCTTACATGTAGGACACTGTGAATAGGTTTTTGGGGAACCCAATTAGCATGAGAATACAAGCAGCTATACATGTGTATGTGTGTGTGTGTGTGTGTGTGTGTGTGTATGTGTGTGTGTGTGTGTGTGTGCACATATGCCTGTTGTGTGCATGTGGAGGGTCAGAGGACAACTCAGGTGTAGTGCTGGTCTCTACTTTGAGACAAGGTGACCTGTCTGCAGCTGTGGAGCCAGGCTGGCTGGCCTGCAAGCTTCCTGGAGTCAATGTGTCTGCTGTGTATCTTCTGTAGGATGCTAGGCTCCCAGATGCCACTGTGCCCAGCTTTCCTTGGGTTCTGGAGTACAGATTGAGGTCCTCCAACTGCTTTACCCATTGGTCATCCTTCTAGCTTCTTTTAGTTTGTGATTTGAGACACCATCTCTGTAAATTGGCTTGACTGGCCGTGTACTCTGCAACCCAAGTCACTGAACATGTAATGCTCCTGCCTCAGGCTTTTAAGTATTTAGGATTACAGGTCTGTGCCACTAGGACTAACTCACTAACTCCCTAGACCAAGATTTTAAAGTTGAACAAGAAATCAGTAATTGTAGCTGTAAGTTGTCTTAGACTGGTCACGTTGCAGCAGGTCCTGAGAGTTTCCGCCTGAGGTCAGATGTGGTGGATTCAGGGTCTCCCACACTGGACCGCCTGCCCTCCAACAAGTAGTAAGCTCTGCTAAATGAACTGTGCTACACAGACCTTACCGCAAATGAAATCTTGTTTTCCAGATGGGGTATAAAGTTGTGGTTGATTTTTGTTTTGTTTTGCTTTGCTTTCAGGGGTCACTAACACTTGAAGAAAAACAGAAATTAGCGAAAGAGCAGGAACAGGCGCAGAAGCTCAAAAGCCAGCAGCCTCTCAAGCCCCAGGTGCACACTCCCGCCGCCCCTGTCAAACAGGTCTGTCGCTCTGCACTTTCAAGCATGCTTACTAGGAAGGAGTAGAGTGGTAAACAGTGGTGTCTGTACAGAGCTGCCTAAAGGGTAGTGTGCTGAAGTCGTGGCTAAGAGTGAATGTGGGCTCTGAGGCAGCCCCTGAGTCCCCGCCCCACAGACAACCGAAGAGGGAGTGCAGGGAGCTGGAGGTTTTTAAGAGAATTTGTTGGTTAATGGTACCATTATCAGGAGTGTGCTATTCAGGTCCTTAAATACTTCTCAGCTGGAAGGAGCTGCCTGTCTCCGGCTTCGCAGTTCTAACTGGCTTTGGAGCTAGGTTAGGAAGAGCCACCTTGGTGGCCTGTGCTGCCATCCCTCTGGTTGGGGGACCGCTCCCCTCCCGGTGCTGCTGCCCTCCTGGATGCTGCTTGCGGGGGTGGGCTCATGCTGGATCTCAGCTTCTCCCACAGCTACTTCCTGGTCTCATCAGCTCGTACTCACTGAAGCTCTTCCTCAGAGCAAAGATGTTTGCCGGCTAAGGGCAAAGCCAAGAATATCTGTTGGATACTTAGAGAAAAGAAATTCCCAGAAATCTTGATGAAATTCAAAATTAAAAGTAAATAATTTTCCTGTTTATGATCAGTGTAATGAGAAGAACGCCGATCTATCTGGGGAGCATTTCACTTGTTTGAAACTCAACATGTGCTGTCATCAAATCCATCGCCAGAATTTGCTTACAAGCTGTAATATAAGTCGGAGTCATTATCTGGCCTCCAGGTGGTAGTTCTCGGACTTGGTGTAGTCATCCGCTTGACTGTAATTTGTCCTTTATCATGTGATCTGTCAAGTAGTTACTAATTGGAAAGTAATTTGGATTTCTTGGAGATAAAGTAATTATCTTGTTTTTCAGACTAAGGACTTGACAGACACGTTGATGGAGAACATGTCGTCGCTGAGCAGCCTTTCCGTAAGCACTCCTAAGATTGCTGCCTCAAGCACCTTCACCTCCGTTCCTTCCACGGGCCTCAGCATGATGTTTTCAACACCGATTGATAATACGAAGAGAAATTTGACAAATGGCCTAAATGCCAACATGGGCTTTCAGACTTCAGGGTTCAACATGCCCGTCAATCCAAACCAGAACTTCTTCAGTGCGACGAGCACAGCTGGCGTGAGCACCATGACTCTGGGAGCACCTCCCACTATGTCAAACTTCAGTCCTTTGAGTATGCCTCCTGCTAGTGTGAAGCAGACTCAACAGAGACCAACGGACATGTCTGCCCTTAATAATCTCTTTGGCCCTCAGAAACCCAAAGTTACCATGAACCAGCTATCCCAACAGAGACCAAATCAGTGGCTGAATCAGTTTGCACCTCCTCCAGGCTCTCCGGGCATGGGCAGCGCAGCCATGGGCGCCCAGGCGAATGTGTTGGGACAGGCTGCCTTTGGGATGCAGGCCAACCCTTTCTTCAACCCGCAGAACTTCGCGCAGCCGCCACCAACTACTATGACCGGTAGCAGTTCCGCTAGCAATGAGTTGAAAGACCTGTTTGGGTGAGGTGTCCTGGGCTGCCTTTTGGAGGGAGGGTCATTGCAGTTTCCTCATGGGAAAGCTGAGTTTCATCCATGTGTGGCTGTCTGGAAGAATCTGCTTCTGTGGAGATGGACTGGCTCTGACAGAGAACACCTGCTTCCAGGCCGGCCAGCACGGGCTGTGTGGATCCTGACAAGTGAACTGTAAAGCACCGAGGGTTTTCTCCCTGTTACAGACTTCTCTTCAGGTTTTTAAAGATCCAGTCCTTACTAGTCTCAACGTGCAAAAGGACAACTGAATTATCCTGAATAGGAGTTTTTACATCAGATGTTTTATCTTGGCTTGTAAGTCTTATTAAAAACCTTGAGTTGATGGTAACTGGAAGTCCTCCTGGTCATTACCCTCATATTCATTTGTCTTCATCGAAAGGGAAGAATCTTAATGCTGTGCTGATCTGCGTGCGTTTATAAGACAGTGGGCAGTAACACAGAAAGGACTGGGTCATTGGCTTTTCCAGTCTTATTTTTCAAAGAAATGTATGCTTAGTAAAAGCACAGCAAAATGCTGCAAAATTAACTTAATTTCATTGGTTTAAAAAACATTAACCATTTTAAATGCAAATTAATCATTGTAAGTTATATTTTAGCATGATCTGCCTCAATGAGCAATGTGTTTTCTGCCTTTACTTGAATATATTTAGACTCACTCTCTTCCCCGTTGTGTCACAGAAGAGCTGTGTACTGATCTGTACAGAAGACAACCAGCACTCTGACACGATTTCCTCAACGACTGCCTTCATACTTGACTTTCAGTTCTAACTTGTACGGTTGCAGCATATATGAATTACATTTTCAAAACAAGATTTGTAAAAACAAATAATTACACTATATTTAATGAATAAACTTTTGAGATTTCTGCCATATTTCAAGTATAGTAAAGTCTAAAATGAGCGAGATATTGGGTACCAACAGGTTCCGTGTTGGCTCGCCGTGAAGTCTGACTCGCGGTTACTACTACTCCACTCCCAGAAACTTCGTGCTCGGATAGTTTAGTGTCTGTAATGGGGAAGGAGTCAATTCCGAGCGGCCACATCTCACTTCTTGGAACCGTTCTGATGTCTGTCGTTAACTTGCTGATCCTACCACAGAGCCTTATGCTATAGACGTCATTTGTATTTTTAAAAAGTATATTCCACTGTTATGTGATAATTATAAAACTCCTAAAAACTCTGTATGTATTATAGTTGCTGCCATACAGTTTGTGGTTTTTAATTATCTGGAACCAGCAATCCTTAAATAAATCATATGAAGTTTATTAAATGGCTGAATGTTCATTCACAATATATATGTGTGCACATGATGGGTATAAATTGTAGGACTTGATTACAAAGTACAGTTCATGCTGATACCGATGCTGATAGCATCCAGTTAAAGCACACCTGTAAACAACGTGAGTCGGCAGTCACACCTTGCTCCTGAGTGTGCTGCACTTGGGTGACGTGACATCTAAAGGACTGGAGGACCCAAGGAAGTCACTCAAGAAATGAAAAGTCATTTTTGTCAGTTATCTTCACAACTTTACCTGATTTATTTTTAACATGATACTAATATTTCTTTTGGGAAATGTTTTATATGGAATAAAATTGTTATTGAAGAACATTTCTTTGGAACAGTTCAGTAGTTATTTTAAATTTTTATGTGCATGTGTTTTGCCTGCATAGATATAGATAGATGCACTATGTGCGTGCAGTGCCTGTGAAGGCAGAAGAGGGGTTATATCCTGTCTTGGTTATTTCTGTGGCAAAACAGCATGACCAAGACAACATACAATAGAAAGCTTTCAATTGGGGGCTCATGGTCTTTCGGCATGGTGGGGAGCATAGTACTGGAGCAGTAGCTGAGAGTCTACATCCTGAACCACAAGCACGAGGCAGAGAAAGAGGGGGGGCACTGGGAATGGTGTGAGCTTTTAAAGCCTCAAAGCCCACCCCCCCCCCCCCCCAGCGATACACTTCCAACAAGGCCATACTCCCTAATCATTCCCAAACAGTTCCATCAATTAGGGGTAAAACATTCAAATATAGGAATATACATATATTTATTAGTGTTTATATTAATTTATTATATTAATATATTTATATAGGGGGAATTTCTCAAATCACTGCAGATACCCTGGGCCTGGAGTTAAGATGTTTGTGAATCACCATGTAGTTCCTGGGATTCAAATTCAGATCTCTGAAAAACCAGCCCCATAACTACTCTTAACTGCTGAGCCATCTCTCTAGCCCTCCTTTTTTATTTTATGATGTTACTTGATTATTAGTGTTGAATTTCTGATTAGGAGATAATATAACCATCAATTTGACTTGACTTTATGCAGAATTACTTGAACCCTGTATGTAACCCTTAGGTAACTTACACTTGTTGAAAGTTGCCTATTGGCCACCCCTCCCTGAGGACTTTTCCGTATAGCCAACGAGGGAGGGAGAGACATTTACATGAGCATAGCCATTATAAAGCCCCATGCTTCTTAAATGTTTCTTAAATCGCCCTAATGAAATTCAGACATACATGGAGAGAAGGGGTAGTTGGACAGAGGAAGGACAGGAGTGGGAGATGGGCAAGAGAAGGCAGCGAGGTGTATATTAATGAAATTATGTACAAGAATGGAAACATCACAATGAAACCCACTATGTATAATTAATACATGCTAGTTTAAATGTGATAATTGGGCTCAGGGTATAGTTCCGTCAGTAAAGTGTTCACCTTGCATGTATGAGAATCCAGGTTAGATCCAGAACACATGGGAAATTCCAGGGATGAGGTGCACACGTGTAATCCCAGTAGTGAGGAGGTGGAAACAGGAGGATGCCTGGGCTCACTGGCCAGTCAGCCCAGCCTAACGAGAGCACTCTAGGCCAATGGGACCTCCTGTCAGAGGAGAGGTGGGTGTGTCTCCGAAGATGATTCTTGAAGCTGCTCAGCTTCCATTCACATACATACAAATGTGTGTATGGTGTCGCCCCCCCCCCCACACACACATTAAAAAAAATCACTTTTAAAAATTGCTTTTGGGGCTGAGCCTCAGTTGATAGAGTTCTTGCTTAATGGCACAAAGCCGCGGGTTCGCTCTTTAGTATTCTATAACGCTCTTGTGTCATCTGTACTCTCGTCAGTGTAGAGTTGGAAGCAGGGTCAGAAGTTCCAAGGCTATCCTTGGCTGTAAGTTCAAGGCTGAACTGCTAAGAGAGCCTGCCTTAGAAAAAAATTATCAAGAATTGGACAACTAACTTTTAATAGGATTGTTCCATTTTGTCAATGGGAGTTTACACTATTTCTAGCGATCGAGTTGGTGCTGTTGCTGCTGAAGTTGTGAAATTGCCCTGTATTCAGGCTAATGTGTTTCTTTGTGAACCCAGATTTTAAGTGGATAGACATCCTTAAGTTCAGAAACAAGCACTTAAATCTCTTGCCTTAAAGTAGGAAGTTGGTGGGTATCTGCAGGCATCAATCGAAAATAAATTGATTTGGTTGGTTTAAGTTTGAAATGAGATGTACACTGGATGTATTAACAGAAATAGATCACTTCTTTTGTTTTGTTTTAGCTTTGGGATGCTTGTAACCCTCCTTTTCATATGTTTCCCCATCACATCTTAAACGACACATGTGTGAGAACATCCAGTGGCAAGTAGAGTACGCGTCAGGTCCATTTGAATGTCTTGTCATGTAAGGTTCTGAGTTCATATTTTTTCCCTACATGAGAAGTGGCCAGTTAATGTGCCCACTCAATGATTGAACTATTTGCTTTAAAAATTTTAGGTCTTGCTGGTTGGCCTCGAATCAGAGATCCACTTGCCTCTGCTTCCCGAGTGCTAGAGTTAAATGCCAGACAGTTGTTAGTTTAAAAAAAAAATAGCTTCTAGAATTTTGCTAATTTCATACATATATGTATCTCAATCCCAACCACCCCTAATTCTTCCTTTCACACACCTCCCCATATTTTGTATTTTATTGCTTTTGGAATATTTTAAGACAAATGAGTCTGTAACAATCCAAGTTACCTAAGACTTGAATATCTTTCAAGTTTAAACACACAGTAAGACATTTGTTTGTTTTGATACACAGTCTCACAGTATAGCTCAGGCTGGCTCCAGACTCCAGTCCCCTCCCCCTCAGCTTCCTGAATGATGTAACTACAAGTATCCACTGGCTTGAATACATTTTGTATTGCAACCACTATGTAAAATACACAGCTGGAAGAAAAGTCTGAGAGAATGCCTTTAGTAAAAGTATAGTATGGCTGGGCGCGGGGAGGGGGGAGGGAGGGGGGCGGGCGCGCGCACACCTTTAATCCCAGCACTTGGGAGGCAGAGGCAGGCAGATTTCTGAGTTCAGGCCAGCCTGGTCTACAAAGTGAGTTTCAGGACAGCCAGGGCTACACAGAGAAACCCTGTCTCAAAAAAAAAAAAAAAAAAAAAAAAAAGGTATAGTATGCCTTATTTTATGGTTGGTAGTCAAAACCCTAGAAGGGTTTTACAATGTGGTTTGGGTCAAATAGAGTTGAGTCCTGTTCCCCTCTCTCTTGAGTGAATGTAGAATCAGGGTCCAAGAGGTCAGACTAAGAGTGGATGCTGCATTTCCTGACCACCCGAAGTCTGGTGTTCCGCATCTCACTGTGTCCTTTTGTGAATTCTGGGGATGCTTTAGTTGAGACTGATTGACATAGCAAGCACTGTTGATTTGGCCTCACCAATATGTGTGCTGGGAACTTACTGTTGAAGATGGAGCAAAGTGGGAGATTCCAGACATCTACGTAGTCAAACTCAGTGACAGGGCTACTGATCTGGATGACAGATGAAGACGCTTGTGGGGGGCAGGCTGGGGGGGATGGGCGTTGGGGAGGACACAACGCTCAGGCCAGTGGTGCTGGCAGCACCCAGATGTGTGACAGAATTAAAGTTTGTAGCCTTGGGGAGGAGAGAATACAGCTGGAGCAGCCAGCTCCCTAAATGGTGCTGGTTGGATATTAGAAATCTTTTCTATTCTGAGCACCAAGTTGTTGCCACAGCCTGGGGTACCTATGTAGGCTGTGAGCCACACGTTCCCATTTAAAAAGGTTAAAACTCATTTTACTATGCCTTATTTAACTTGTACCATTTGGGTATGGGCCGATATGTTTCCATGACTTTTTTGGCTTGTTAAGAATTTGCATGTATTTTACATTGAGCACATTCCCAATTAGACAACCGGGTCTCCACGTGTTAGCGATTCTATTAGCTAGTGCCATTCTATGTATAAGCTGTGCTCAGCAGTGCAAAGGTGTAAACGGTGGCACTTTCCAGCTCCGCTCCGAGCTCCAAACTCTGCCAGAACTGGATGCTCTAAACTTGCTCCTTTGCTGACAAATGCCGGGCTTTGTCAGGAGAGGGCACTGGAGCTCCGTGACAGAAGCCTAGCTGTCTAAGCAGGGGGGCTGGCTCTGGGCGACTGTGGGAACAGAATGGATGTCCCACAGAAGCAGTAGCAGGGCTGAGCCTCCCCGCCTTAGGTACCCGGGCGTCAAAACAAAGCCCCTTCCTTGGTACATAGTCTCTGCCTTGCTGCTTTTTTAGAGCACCAGCTACTTGGGCGTCCTTTTGCATCTTACTCCTCTTTAGTTAACTGGGTTCTAGCCGATACTTTATTAAAAATTTGCCATTTATGAGTCTTTCATTGCCCTACCCCTCCCTGGGAAACAACTGATAGACGCTGGCGAAGGACATTGCCTTCAGCTAATGTTAATTCTGTTAATTGGATAGCTCCCACCCCTGTTCACGGGAACGGCCCTGGTTAAACTTGGTCACAAAATGAAACAAAGAAAAAAAACGCGAGTATGGGAATGGGACTTGTGAGGGGTTTGATGGGGCAAGAGTCATCAATACGTTGTACATGAAATTGACCAAGAATAAATATAATTACATCTCCCCCTGTTCAAATAGCATGATGTCTGTCTCCTGTGTGACCCTGCTGCACAACTTCTAAGAAGCAGGTCCATGGTCTACATATGCTGCCAGCAAAACGCATGGCGTGTTATTTGCTAGTTCTATATTAAAGCTTCCCTTTTGAAACGTTCTGAGCTGGGCGTGGTAGCTCAGGTACGTAATCCCAGCATTCAGGAGGCTGAGGTGAGGCAGGGAGATCACTGGACGTCGGAGGCCAGCTGGGGCTACGCAGTAAGTTTAGGGGCAGTCAGAGTGACAAGGTATTTCACAGGAAGAACAAGCAGGGTTATGCTGAAATGTGCTGATGATCGTGGAAATATGGTAACGATCTATTTGATACACACACACACACACACACACACACACACACACACAGACAAACAGTGACCTAGGTTGCTGATGAACTCTGACTTTTTATGCAAAGGTACAGTATAGAGACATGTTTGGCATTTGTACATAAGAATCAACATTGATGAAGGTTTAAATCTCATGACTCTAAGCCGACTGGCCTTTCTAACTGCAGTGATGTAATGTCACCAAAGTGAGGTATGCCAAAGGCATGCTAAAAGCATGCAGTGCATGGACTTTGGAGCCGGATAAAGGTGTATTTGTCTTCTGTTTTATAAAGAATTAGGCCAGAGTTACTTATTTGTTCATGAGTCGGAACAAAGCCAAAATTGTAACAGGAAAAAAAAAAAAAAAAAGAAAACCAAACTTAAGTCCTCTTTGATTATGAGACAAAATCTTGCTGCCTGGATGGTCACCCCAACCTCTTGGGTTCTGAGATTACAGACATTCATCCCTGAGCCACGTTATGGAAGGTCATTTCTGTAAAAAGAGTAGAAGGCTTTCCGTGAAGGCAGCTATCATCTTGGGACTGCTCACAGCTAAGGAGTTACCTTTGGCGTCAGCTCCAGTTATGTGATTATGTGACTGAGATTCTACCAGCACCGACCTTACATCCACTCACCAGCGAGCAACTTGTCAACATCTCATTTTCAGAAATGTCTGTGACTAGACTCAGAGTGAAGGCTCCACTTCTCTAGACATTTGAATGAAACCCACTGGAGCCTTCTGTGCCTGGGTGGCTGAGGCAGGGCCATGTGCTGTTATGTGACCTTTGTCACCTTTAGCTTTGAACTGTTATAAAACCAGTACGGGTGCCAGGAACATCTGGCATGCTCTAATCTGGAATAGCTTCTTTGAGTTGGTGAAGGACAAATGTTGGCCTTCGGGTCAGGGGATGTGAAGGTTGTTAGTTGTCAACTTATTACAACCTGGAATCCTCCTGGGTGATGGTCTCAGTGAAGGTCTGTCTACATTTAGTTGGCCTATGGACATGCCGGGAGAATCTTAAGTAAATGGCCTGGAGAGACTCAACCCACTGTGGGTTGTCTCTCCACTACGCAGGAGTAAGAGCAGAGAAATTCACGGAGTTTGGAAAGGAAGCATGCATTTGTTTCTCTCTGCCCCTCATTGTAGATACAGTGCACTTGGCTGTTTTCAAGTTTCTGCCTTGGCGTCCCCCACAACGACACATTATAACCTGGAACAGAACTCTCTCTCTCCACTGCTTTTTGTTGGGGTATTTTATCACAGCAGCAGAAGAGGATCTAAAGCATGTAATTCCAAGCAACTGGCAGCTCTGTTCTTTTTAGAATCTCCAAATAGCAAAGCGGGTCTCAATAGCAAAAAAAGGGACAGCCAGATTTTTAGGGCATTATACCAAACACAGGGCATCGCTAGGACACAGGGTTCAATGCTTAGATTTCTAGTGTCAATTTTTTTTGTTATTGCTGTTTTGTCTTTTAAAACCCCTCTTTGATGTGAGTTCCTTTTTTTATATAAATATTTTAAATGATGTATGTATGTGTGTTCAAGTTTGYACACCTGAGTGCAGTTGCTTGCAGAAGCCAGAAGAGGGCATCAGATCCAGATTGCTGCGAGCTAGCAGCGTGGATGCTGGGAACCAACTGTAGGCTCTCCATGAGCATCCACACTGCTGGCTTACCCAACCACTGAGCCACATCTCCAGTCCACGATTGGCTTTCTTAAAAATAGAAGCATACAACGTTCGTGGCTTGGAACTAGTTCGTTCCTGCTTTGGGACTAGAGTAAATATTTACATGGAATGAGTTTGAAAATCTGTGTCTTTCACAGTGCAGAGCAAGTTTTCTCAGGCAAAGTACGGCTCACACCTGCCCAGCACAGGGAGGGAGAGTGGTAAAGTGTGTGAAGTTTCTGGCGTGGCTGCTCTGCTCTAGATTGGTAAGTACCCTAGATACTCACGCTTCGTCGCAAGGCCGGATGCCTTCAAAGCACTTGAATGAAAACGAATGCACAATTTGTCACCTGACACAATTGGAAAGCTTTCACTCTTCAAAAATAAGCTTCTGCCAGGCAGTGGTGGCACACGCCTTTAATCCCAGCACTTGGGAGGCAGAGGCAGGCGGATTTCTGAGTTTGAGGCCAGCCTGGTCTACAGAG
>BDUI01000021.1:597672-611811 GCA_002335545.1 Apodemus speciosus
TCTTAGTTAAATGGTTGGATCTGGAAAATATGATCCTAAGTGAGGTAACCCAATCACAAAAGAACACACATGGAATGCAGTCACTGATAAGTGGATATTAGCCCAGAAGCTCTGAATATTCAAGACACAATTCACATATCAAATCATTCCCAAGAAGAAGGAAGGAGAGGACCCTGGTCCTGGAAAGGCTTGATGCAGCATTGTAGGCGATTACCAAGACAGAGAAGTGGGAGGGGGTTGACTGGAGAACAGGCGGAGGGAAGAGGGTTTATGGGACTTATGGGGATGAGGGAACCAGGAAAGGGAAAATCATTTGGAATGTAAACAAAGAATATAGAAAAAAAAAAAAGAGTCATTAGAAGAACAGCACCTCAAGAGAAAGGCTTTTCGGAAGATGTGTGAGTTTCTTCTTCTCCATTCTCAACACAAAGAAATTATCTGGTCACTCAGGGTTTTGTCGTGCGCTGAGAACAGCAAAGGGAGAGCCAGTGAGATAGCTCTGGATGCCACCTAAGTATCTATGAAAAATTTAAAGTCATTCTGCATGGAGTATAAAGCAAGGCCATGTCCCGCCCCCGGCCATGGCTTAACGACATAGGGTCAAAACTGACGTCTCCCCATTTCCTCAAAAGGAGGGGGGGCAGTGATTCACGGTACCTACCAACCAGTATTTGCACATAGCCCACAAGGTAACAGGCTGTTCAAGAGAAAGAAGGACAATTCCACTGTTTTTACCACTGGAAACCAGAGTACAATCTTAATGTGTTTTGTCGCGGAGAGTGGTGCCTTCTAAATGGAGATGAGGGGCAATGGAGGACAGCGAGCAAATGAACGCATGGCTTGGATTCACTTGTTTTTGCCTTTTGAGACAGGCTGTTACGGGAAAAAGGCCCTGGAAAGCCTCAAGCTTACGGCGATCCCCCTGCCTCTGCCTTCCAGGTGCTAGAATTAAAGAAACATGCCATTACCCTTGGCTCGTAAATATGAATTCTTTTATAATAAATCCTTTAGAGTGTGAGTGTGTATGTGTGTGTGTGCACTTGGGAGTGTGTGCACACACACTCGTGTGCGTGCAAGAGTGAGTGAGTGTGTGTGTTTGTGTGATGGAGGATGCACACGCACAYACGCCATGGTGATCATATGGACGTCAGAGAACAGTGTTGAGAATCAGTTTTCTAGCACCTTGTTGAGTCAGAGTCTGTCTTGTTTCTACCATCCTGCCATGGGCCTCTGGGTAATACTTCTGTCTCCATCTCCCATCCCCCCAGAGGAAGGCTGGGGTGACAGACACATCCCATACCATCAGGCTTCTTTTAAAGCATGGCTTCTGGGGGTCGAAGTTGGGTGATCTGGCTTGTACAGCAAGTATTTCTCCTGAGCCACCTTGCCAGCCAATGAGCCAATGAGCATGAGTCCAGTCCCTTCTCTGCCTGATGCCCCAGTACATTGTTAAGTCATCTCCATCCCTTCACTTTCAACAATGAGGGGCGTAGTGGGCCTGATCCAGTTCTGTGGGAAGTTACAAGGCTCGAAGGGGGGCAAGTTAACAGTTTTATAAATACAACAAATCATTTTAATTTGTAAAGAAAATATCTTGTGTGGGATTGTGTGTACGTGTATGTACATGTGTGAGTATGTATGTGTGTTCTGTGTGTATGTTTGTGTGTATGTATGTGTGTGTGTGTGTGTGTGTGTGTGTGTGTTATGCGTATGCATGTGCCTGTGGAGACCAAAAGAGGCATTAGAACTGGAGCCACAGCTGGCTGTGATCTTCTTAATAGAAGTGCTGGGAACTGAACTTGGGTCCCCTAGGAGAGCAGTAAATGCTGTTAACCACTAGGATATCTCTCCAACTCATTTTCTTTTTTTATTATATATATAGATATGTATACACACATACACACACACACACACACACACACACATATATATATATAATTTCACACATGAGCACTGCATTTATGCTTCTCCATCCCTCTTCCAGAGTCTTTTTCTAAGTAAGTTCCTGAGGGCCAAGTAAATTGAATTCCAGTACTGACTGGACTCAGATGAAGTTGGTGAGAGAAGTTTGGCAGAGTAAACTGAGAATTTGTCATCGGGTTTACCTATTGCTCCTCCCCAAAACTGACTTTGGATAAATTCTTGATTGGGCTCCAGATTCCTTCTATGGAAAATGGGCATAATGTTTGCTCATCCATCTTTGCCATATCCCTTCCTTCCTCTGTGCCCTTGTTTCTCAACCCCAGGGCACAGGATGTTCCCAGTGACCTGAAGACCTCCCACTCGGCCTGGCCTCCTCAGGACCTGGAAACACCAAGCTAAGGAGGCAGCCTTTGCCACATGGACGTTTTGGGTTGTGGGGGAGCAAAGTGTTTATTTCATCTTACATTTCCAGGTCACACTTCATCACTGAGGGAATTCAGGGCAGGAACTGATGCAGAGTCCACGGAGAAATGCTTTTTTACTGGTTTGCTGTTTATTTCTTTACTTAGCTAGCATCTCCTCCCCTCTATCTTTCAACAGAAATATTTTTTATTTCTTTTAAAGATTTTACTTATATGAGAATGCTGTAGCTGTCTTCAGACACACTAGAAGAGGGCATCAATTCCATTAGAGATGGTTGTAAATCATCATGTGGTTGCTGGGAATTGAACTGAAGACTTCTGGAAAAGCAGTCAGTGTTCTTAACCACTGAGCTGTGTCTCCAGCTGCCTCAACAGAAATCTTAATACCCCACAGCAAGAAAAAATTATGAAGTTGAATCAATACATTAGTATAAATACATGACTTAGAAAGCACACAAACAATTTTGAAATGTAATTGGTTAAAGATTAAGTTTCCTGTGTGTCACAGTGAATGGGAAGTGGTAGAACAAATGAACAGCTCTTAAGTATTGAATTAAAGCAGGAAGAACAGCCTGTGGCACACTGGGATGTAATATAACTTCAAAAAATCTTACACCTGCTGGCATATGCCTTTAATCCCAGTATTTGGCGGAGGGGGGGGTGGCGGGAAGAAGCAGGTCAGCCTGGTTTACATAGTGAGATGCTGTCTCAAAAAATAAAAATAAACATTCAAATGAGTTTCATTTCTCTTCCAATTGTGCTTTAACATGTAATTATAGCCATACACAGACTCTGGTTCCCTATATTTTTTTCTAGTAGTAAGCATTAATGATGCAGAGATTTGTAAGAAAAAGACTTTCCTATAATACTTAGCATCTGATAAAATCTTGCAAATTATGTCAGCATCATTAAGGGCTTGCTTCATTTCAGTCAGGTCTATTTTAAATACCTCTTGATTTTTAATATTATGATTTAATTCTAATATTTTTGGGGGGTGGGGTGGGCACTCCGTGTTTGAACTAGAGCACTGAGCGCACACTCTAACAACAAATCTGGTGTAGCATTAGGAGACAAGTTTTAATGCCAGGATTCTTATCCCATCATTTCCGTCTCTTAGCTGTGTGAACTGCAGCAAATTTTTGTAACCCCTCCTTCTGTGCCTCAGTTTTCTCATTGTGTGTCATATAGTGATAGAGCCTCCTTATGATCATTTTGGGGAGGGAGCTTTTTGTTTGTTTGTTTGGTTGGTTGGTTGGTTTTTCGAGACAGGGTTTCTCTGTGTAGCTCCGGCTATCCTGGAACTCACTCTGTAGACCAGGCTGGCCTCAAACTCAGAAATCCGCCTGCCTCTGCCTCCCAAGTGCTGGGATTACAGGCATGCACCACCAGGGAGGGAGCTAAATAAACCAGTGAATAGTAAAAGTCTGATGTTTGTGTGGTGGATTGAATAGGTTTGGCTCCCACAGACTTGTGGGTTTGAATGCTTGGCCATAGGGAGTGGCACTTTTAGGAGTTGTGGCCTGGTTGGAGGAAGTGTGTCACTGTGGGAGGGCCTTGAGGTCTCCCATGCTCAAGCCATGCCCAGTGTGACATACAGTCTCCTACTGCCTGAGGATCAAGATGGAGAACTCTCAGGTCCTTCGCCAGCACCATGTCTGCTGCATGCTACCATACTTCCCATTATGGTGATAATAGACTGAACCTCTGAAACTGGAAATCAGCCCCAATGAAATATTTTCTTTTTTAAGGGTTGCCTTGGTCATGGCGTCTCTTTACAGCCATTACAGTCTATCTAAGACAGTCTGGCACCTGGGAAATGGCCCCCAAATTATAGTGATCATTATCATCAACCATCTGCAGCACCAGTTGACTTGGCTTGTGCCGCAAGCCCAGGGCTTTCTGCAGGAATGGTGCTCTCAGCAGCTGCTGATCCTTAGAGACTGATGCGGTCTTTGCTGAGTTCTGCTCCTGGCATGTAAAATAATATATAAGTAACGTAAAGCTATTTGGGACTTGGAGAGTGGGTTAGAAACTCGGCTAGGGCTGCGTTCTATAGGAGAGACTGCTTACATTTTATTGGCTTGCATGTGCTTTGAACAAATGAGTGACCTTTGAGGGGGCAAGATAAGGAGGGAGTAGACGTGTAGTTTCCTGGGGCCTTAGGGTTCTGAATTGTGCAGGGTTGTATTGGCAAGGTAGGTGACAAGAAAATGTCCTTTTAAGAGCACAGGACTGGGCAGGATTGTGTGTGCGTGCATGTGTCTGTATGTGTGCATGTGTGTGTTGTATGTATGCATGTGTCTGTATGTGTGCATGTGTGTGTTGTATGTATGCATGTGTCTGTATGTGTGCATGCTATGTGTGCTTGTGTGTACATGTGTGTGTATATATGTATGTGTGTGTATGTGTGTGTACTGAAAAGCTATTCCTAAAGCTCTTATGCAAAATACTTAGAATGAGCCAAGGCACATTTTTTTAAAGGGCAAAGTTGAAGGACTTGTATTTTCTCATCCAAAGCTTATAAAGCTACAGTCGAGACAGCGTGACACCAACATATTAACTAGGTATACAGCTTGGTGGAGTAAAATTCAGAGTCCAAAAGCCTTCATGGTTTTGTTTAATTGATTTTTAAAATAAAAGTGCCAACGCAATCCGCTGGAGAAGAGATAGTACTTCTTGGGCCAAGGGGATGGCTCAGCCCCTAAAGCATTTCATTTTAAGCAGGAGGACCTGAGTTCAGTCTCCAGAAACCGTGACTAAATACCCAGCCAGGTGGTTTGCACTTGTAATCCCAGCAGTGAGGAGGTTAAGGCAGGAGGGTTCCTCAGGCCAGCTGCTCTAGCCTACTCATCTCCCAGTCAGTGCGAAACCCTGCCTCAAAGGATCCCGAGGAGAACACTTGAAGCTGACATCTGGTCTCCACGAGCACATGCGTGCATGTTCACACGCATGCACGCACAGATGCGTTAAAARGAAATTGTAGCACTTCTAACAAATGATGGATCTTCACATGATGAATTCGAATATTGGTCTCACGAGATGCATAAACATGGACCACAGGCTCAAGCTTACGGGATCAAGCAGTAAGGATCTTAGAACAGAACACAAGAGGAAACCCTTGAGGCCTCAGGACTGCTGAGACCAAGTTTGTGAAAGAAAAAAAAAGTATCCATTTTTTTTCTTGACAAAATATAAAAAGTCTGCACTTCAAAATATAGATGGACAAATGGAAGCAGAGGCAGGCTTGGGAAACTGTTTGCAGAACTCATATCGACAAAGAACCTGTGTCCACAGCATGTACCCGTGGGATCATTAATAAGCAGACAAAACCAACTTAAAATATGTAAAGTATCTAAATGGACATTTCACACACCCTCCCCCCCCCCCAAGATGTCAGTGACTCTTAGGCATGTGAAAGGACAGTCAGTGTGTCATTAGTCACTGTGGAAATGCAGATTAAAGCCACGGGGGATGCTGTTACACCCACCACAGCGGTTATACTTTAAAAAGATGGGAAATGTCAGCATGGATGTGGAGAAATGGGAGCCATCACATGGGCTAGAGGAACTGTCAATTATAGCCACTTTGAAAATAACTTGGCAGTTTCTTAAAAAGTGAAAAGTGCATTTTCATATCACCTAGGAATTTTAAACATTTACGCCAGAGAAATAAAGGCAGCAAGACATATACAAAGGTTCATAGCAGTTTTTTTTTTTTTTTAAGTATAGAATAGAGTTTATTCAGGGCATGGGGAGGGGAGTTAAGGGGGTAGTAGAGGCAGAGACAGGCAGAGAGAAGGAGAGAGTAGAGAAGCAGAGGCCAGCCATGACCACATGGAGAGAGGCGGGAGGGGAAGGGGGAAGGGAAGAGCCCAAGAGGGTAAGAGAGAAGCAATTGGGAAGCAGGAGTAAGAGCTATTCATAGCAGTTTTGTTCATAACAAAATAAGAACATAAAATCCCATCAATAAATCAATGGGCAGTGTGTAGCACAGCCACACAATGACAGGCTATTGACACAGGCCCGTGTTTATCCACGTAATGACATGTCAATAACGGCAAAAAGAGACTGATGCATGCGGGGTGCTGGACATCTCACATAGTGGAAGAGGCCAGACACAAGAGACCACATCACACCAGATTCTGTTCATAGGAAATGGCCAGAAAAGGCAAATCTCTAGGAACGATACATGCATGATTGCCCAGGGCAGGGATGGGGTGTGGATGGAGATTAGCCGTGTGAGGGGTCAATGAGATGATAGAAATATTCTAGAGTGGCTTCCTGGAGTTGATTGTACACGTTGGTACATTGCACGAAGACATATCGCTCTGTTCTCTTTGGGAGAAACAAACGATGCTGTTTGGAAATGCTAATCACTAGCTGTGTAATCTCAGACACAGCTAACTYCTTTTTTTGTTTTGTTTTGTTTTGTTTTTTATTTTCCGGAGTAGATACGTAGAAGTGAAATTGTTGTTTTGCATAACTAATACCTTAACTTCAGAAGAAACTGCCGAACTACTTGAGATGCATGTGGGATATTTTCAACAGTGTACTCACAGCTAACTTCTTGCCTCCGTTTTCAGCCATTAAAATTGGGAAAACTAAGAAGTCCATACACCGAAAACAACAGTAGGACTCTGACTACGGTGTGGGCAGCGTGGGAAACCCAGCATCGACTGTGGAAGCTGGCGGCAGGTGCTAGTTCCACCCCATCCTACTGCGATCCAGCGCTAGTGGAACTTAATTCAGATCTGAAGAAGGTTTTGGATTTCAGTGTGTAGAGAAAACAGCGAGCCTGGTGAAAACAGATCCTGGGATCCTGAGGGGCTACATCTGCACGTGGCGTCTCATATTAGTCTTGAGCTTGGAGCATCAGTTCCGCCCCCCTCCCCCACCCCCCAGACAAGGCTGTTTCCTCGTAGTGGCATTGATAATGGACGCATAGTCCTGAAGTCTGTAATGTGGAAGCAGGTGGCTGTTCCCACCCAGGTCCCGCGGGTGTTTAGGCAACATCCACTATCATTCAAGTCTAGGTAATTTGGTGTCTCAGAAGAGGGCCAGCTCTCCCAGTCTAGGGGGCTTTGAAATGATGCCTTTGTGAACCTCCAGAGGCTATGTAGATGCAGGGCCAGAGAGGTTATCCAAGGCAAGGGGTATCACTTGAGGAAATGCCAGAGGCCAGAGGGAGCTGGCTGAGTTTGGGCTAGCGTTGCTATGGAGAGCAGAAAAGAAGCAAAGGTCAGGGTCTTTGGAGATGTTTCAGGAGCCACAATGAAGTTTTCACTTAATCTTGAAGACAAGTGGTGAGGAGCTCAGAGCAGGTGGTGAACAAGCTCAGATATCCTTGCTTGGTCCTAAAAGCACCTGTGTGCCATCCCTCCTAGGTGTTGTGACCCGGGACGCGCATTCAACCTGAAGTGTGCTGCTGTTCCTTGATCCACTTGTGCCCATGCTTGCGCCCAGCTGAAAAACCGTCCCCCAGCTACCCTGAAGGGACTTAAAAAGGCGTGCCGTGGCGGCTGAGAGCCGGTGGGGCTGGATCTTAGAAAAGCAGGAGACTTGTAAATATTTCATAAACTTCACTCTGGGCTCCTGCCCTGGCTGAGAGCCCATTCCGTAAGGCCAGGATGCAGAGGGGCAGGTGGGCTGGTTTCTACAGCATCGCCCCAAGGAGAAGCTGACAGCGCCACCCGCAAGCTGAAGGAGGCAGGAGCGGCCAGGGCTGGCTTCCGAAGCTGCTGGCTGCTGGGCTCAGGACCCCACGTGCACTGAGCTCACTTTAGCTGCAGCTAGGGATACAGGATACAGGCTGTGCTCAGTCTGAGCGTGGCTGCCCGCCACAGCGGCCACTGACAGCTGCTCAGCTGGGAGCTTTTTTTTTTTTTTGGATTCCTAACCAGCGACTCCTCACCCAGCTTTGTCGATCCTGGATCCAGAGGAGAGGGTTTTTCTCTTCTTGGAACACCTGAGCTGGGGTTTTACCTCCTTTCTGATTTTAACTAGTTCCCTCCATGAGAGCTGAATTTCAAATGCTCCACAAGGATAAACGCAGAGCCCCTGTGCTGGAGATGAGAGAGGGCGACAGCTTCTGAGGTTGCCTGCTAAGGGCTCTGAGGTACCTCCCCTCCATACCACCCTCCCCCCACCATTCAAAATGCCATTTAAAGCATTTGATACCTTCAAAGAAAAAATTTTGAAACCTGGAAAGGAAGGAGTGAAGAATGCCGTGGGAGATTCGCTGGGGATCTTACAAAGGTAAACTTTGAACTCAAACTTTAGGTTCATTTCTGAGTGGCTTCACATTGCCATTGTCTAAGATATTTTGTATGGTGTTTATAAAAGCGCATTTTAACGGGGAGGGGGCGGGTCACGTTAGATGGTTTCTGGTGCCTCTTCTAGAGCCAAGTTTATGTCTGGACAGAAAAGGTGCGTGGAAAGTATTGGGTCTTGCCAAGCATGCACAAGTTCCCGGGTTCAATCCTCAGCGCCAGGATGTGGGGTGGGAGGGTTTATTCAGGTCAGGAATATACCAAGGCAAATACTCTGTTTTATCTCTTGAATTACCACTTACCTGTTTATCTGTTAGGAAGATCACTCACTGCTGCTGGTATTATTATTTTTATGCTTGTTATAAGAATCAAAAGGAATTTCATGTTAATTCGGTAGCAATGATGTGCTTTGAGCTGAAATAACTGAAGAGAGTTTCACTATAAAAGTCAAATATTTGTAGTACCTTTTTTTAGTTTTAGACTCAAATGCATAATATAAAACAAGTGAAATGTCTCTTCATGATATCATTCTCAAAAAAGAGAGTAGCTGCCCTGTAATTTGTAGATGGTAACTTAGAACATTAGCATTCTGTAAGGGAGAAAAATCTTATGTAGTAGCAGTGGGAAAATTCCGCTCAATGAATTCAAAGAGATATTTAGTCCGTGACAGAAATCAACATTTTT
The DNA here is from genome assembly GCA_002335545.1 of Apodemus speciosus. NCBI lineage: Eukaryota > Metazoa > Chordata > Mammalia > Rodentia > Muridae > Apodemus > Apodemus speciosus. The sequence continues at coordinate 606,970 of BDUI01000021.1, forward strand.
ATATAAAATATATTACTAATAGTAGGAGAGTTTGCTGTGTATGAATGGTGTCACATTTTAATTTGTTCCTTTTTTTTCCTTTCCTTTTCTTTTCTTTTCTTTTTTTTAGACAATAGTAAATGTCTTCTCAGGTTTTGTGGTGAGTTAATCAGTAGTCATTATGTGCAAGGTAACATGATTCTTTTATTTCTCAGATATAGGGAATGTTAGCAATATCCTTGGTATCTTTTTTTTGGTGTTTGAATAATTATTTCTAATTCTAGCGTGAAAAATGACATTTGCCTTCTTCTTTTAGATTTTTTTAACATAAATTTCAAAGCATTAGTGCTTGAGACCACTTCTGAGTAACCTGATGATGTCTGAGAAGCTTCCTGTTTCTTGTTTTTACACCACACGTTCCTCTTGATGCTGAATTTTTCCTTGTGTCTCTCCTGATGAGGGTTTGTCCCATAAGAGGCTAGAGTTAGCAACCATCTCACTTCAGCAATTAGAGAGCTTCCCTCTGAGATGCCAGGTCATCACGTGCGGGGAGGACTCCGTGAGAGCACAGGAACCAGCCAAATATAGAAAATGATTATAAAAATTTTTTAAGTGAGTCTTCCATCCTTCTGCTGATCACTCTCCAGGTAGCATCTTCCTGTGGTGGCGCTCACTTGATTATAAATGAAAAAGGAAAGCGCATTAGTGTAATTGGCTGACCTGGGGGATAACAAAGACATCTGGCAACGTCAGGAATGAAAACCCTGGCTTTGGACCAGGGTCAGCACTGTCCTCCCAACCTCTGCTGAGTCTGTGAAGATCTGACAGAAAGTACTTAGTCCTTAGAAATGGTAACTTTGAACCCCAGTTATCCACCATCTCTCCCATGATTCCATTCTTCCCATGAGAGACATATGGTTAGATTTTGTCCTTAATTATTATACATTGGGTTTCATCAATAAGAAGAAGGGGCATTTGATTCCCATCTTATTATAAACATATTTAACCTTAAGCAAACTTCCACTTGATTGCTTTTATTGGGGGGGGGAGCTTTATCCATTTTGAAAATAGGAAACATCAATCGTAAGAGTGATTTATACGGTTTGGTTCGATGATTTGTATGGAGAGATTTTCGTTTATGAAGCCACTAGTCAGGTTCATGACTGAATTAGTAACTTCCAAGTCACACAGCTTCCACTTGAAATGGAACTAAGAGTCCAGGGCTCTTTGACCAACATCTGAAGCAGTGGTCCTCAACCTTCCTAATGCTGTGACCCTTTGRTTCAGTTCCTCATGTCCTGCTGACCCCAACTATAAAATTATTTTGCTCATACTTCATAACTGTAATTTTGCTACTGTTATGAATTATAATGTATATATCTGATACGGAAGATATCTGATATTCAACCCCCAAAGAGGTGGAGACCTCCTTGAGGTTGGGAACTACTGGTCTGGAGACTTGTACCATAGAACAGTGAGCACAAGGCTAGGAGGAGAACACACTGAACAAATTCTGGACAGTGCCATTACTGACACAGTCCTGGATGGCTTTAGAAGGACCAAACCAAATCCAAGATTCGGCGTTTTCATTGGCGGACCTTAGGTGGAAATTGCTAGCAGGGAGGAAAGGAGAATACTCAATCCTCAGTCCTGTGATCTCTGTCAGAATTAGCCAGACAAGCTCTGCCACAAGTCTATAAGATAGTTTACCGAGAGCCCAGCATAGAAAGGGGGCATTTCCTCCTTATCCCGGGACCACCAGGTGATAGAATCCAAGCTTAGCAGTGAAACAACGTATGTTTTCTGTTTCCAAGGGCATTGGGAGGTCAGAAGCCCTGCTTTTAGCTACACAGGTGAAGGGAGTTACAGGCATGGTCCCATCAGGATATTTAAGACTGTGACTCCCAAATAAATAAATAGTTTAAAAAAAAAAAAAAGACTGTGAATGCCATCTCAACGGAATTCTGAAGATTCTCTTTTTTAATCAGGGACCGTTCCTCCTGGTTTCGGGGAGTGGTCGCCAAGCAGGGAAGCCTTTGAGAGTTAGCACTTGGGTTTGGTTACAGTCAGCTTTTCCTGGAGAGCTTTTCCTGGAGAGCAATTGCTCAACTGGAAGCACGGAGAGAGTTTCGGAAGTTTCGGAGTGAGCAAAGATGCCCACCCATATACCGGAGCCTTGGACTCTGTAGTTAACACAGAAGGCATTGGACTTGGGGTGTGCGTCCCAAAATTAGCTTGCAAATTTGTTCAGTTTCGGGGACAATGGGGGGCAGTCCATGACTGTTCATCCATAAAAATGCAATAATTATGGCAAGCGCATACGATAGTCCAGACCCTGTAGTTGATTTAATACTATTAAAAACCCCACGAAGAGGAGACTAACACTTGTGCAATTTTATAGATGAAGAAATCAAGGCACAGAGAGGTTGATGAAGTTGTCCAAGGGCACATAGCTTACAGATAGCTTCAGTTTCAAACCAGAAGTTCTATGTCAAAATTCTTTTTTTTTTGGCCACATTATTTTTAATTGACGCGTAATAACTGTATATTCGTGGAGTATGGTGTGATGATTTGATGCATTATCCAATGTAATTTTCACATCAAGATACTTAGCACTCCCATCTCCCTAAGCATCCAGCATCCTCTGCATCAGGAACTTTGGAACTCCTCTGGTTCTTCATAAAATAGACAATAAGTTGCTGTAAACTATGGCTGTCCTCCGTTCCTTCCTGCTTTCTCTTCCCTGTCTAGTTTCTGGTGACTATTATTCTACACATGACTTCTGCGATATCACATCTCTCCCTCCCCCCTCCCTCCCCTTTCCCTCCTTTGCTCTCTCCCTCCCTCCCCCTCCCTCTGTGTAGCAGGGATACTGGGAATTGAACCCAGGTCCTCATGCTAATGTTGCATTTGCGTAATGGACAGATGTACCACACATGCACTTACTGTTCCACCAACAAAGAACCCTGTTAAAGATGCTCTGAGATGACAGGAGCCTAGGCTCCAACTGCTGTGATATCCTTGATCTATCTGCATGACCTTAGGCAAATAACATGGTGATGCCAGGTGATTCTACTAAGCCATGTCAGACCACACCCCATCAGTGCTCACAACATCCCCCAAAGTTCAACTTCATTCCACCAGTGTCTTCTCAGTCCACTCTGGACTATATAGACTTCTTGGAATTTTCTTTTTCCCGAGACAGGGTTTTCTCTGTGTAGCTCTGGCTGTCCTGGAACTTACTCTAAATCAGGCTGGTCTCAAACTCACAGAGATCCCCCTGCCTCTGCCTCCCAAGTGCTGGGATTAAAGGCGTGGGCCGTCACTACCTGACTGACTTCCTGGCACTTATTGGAGTTCCTCAAACCTACTTCTGTTCTGGCTTTCATAAGGCCTGTTCCCAGGGAGAGCTATTCTAGTTTAATCCACCCCTCTCACCCACTTCCCAGTGCCACTTGCTTCCTTTGATTCTACCGCTGCGAGGCAGGATTCTCTGAAAGCAGAGCGTGAGCCAGGGAGTCTGTGGGAGCCTGAACTATAATCCATCAAAACCAAACTAATTCATAAAACATGTGATGGAGGAAGCAAGGCAGGGTAGGGACGCCGAGAGGGCGATGCAAAGCTGTAGTCTCAGGCAACCGGCGGGGTAGGCTGGGGAAGGTAACCCGCACGGAGGACCAGCCTCGCACACCATCGTCGATGCATTAGTCAGTCAGGGGCTGTGGGCTCACCAGGCGTGGAGGCTTCGTACCTGTGGGCAGTTTTAGAAGGGAGGGCTGTGCTGTCTTAGCAGCCCTGAAAGCAGAGGATATGTGGCTGCTCCAGGCATGTGCTGGCCTGGTCATCTTGCTCATGCATTGCAATGCCTGAAGAGCCAACCATCCCATGAGTCAGACCTACTTGCTTCTCTCAGGATGATGAGTCCTTTCAGGTTCATCTCCTTCTTGGCTTCATGCTCTTAATCCGCCGAGATACCTTCCAGAGAAGCTACCAGAACAAACCGTAGCTCCCACAGTCACGACTGGTCTTTCCTATTCAATTATTTTGATTGCTTCCACTTCTGTTGGTTCCCCTGGGAAGTTGACCCTGACCGCCAGCCCCGAGGGATCTGAAACCAAGTTGATATTTCCTTCCTGGGGCTTGGTTAATGAACCTACCCATTTTCAGGTCACTACAAGACTAAAGAACACCAGGGGAATGTCTCAGTAAGTATCTGGGCGCCAAAATAGCCACAGTCCTAATCTCTCCTCAAGACCAGGATCCATTTTGCTTGTTGACGTGGTGATCCTTGGTCTTTCTGCAGTCTTTCCCGAGGGCCTCAAAGTGGCCAGGCAGTAGTCATAGCCCCTTATTTAATGGGAGGTCCTTTGAGTTCCACACGTGATCTTAGCCAAGAGATCAAGAGGCGATTCCAAGGTGCTGGAGAGATGGCCCAGTGGTTGGGAGTGTCTACTGCTTTTGCACAGGACCCAAGTTCAGTTCCCAGCACCCACATCTGGATGGAAGCTGCCTATAACAGCAGCATTAGGGGATCCATTACTCACTCTGGTCTCTGTAGGCACGGCACACATGTACAAATCCACACAGACACACAAAAATAAAAATAAAATCTTTTTGAAAAAAGAAATGACTCTATGAAGTTCCAAGTGGGGTAGTTCTTCCTGGTGAGCCAGGATCTGTCAAGCCATGAGCTGAACTCTGGAGAGCTAAGTTACACCCCAAGTGTGACGGAGGAGTAAGGGTGGGCAGGGGTACTTCTCTCATCTTTTTTTCTCAGACTTAGGCATTCCCCATTAATTAGCCCATGATTATCAGGGTGGGATGCAGACAGGCATGGTGGTGGAGCAGTAACTGAGAGCTTTA
>BDUI01000021.1:616627-635898 GCA_002335545.1 Apodemus speciosus
GACTACCAGCCCAGGGATGGCACCACCCACAATGGGCCCTCCCACCCTTGATCACTAATTGAGAAAATGCCCCACAGCTGGATCTCATGGAGGCACTTCCTCAAGGGAGGCTCTTTTCTCTATGATGACTCCAGCCTGTGTCAAGTTGACACAGCCGGTACATATATATTCTCCCTTAATTCCCAACACCGTCTTGAGAGGACTTACCCCATCTGACTTGGAATCTCACAATAAACACTTACCCAACGCTGGCAAGTCAGTGGCGTCTAAGCACTCATAAAGTGATCTGCAGGTTCTGCTCGCTGTGTATGACCGACATTGAGCTTGTTTCTTCTCAAGTGCAAAACCTTTTCCATAGTCTGTGGAACATTTGGATTCACTGGCAGGTTAACTGTTCTGAAAACACTTGAAGACTTCTCAGGCTACGTTCTCAGCCAGACCCTGGGGCTTAGACTCTTACTAGACAAGCGTACATATGAACAATGCAAGGAACCTCCTAGTGTGTAAAAGGCCCCAGCCCACACTCTTCAGCTTTCTATATCTAGAGAAACAGCAATGCTGGCTCTCACCCTGGAAAGAATGAAGAGTCTCTGATCTAAATGAAGAACCACAGGCAAACATGGAGAGATGCCAAGAGTGGTCTAAACAGCTATTATGGATAATTAAAGCCCTCTATTTCTCAAGAAAGGAATTCTTTTTTTTCTCCCTTATTCATGACCAAATGGGCCCTCCATCCTCCAGAGAGAGATTATTTGAGGGTAGGAAGAATACATTCTCACCCTATCTCTGAGGGCAGCAAGTCTGGAGTGATGTGTGGGCTGACCCCCAATTCCATTCGGTTGAATGAAGACTCATTGTCTACATGAATGGTGCTGAGCCCTGGGAACAAAGACGGGGTGGGGTCTTCTGCCTACCAGGTGGGGCAGGTCTTCATTCCTGAACATATGCATGATGTGGTGTATTTACTCTCTACCCCTATGCTGAAGAAGACAAAAAAAAATCACATCTCTAGCTCTCAACCTGATAAGCATCCAGACAGAGGAATACAAACTCCTCTTGTGGTACCATGGGATGCAGAGAATGTGTTTAGCACAAAACAAACAAAACAGAAGCCACAGCAAAGCACTGAACACGGGGCATGCTGCAGAGCCTGTAGGTTAGTTGATGTGCATGCCTTTATAGGCTGTGATATTTTACGCTTTGTAGCATAAAACCTTAGCAGCTCCAGAACATTTTTGTTATAGAAGAAATGGGAGATTCAGAATAGCTGAGATACTTGCCCAAAGCCACACAGCTACTCAGCACAGTCACGTTGTCTGACTGTCTGAAGTGTGCTTTGTCCGGGTCTTCCTCTTTGAGCTTACCTATGTAAAAACACCAACCCAATCCAACAACAGCAAAACACAGCAAAATCGCAGCAACGTACTTATTTTATTTCTGAGACAGGGTCACATTATGTAGCCCTTGCTCTCTAGAAAGTCACTGTGTAGACCAGGCTGGCCTCAAACCTCACTGAGATCCACCTGTCTCTGTCTTCAGAGTCCTGAGATTAAAGGCATGTTTCACCAGGCCTGGCAGATTTAAGTTTTAATTTTATCATTGGTATATTTCTGTTTTGCTTGTTTTTTATTTTTATTTTTAGCATAGAAGATGAAGCCCACAGTCTTATACACAACAGGCAAGTGTTTCTTCACTGAACCAGCCCTCCCACTATTTAAATATTTTTGAAACAAAACAATCTGATTTTTTATACCTTCTTTGATAAAAATGAAATCTTCGTCATTTTGATGTCTTCTTACCTTTATCCAGACTGAGCAAATGCCTCACACACAGCTCAGGAGGTCTCTCTAGGATCCACATTTGCTTCTGACCCTGTGGTCTCTTAAAGCAGTGGCTCAGCTGTCCTTTTTTACAAGGGAGACTGGACCAAGCACCTAGTGTCTTAGTTGCTCTGTTCACTCAGTCTCTGCCTCTATTATGAGGAAGTGGCTACAGATCAGGTAAGTAGCTCTAGACCCTGTTGTTCAAAGAGCCCACCCTTCCTTCATCTGAGGATCGTTACCCTTTTTGCATTACTACGGTGACTCCCATACTGTTGTGCATTTTCTTGGGAAGGTCTCAGACTATCTTAGCTATTTATAAGAGAATGCTCACGTTGATCTCAGGATGTTTTAGCTGGTACATGCACAAGAGGATGCTTACGTTGGTCTCCGAATGTCTTGGCGGGTAGTGTGTACAAGAAGATGCTTGTGTGCGTTTGGGTTTCTAGGCAGCAGACTGTAAGACAGGACTAGACAGAGGAGACACATGCTGAGAGAAACCGAGGAGGTAGTGGGGTGTTTCTGGGGAGCACCTAGACCATGTGCTGTCTTTGGACAGAGAGGGAGGAGAGCCAGGTTAGGGAGAAGGGGTTCAGGTCACGGTACACAGCTTCGTCTAGTGACTGTTACTGTGTATGTGTGCGTCTTCCTTCCCTAACAGCACAGGAGCTGGAGGAGAGTGGAGAGCATGCCACATTCGTCACTGCTCTTTGTCAGCAGCACAGTGCCTGGCACGTAGTAGGTGCTTAGTAAAAGTCTGCTGTGCTGACCCGAATCTAAGGACTGTATATTTTCCTGTATCTGTGCTTCAAACCTTGTCAAAAGGAACTGCCAAAAGTATCTTCTGAATGGATTCGTGGGGAAAGGAAAGCACTTTGTTTTTATAAAGTGTTTTGTTAACAATTACATTAGCTACTTATATTAATCTAATATTTATGAAAACAGAATCATACTCAGAAGGATTACAGTGTCACAGGATATAAATAGCTCCTTTTGTGTGTCGTATGTGTGTGTACATACGTGTGTGTATGTGTGCCTATGTGTGGGTGGGAGTGGAGGTCAGAGACTGACTTCTAGTGTCTATTTCAACTACTATCCACTTTATTCTTGGTTTTGTTTACTTATTTATTATTATTGTTAGAGTATGTGTGCATGTGTGCATGCATGTGCTTGCTTCTGTGTGCCTGTGAAGGTGAGAGGACAACTTTCAGGAGTTGCTTCTTTCCTTCTACTGTGGGACCTGAGGACTGGACTTATGTCCTCAGGCTTGGCTGACTGGAACTTTTCCCTTCTGAAGCTTCTTGTCTTTCCTCCACTTTATTTCTGAGACAGCGTCTTCATTGAAGCGGGGCTCGTCAGTTTGTCCAGGTTGCCTTTAGCTCCTCCCCTAACGTTATAATTACAGACATGCTCTACAATACTTCGATTTTTATATGGGTGCTGGGGATTCACATTAGGGTCCTCACATTCGTGTGGCGAACACTTTACTTACTGATTCATCTCTCCACTACACAAGCAACTCTTGTTTCATAACTGATTCTGCACAGTTCACTCCATTACTTTTATTGCTTGAGAAAAAGGTAATGGGCTACAAGAACATACCATCGCTTGAACCTATAGAAATCAGTGGAAACAACCTGCAAGTGTTTTTTTTCCTTGCATATAATCTTAGCAAGCTTCAAGTGACTCTAAAATAAAGGTTTCCCGTAACAGTGAGTTGGGCCACACCATGAGGTTGTCCCATCTCTCTTTCAGCAGGAATCCAGTATGGTGTACTGTTAAGGACATGGACTCTGAATCTGAGTGTGCATACTGTCTCAAATGAGATCTCCTCTGTAAATGGCACTGAGGTATTTCACCTCACTGGGTTTGTGTGAGATTTAAGAGACTTTTTGCCTTTTTCTATAAGGCCACACTCTGCAGTCCAGGTTGGAATCAGACTCGCTCTGGCATTCAGGTTTATACTTAAGATCCTCCTGCCCTTACCCACCATGTGCTGGGATCAGAATTGACACTGCCGACCCCAGCAGATTTGGATGATTTCGCACCTATGAAATTCCAACACAATATCCAGAACATTGGTCATGTCAGCCATAATTCTCTACTTCAATAATGATGATGATGATAAGTTTTACAGCACAAGCCGAGCCCTCCTGTGGGTTTCCTCTTTTGGTTGCTTGGCGCCATCTTTATTTTTTACTTTGTGCATCTTGTCTCACCTTGAATACTGGCTTTTTTTTTTTTAATTATCTGTTCCTTTCATGATGAAGAAAAATTGATGGGACCAATGAGGAGGGAGATGCCATCGAGCTGAACGAAGACGGACGGCCCGTGCGGACATCCAGAACACGCCTCCCTGTCTGTGACTGCAGCTGCTGTGGCATCCCTAAGCGGTACATCATTGCTGTCATGAGTGGCCTGGGATTCTGCATTTCCTTTGGGATTCGGTGCAACCTTGGAGTGGCCATTGTGGAAATGGTTAACAATAGCACTGTGTATGTGGACGGGAAGCCAGAAATTCAGGTCAGTGTGGAGATACAGCAAGTGTGTGTGTGTGTGTGTGTGTGTATGTAAAAGCCAACAGAGCAATTCATTGATTGATGTAAGAAACACATGGAGTAACAACCTCATTCTGGGCCCAGGGCATGGTGATAGAGATAGCATGCTTACTAACAGCAACTGGGACCTTGGGCTCCGGGAGACATATAGTATAAGTAACAATTTTGTATGGCAGCTGCTATGCCAGTATGGCTGTACTAAATTCTTGGGCTCCTCTAGGAGTGGATAGACCATGATTTTGGTATTGTGACTTTCCAGAGAAAGTGATGGCTGAACCATACAGATAGTTGGTGGGACAGGAAGAAAAATGTTTGAAAAAAAAAAAAAAGAATATTGTATGCAAAGAACTGTAAGAGAGACAGACAGACAGAGAAACCATGATGTGTTAGGAACACGAGACCCTCACTTTTTGTCTACATGTGTACTGTGAACCCCCTTGAGCCCTATGGACAACTTAGTGAAACTTTGGCCAAAGATAATGTTTGAAATCTTAAGTATAATAGAAAAAGGATTATATGGGGAGGTAATATATTAAAATGTAGAACATATTTACAAGTCAAATTTATGGGGTAGAAACCTAGGCTTTCTTACCAGTACATTAGATGGCAAAATCTAGCAAAGTGCCTGATATTGCTACAATTTTAAGGTTGAAGTATAAACAATAGCTTGAGATCATGGCAGTAACTATAATGTAATTTGAATGTGTTTCTGGCTTTTCCCTCATGACATAGTTGTGGGACTGATAGTGTCATGTTTTTAAACTATGCTTATATTTGCAGAAATTCTAGCTTTCTATCAACAGGTCAAAAAGATAAAAATACTGACTTTTCTATGGTTTATTAAACACTCTACTGCAACTTTGCAAAACTGCCCATTGAGATGGAATTCCAGGGAAAAGAATTGTTCTAGAAACATGAACCAAAGGAATTCACCCAAGAAYGTTCTATTCCAAAGTTTTACCCCAGAGATTATGCAAATCTATGAATTGTTTTGCCAAGTATTTTCATGGAACTCTTAATAAATACTATGTATTAAGTTTTTAAAAACCCCGACTTTTCCCCATCCAAGTTCTCAGACACAGGATACCTCCACAGATCCCGGGATGATCCCTACTCAATGGGAAGAGACCTGTAGACATGTGATAAGCATTGGGACTCATTTAGGTTCTGGTACTAGGCTGGTGTTGTCATACAGAAGCATGAAGTTATTTAATAAACTGTTTCACGGATGCTGGAAACATAAATCTAGTTCATTTTTTACCTAGGCTTCATAAATTATGGGATGAGTAAATAAAAATGTCTCTTCGTGGACTACTCCATAACTGTCTGGTTCACGGAACTGAACACAGACGCGGAATTGACTGTGGTAGAGATTGTGCATCAATGGTTCTCTGGATGCCTGTGTTTGGATGCATGCGTAGATCGAGTTCCCCATGTTAGTGTCATGGAAGCCATGGGTGGCGTGCTTGCAGGGTTTCATAAGAAGGCATTGTGTGACATAAAGCCTGTAATGTTCCTGAGTGCTGTGTGACTCTGAGGCGGGGACATGGGGTACTATTTCCTCAGCTGACAACACAGTAGTCTTTCTCCTCTTGGACATCAATCACATCTGTCAGTATCACCTAGAACACTCCCCTGCCAAAGGCTGCCTTGGGGAAATTCGATGTCAGTGCATGAAAAAGAGATCTTTAGCTGGCATGCAGGCTTCTCCTTTCTTTCTAAGAGATGGTTCTGTCGGAGGGAAACAGCACCATGGAGATGCCTCAATCTGCTTTTCATGGCTCGGCTGAGTCTGGCTGAGAAAGATAGCCTGTTTAGTCTGGGGGGTGGTGGTGAAGGAAGGAGGTGAGACAGAGGGAGAAGACATTCGATGCCTTTAAAATAAAGATTCTGGGTGGGGTTTCAGATGTGCCTCACATGTATTCCTTCAGCCTTTTGTGAGCAAGGCTAGCTGATGAGAACTTGCCTGCAGAGACACAAGCTAAAAAGAGACGATGTCTGCATTTGTTTGTTGCCTGAGAAGACAACTGGTCCACTGAGTCCGATTTAGGGCATATTAAAAAGATGTTTTTGATAAAGTGAAGGATCCATGCTCCAGTGTGCTCTTCAGTTCCTATGATTTTGCTTAGAGGGTCTGGATTAAGATCTAAAATATGTTTTATATCATTTTGTCTTGTGCCAAGGGTAAGAGTTTAGGAACAGGGTATAGTGGCTTATTCCTGGAATCCTAGCACTCAGAAGACTGAGGCAGGGGAGCAGGGCTGAGCTCAGGCTGGCTTTAGCTAAATAGTGAGCTCAAAGACAAACTAGGTTACATAGCAAGACCTTGTCTCAAAACCTAACCCAAGAAGAGAGAGAAATAAAAGGGAAAACACAAACCTAAAATAGTACTCTAAACAATAGTTAGACCCCCTTAATACTAAGAACAATAAAAAACCTCACCAAAACCAACCAAACAACAAATGTTTATGTTCTAGCAAGCAAAACTAATTTATAGTATACTGTTCCTCTCTTGTCCACACAGAACAAGTTAGGTATCAGCTGAGTGTGACCAACAGGGTGACAGGGCTCTGGGTGGCTGGCATGTCTGTTTTTGTTTTTGCTTCATGGGAAAACGTAGTTATTTTTTTTATTGGATATATTCTTTATTTACATTTCATTTCCCTTTTTCTGGTTTGCCCGCCCCCCCAATGTCCCATATGTCTTTTTCCCTCCCCCTGTTCCCCTATTCACCCCTTCCCACTTCCCTGTTTTGGTATTCCCCTGCACTGCTGCATTGGGCCTTTCCAGAACCTGGGTCCACTCTTTCCTTCTTGTCGGACAGCATTTGGTAGGTGGATTGTGTCTTTGGTGTTCCAAGATTCTAGGCTAATATCCACTTATCAATGAGTACATGCCTTGGGCGTTCTTTTGAGACTGGGTTACTTCACTCAGTATGATGCTCTCCAGCTCCATCCATTTCTCTAAGAATTTCATGAATTCATTGTTTCTAAAGGCTGAATAGTACTCCATTGTGTATATATATACCACATTTTTTGTATCCATTCTTCCGTTGAGGGACACCTGGGTTCTTTCTAGTTTCTGGCTATTATAAATAAGGCTGCTATGAACATTGTGGMGCATGTATCCTTATTGCATGCTGGGGAGTCTTCTGGATATATGCCCAGGAGTGGTATGGCTGGGTCCTCCGGAAGTATTGTGTCCAAAAATTTTATGCTGAGATTTTTTGGAAGCCTCATTTGAGGAGCTGGATAAGTGCCAGGAACAGAAGAGACCTATGTGGCATGCTTCCCGCAAGTGGTGTGAGGGATGACTTAGCTGATGTGTGGCTAGTTGTGTTTATATTTTAATGCCACAAGTTACTACTAGGTTAAAGCTCAGTGGACAAGTGTAGCTGTCCAACAGCCACAGATGAACTGGGCCTACCTGAAAGGGAGGCTGGAAATGAGAAAGGCTGAGGTGCGAGAGAAGAATGAAGCCAAGACAAAAGTTTCCGATCAAGGCTCCAAGTTTATTAGTCAGCACTGCGTTTATACAGGGAAAGCCCACAGACCCTATGTTTTGTTATAGCTGGACTGAGCTGCAAAGCAGGCGCAGCGAGCAGTCTTCTCCTGTAGGAAATTGACTCCACCTTGGTAGTTAAGGTCCAACTGTGGCAAACACTTAAGGTCTATTCAGCCTGCTGAAGGCTGTCAGGAAGGGCACTGAAAAGCACGTGCCTAGCATAGGGCAAGCCCTGCATTCAACCTTGGCACTCCCCCCACCCCCCAAACTGGTAAGTTAAAGCACCTGTTGTCGTTAGTAACTGTTATATGGCAAGCAAAAAGCAACTGAAGGCTGAGAAACTTAGCAGTGATTTCTTACTATTCAGGAGCCTTGCAGGGTTTCAGTGATGGACTTTAGGATTCTTCAGATGTGCTTTTGAACATCACTGCTCATTGGCTCTGAGGACCTGGAAAGGTGTCCTGACTAGGGATTGTTGGTTTTGAAGAATAGAAGTTCAGTGAGAGCTACTCACACTAACAAGGGAAGTGCAGAAGACTCAAGTGGAATCTCATGGAAGAGAAGAGCAGACAGCAGGTTGGGTGGGGAAGTTTGTGTGCATGTCCATCTTGTGGGTAGGGAACTGAGGTCCAGAGTGCCCTCTACCAAACTGGGAAAGGCATCTTTATGAGTTCTTGAGACAGGAAAAGACCCCCCATGGGAGGTGTAGACTCTGGTTTATCCCAGGGGGCCTGGAGAATACTTTGCTAGGGTTTCCAGCTTGTTGGCATCACAGGCTCTCTCATCTGCTTCTTCCAGTGTGTTCCAGCTCCCCACGTCTCCTGATGGACTGCTTTCTGTCATTTACCGTGGCTTCCTCCTGCCCCCACGAGCGAGTCCTGTGATCCTGTGGCTCAGCTCTCTATTCTAGTGTCCACTAGCTGTGGTAGACAGACGGGGAGTATCCTATAGCTAGGGAAACAGAATTCTCTGGCAGGAGGAAGCGGAACAGGACAATACAAAACAGCATGTCTAGCAGCCTTTTGTTAATCCTCATGGCCGTTATTGTAATGGAAAGAAAAGGACTTCTTGCAGATCAAATAAGTACTTCTGTGAAGTACCTATATAAGCTTTGTTTTCTATTATTTCTATTAAGTACCTTTATAAGGTTCCTAAGTATCTTAACCCTCAGCCTTCTCCCTTTTAAGAACACCTGCCTTTTGATTAAGGGTTCAGCTGGCTAATTCTCAATGTCTCACTTTGAGACTCTTGCCTTTTTCCGCATTGGCAAAGACATGTTTTCTAAATAAAGGAGCATTTTCAGGGCTTTGATATGGGTGTCTTTTGGGGTAGAGAAAGTACTCTATCTCCAAGCTATATTTCTGACCACTATCTTACTCTTTATTGGAGATAGGGTCTCCCTAAGTTGCCCAGACTAGCCTTGAATTTACTCTGTAGACTTGAGTAGGCCTTGAACTTGATCCTCCTGCTTCAGCCTTCTGAGTAGCTGTGACTACAGGCCTGGTCCAACTGAGAGCAACCTTCTTGATACACATTTATTGTTGGCTGTGAGTGCAGCGCCAATTTCCAAAGCTTATTCACTAGCCGGATGAACATATATTTCACCCATTGATTAATAATTCTCTATTTCACTCCTCCCAGTCCCTGAAAATTCACCATGACCTCTTGAATTCTATCAGTTGACTACTTCAGATGCTTCATGTAGGCAGGAGCACACAGCATTGCTCTTTCTATGGCTGTCTTACTTCCCTTGGCATCTGTGTTCTAACCCTGTTCGAGCCATTGAATGTTATGTAATGCCTTTTTTTTTCATTGAAAGTACATGCCACACTGTTCAGGTTCATTTGTCAGTGGGCATCCAGGTTGCTTCGCTCTCTCAGGCATTGTGAATGTGGGAGTACAGACATCCTTCAGATTCTGAAGTCTTTTGAATGGATACTCTAAAGCATAAGTGTTGAGTCTCTTTTAGCTAAATTTTTAGCTCTGTTTTTAAGTGTGTGAGGGAACTCTCCTTTCATGAGTGAGTGAACCATTCTGCCTTCCCAAAAGCAGCATAAAACATTCCAGTTTCTCCACATCCTCACCAGCTCTCTTCCTCCTCTTTCTATATATGTAAACACACACACACACACACACACACACTCACACACACACATGTGTGGGAGGCTATACATGCCATCCTGACAGATATAATGAGCTCATTCTATTTCCCCAAAGGTGCCATGATAGGCACCAATTTCCCAGTGGTTTTTTGTATGGCTATTGGCCATTTGCTTGTCTTATTTGGTGAAGTTTATGTTCAAGTTGTCATGACATTTCGCGCTTATTATCCAGTAGGGTCAGGTGATGCCCAAAGTCGCTTCTCAGCAGGTCTCAGTTCTTTCAAAGATGTCAGAAGCATCATCTTCTCAGAGAGAAAAGGGTGCGGATGGGATGCTGTTGCTGACAGCAGCAGGATGAAGAAGGTAGAATAAGTTTGTCTTAGGTATGCTTGCAGACAGGAGCCTAGCATGGCTACCCTCTGAGAGGCCCAACGAGCAGCTGAAAGAGTCAGATGCAGATACTAGCACCCAGCCAATGGACAGAAGCTGGGGGACCTCTGTGGTTGAATTAGGGAAAGGCTGGAAGAAGCTGAGGAGGAGGAGGAGGGCAACCCTATAGGAAGACCAGCAGTCTCAACTAACCTGGACCCCTGAGGTTTCTCAGACACTGAGCCACCAACCAGGCAGCATATAMGAGCTGATATGAGGCCCCCAACACATACACAACAGAGGATTGTTGGGTCTGGGTCAGTCAGAGAAGATGCACCTGGCCCTCAAGAGACTTGAGGCTCCAGGGAGTGGGGAGGTCTGGTGGGGTGGGGTGGGGTGGGGGGTGGAAGCATCTTCTTGGAGATGGGGGGAGGCATGGGATGGGGAACAGTGSGGGGGCAGACTGGGAGGGGGAAGAAGTCTGGACTGTAAAAGAGGATTACAGAATAATAAATAAATAAACTTTTAAAAATTAAAAAAGAAAATTGAGACTCAGTCAGGCATGGCAGTGCATACCTCTAATCCCAACATGCAGGGGACTGAGACTGGGGGATCACCTATTTGGGTTCAGCCTGGGTTACTCATTGAGACCCTATCTCAAAACAATGACAAAAGAGGGGTTTGCTTGTTCCTTATTTATCCTGAGAATTAAATCTAGGGCCTCACACGAGCAAGGCAGTCGCTCTACCAAGGAGTTAGCTCCCTAGCAAAATACATTCGATCAAACAGTGACAACTTCGTTTTTTCTATTTTGGAGATTGAGCCTGGGGCCTTCTTAATGCAAGGTGAGTGCTTTAACTACTAGACTACGTCTGTAGTCCTAAAAAAAAAAAAAAAAAAAAAAAAAAAAAAAAAAAAAAAGTGAAAAGAATGGAAAAAACAAAAGATCTTGAGAGACCCAAGACTATAGTTACCATCAGGTTGTCACCACACTCATAGCTGAACAACCCAGGAAGGCGCGTGCTAAGTCCAGAGCACGTTTGCTTGTTTTGTTTTTTCACAACCTATTTTATTTTCTTCTTAGCACACATGGCTCTTTGGAATATCACATTTTACACACGTATGCTACGTGTGTGTCCACTTAAATTTATACATCTCTTCCCTCTCACCAGAAGGTAAGTTTGTAAGACCAGAGAGACCCCTTTGGTTCATGTTACCACTGCCGCGACCCAAGGTGTGTTCCAGAAATTTGCCAGAAAAGGGAGGAATTTGTGAAGCTGTCACGTGGTGACATACGTCACGTGGTGACATACTCTATCCGCTGTTCCCTAAACGCAATTGCATTCTGATTCTTGTTTGCAGATGGCGCAGTTTAACTGGGATCCGGAGACGGTGGGCCTTATCCATGGATCTTTCTTCTGGGGTTATATTGTGACACAAATTCCGGGTGGCTTCATTTCAAACAAGTTTGCTGCTAACAGGTAAGAGTGACCGTGACAAAATCCTGCCCAGGTTATCCCGGGGCCTTTATTTAATCTGTGTATTTATTCTCAGGGTAGGGGTGCAGAGAGGAACATGGGAACCACACAGGCAGGTGCAATTCGAAGATATCGATCCCCCATGGCACTGTTTGTTTTTAAGAGTCTCTCTGGATTTGCTCACCCCCTCTTCCCCCACAATGTAATTTGCCTTGTAGTTCATTATTGATGTTGCAAACAGAATAATTATCTGTGAGTCTGGGGAAGTGGTTCCGGACCCCTCACTGCAAAACCATTGACTCACTTCCCTTTCTCCTTTTCCTCATCTGAGAAATGGAACAATAGGTTAAGTTGTTGCTTGGAGCAGTGTTGGTTAGTACTCCTACGTGTTTACATTAACGTCACCAGCACAATAGAAGTGCTGTCAAGTGAACACTGAGGACTTGCCTTTAGACCACGGGATGCTTTCAATGTTCTTAAATGACCCAGCACTTGTCTGAGGCGCCAACTCTTCAGAGCAGGGTGCACTGTCACTAGAGGAAGTGAGTTTTCTGTCACTGCCAGTCTTTGATGAGAAAGGTGTTCACACCAGGGAGATGCTGTAGTCTGGAGCATGTTGCAGAAAAGGAGTGAGTCAAATATCCGGGTCCTTCCCAGGATATTTGTCACGAGACCCTGTGTGAGTCAGCTCCGTAAAAGAGATCAAAGTTTGCAAGGCAGTTTATTTTTCCTGTCTGAAATCATGACTTTCATGGCTATGAAGTTGGCGTAGTGATTCACCAACGGGAATTTTATTTGAAAAAGGGAGGAACAGAAAGGAATGTAATTAAAGAGAATAAAGACAATGAAACATCAGAACATATGGTCTATGAGAGTAAGTATTGGTGTCTAAAACTGGTCTCATTTACATGTGTATATGTTAAGTATAGGCTGGGTGGTAATATGAAATATATGTATATATATACATAAATATATATAACACATACATACATACACATACACACACCATATATGTGTGGTGTGCACACATGCACCTGCACACATGCAATGCAAGTGCATGTGTGTAGGGGCCTGAGGTTGATGTCAAATGCCTTCTCCAATCATACCCTATGACCTTATTTTTTCAAGACAGGGTCTCTCACTGAACCCGAAGCTGATTGAACTAGCCTACGTGGCCAGCAAATCCCAGAGATTCTCCTGTCCTCCTCTCACCAGGCCTGGACTTCCAGGCTCACACTACACTTGGCTTTTTATGTAGGTTCTGCGGGATTGAATTCAGGTCTTCATGCTCGCCTGGAAAACACTGTACTGACTGAAGCGCCTCCTCCCAAGCTTAATTCGAAATGTAATTTTTAAGGGTCAAGGTCAAGATGCTTGAAAGCCACTGTCATAGGATCTAAATATATATAAGCACAATTGTCTTTACGCGTGTCCTTCTCTAGCCTGTTCCTTTTACTTCGCACGGTTACTTGCCTGTGGTGTTCTTTTAAGACTGATCAAGTGCTGATGGTCACTGGTTCTTCAGCAGTCACTGCTTACACTCCTGCCTCTAAAAGAAAACCACTCATACAAAGATTTCCTACTGTGTACGGAAAGTGCAAGAGTCATTGAAATATGTGAGGAGGGGCGTCTGGGGATGTAACTCAGGTGGTGGGGTACTTATCTAGTAGGCATGAAGCTCTAGGGTTAGTTCCCAGCCCTGAATAAAACTGGGTATGGTAGCAAATGCCTGTAATCCTGGCATTCAGGAAGTGGAAGAAGGAGGATCTGAAATCGAAGCTCATTCTTAGCTATATGTGTGTTTAAGACTAGCCTGGTGTATGTATGTATGTAATATGTTATATAACACACACACACACACACACACACACACACACACACACACGACTCTGCCTCAAAGAAAATTATGAGAGGAGAGAAGAAACTGGCGCCATCTTTTTAAATTCTTTCTTCTTTCCCAGAGACTCTTGGGCTGGCAAGGAAGAGGGAGTAAGAGGCTGTGTCAGGAAATGGGGAGTGAGACAAGTTCACAGCTTGCTCCAAGGTCACAAGCTGCTTCCTGGATTGTCAGTATTCTCTTCTGGTCTGTTGAGAGGAGAGTGGGAAGCAGGAGACACAATCCCAAACATGCAGAAATAGGAAGGGCCACTTGGCTGAAACAAGGTTGGATGCGGATATACCTGAAGTTCTCCTTACCGCAGTTGTCCTGTGGCCTTCTAGGGCATGGTGCAGGTTGGACATCTTGGGCTTCTGTGAATGTGACCACAAATGGTCCATGGACTGGGAGTTGAAAATCAAAGCAACCCAGGAGTCTAGCTGGTGACACAGCTGATTTTAGCCTGATTTTAGCATACTGTCTATTTCTTTGAATGAGTTTCTCTTAATTTCCATCTTGATCTTTCACGAATGTTTAGGCTGTTTTCTGATGTTTAACTGAAGTATTTTAGCCAGCGTCATCCTGGATAATAATACAGTGCTTCCATGTCCTAGGGTCTTTGGAGCCGCCATCTTCTTGACATCGACTCTGAACATGTTCATCCCCTCTGCGGCCAGGGTGCATTACGGCTGTGTCATGTGTGTGAGGATTTTGCAGGGTCTGGTGGAGGTAGGAGAGACCCTTGTTTTACAGTTAAGAGTGTAGTTGACCTTAGTGGTGCAAGCCTGTTATCTCAGTTACTGAAGAGGCTGAGATGGGGATATCAAGTTTCAAGAATTCCTAGGAAGCTTAGTGAGGCCCCATTGCAAAATAGAACTTAAAGGGGGCTAAGGTTATAGTAGTGATAGAGTACTTGTCTAGCGCATGCTCAGCCCCATGTTCGGTTCCGAGGTTACCCACCCTTCATAAGAAGAAAAGAAAGAAAAGTCTAGATTGCTGTTGAGACATCAGTGCAACTTTAGTGCTCTTATGGAAGGACATGTGCTGTACTTCCATAGGCTCCGACATGGCAGAAAGAATGTGACACTTGTAGCTCTGACAACCAAGGTTAAGACCCACCCTTAACAAACTGGAGCCTCAGATTCTGTGCCTGGAAATGAGGAGACCAATAGGTTGATTGTGGAAGTCACTTCCTACACATTCTTCTTTTTTTAGATTTATTTATTTATTTATTTATTTATTTATTTATTTATTTATTTATTTATTTATTATATGTAAGTACACTGTAGTTGTCTTTAGACCCTCCAGAAGAGGGCGTCAGATCTAATTATGGATGGTTGTGAGCCACTATGTGGTTGCTGGGATTTGAACTCAGGACCTTCGGGAAGAGCAGTCAGTGCTCTTAACTGCTGAGCCATCTCTCCAGCCCCCACATTATTCTTTAATACTGCGAAATATGGATGTAAGACATCTTTTTATTATCCATGGCTCTTATATTGGAACTATTTTTTTGAACATCAGCATTGCTGAGTCAAAATTAGTTAAATTATGTGATTCAATGTCTTCAAAAATCTGTTTGAGTGTCAGTAACACAGTATTACACACAACAGATATTCAGTTCTCATGGTTCTGGAGGCTGGGCAGTCTAAGACATGCGCTGCCAACCTCTTCAGTGACCGATGAGGGCCTGCTTCCTGGTTCTAGACGGTCATTTCTGTGTTCTCCTCTCATAGGGAGTGACCATCCTCCCAAAGTCGCTCCTGTAAAGGCACTAATTCCATTCATGAGGCCTCCGTCTCTGTGCCCTTGTTACCCAGTAACACAACACCCATATTCAAACACCATCACACTAGGGATTTGATATCAACATTAAAAAAATTGAGACATAAGCTTTGTATTTGGCAATGTACACAAATTCTATTTTTATATTGTAGTTTGTGTGAAGCAGCAATATTTGCATTTTAAAAAACAAAAAGAAGTTGGAATAAGATGCAATCGTCCATGTTTAATCTTTCTGCCAGGGTGTGACCTACCCAGCATGCCACGGGATGTGGAGTAAGTGGGCGCCTCCCCTGGAGAGAAGCCGTCTTGCCACGACATCGTTCTGTGGTAAGTGTGTTAGAATCATAAGTTGCTTATGGAATGTTTTTGGCTTCAAGTAACTGAGAACTCACCAAGAATCTTCAAGAGCACCTTTTCTTTTCCACTGACAGAATTCCTAAGGTGAGCAGTTGCTGGTGTTGGGTCCATAGTTCTCTGAGCTGTCCTGGCCGTAGATGTGTTCAATCCCTGGGACCAACTTCCAGACGTTGTCCTCTGACCTCCACTCCAGTCCCGTGCCTTGTGTATGCCCCTCGTATGCACATAAAATAAATATTTTTTAAGATAGAAGAGATGGGATTCCCAAGTTCTGCCTCCCACTTAATTTCACAGTGAAAATACACAAAATTGTATTTTTTTTCACAAGCAAAAATACAAAGTCTTGTTTAAGATTGTAAAGCCCCTCGTCCACGGAGCTGAGCTGAGACCACTTGGCTCATGATACGGACTTTTCCTTTCTACACATACCTACCACGTACAAATTACCACCGACTTAGCTGTGGGCATTATATTCTACATCAAAAATGGAGTGGTCCATTCATCTTACCCGAAAGTAGACCAGAGTCTACGACTACCCCAAGGGGTGACATGACCTCAGTTCTCAGGTCTCTGAACTTCATCTTGCCAAGGTTGCCTCATCCCAAGCCATCTTTTCTACGCATGGCTTGGAGGAATCAATGATGGGAAGGGTTTATCTCATTTTGAACCAGGGAGAGAAACGGGAGCCAGCAGTGCAGATAGAAGATTCAGTGATGTTTATTATAGAAGAAGGGGTCTGGGAAGGCAAAAATACCTTAGTCCACCCAAGTTATTGTATGGTCGGGCAGTAAGGATTAGAACTTAGCTGTCTCTGACTTGTTTTCTACAAACAGACCATTATCGTTGCATTATTGTGAAGTTATGAAAATAGATATGTTTTGCAAAACCAGTTCGGCCTTTAAAAGAATCATTTGCTATGAAGAAAGCTACAGTTATATTAAATGTTTAGGATACATTTGAGTCAATGTTCCAAGAGAGTATTCTTGTAAATTTTTGAAATTTACTTTTACTTAAAAATTAATTTTTGACTCTCTTTAAAAAAAGAGTTAAAAATGTAATTATGGTATACGTGTTCTGCCTGCCTGTGCCTGTGCACCACACCACATGTGTTCCAAATGCTTGAAGAGGCCGGAGGAGAGCATGGCTCCCCTGGATCTGGAGTTACAGAGGGTTGTCATCAACCCTGGTGTGCTGCGGGGACCAAACTTGGGTCCTCTGCAAGGAACAGAGTGCTTTTAACTGCTGACCAATCTATCTCTCTAGCCCCTGATTTTTGATTCTTAACTACTGGTTTTTATTTATGTGTGTGTGTGTGTGTGTGTGTGTGTGTGTACATGTGTGTGCATGTATGCGTGTGTATGATAATGATGGTGATGATGATGATAGTGGTGGTGGTGGTGTATATGTGTGTATATGACCATGATGATGATGGTGGTGTATGTGTGTGTGTGCATGTGTGTGTATGCATGTGTGTGTATGATAATGATGGTGATGATGATGATAGTGGTGGTCGTGGTGTATATGTGTGTATATGACAATGATGATGGTGGTGGTGGTGTATGTGTGTGTGTGTATGTGTGTGCATGTATGTGTGTGTATGATAATGATGGTGATAATGATGATGATAGTGGTGGTGGTAGTGTATATGTTGTGTGTATATGATGATGATGGTGGTGGTGGTGTGTGTGCATGTGTGCATGTGTATGTGTGTGTATGTATGTGTGTGTATGATAATGATGGTGATAATGATGATGATAGTGGTGGTGGTGGTGTATATGTGTGTATATGATGATGATGGTGGTGGTGGTGTATGTGTGTGTGTGTGCATGTGTGTGTATGTATGTGTGTGTATGATAATGATGGTGATGATGATGGTGGTGGTGGTGGTGCTGTATATGTGTGTATATGACCATGATGATGATGGTGGTGGTGGTGGTGTATGTGTGTGTGTATGCATGTGTGTGTATGCATGTGTGTGTATGATAATGATGGTGATGATGATAATGATAGTGGTGGTGGTGGTGTATATGTGTGTATATGACCATGATGATGATGGTGGTGGTGGTGTGTGCGTGTGTATGTGTGTATGTTTGTTCGCCTGCATGTGTGCACGTGAGTGCAGGCCATGATGTATATGTGGAGGCCTTGGAAGACCCTGGGTGCTAGTTCTCATCTTTCACCCTGTTTGAGAGAGGGTGTCTTGTTTTGTTACTGTCTGTGACAGCCTGGCTGGCCTCCCCTCCTGCCTCTGCCTCCCATCTTGGTGTAAGAACCCTGGGATTACAGGTGCTTACCGCCAATCCCAGTTTTATGAAGCTTTGGGGGATTTGAATCCAGATCCTCATGCCTGTGCAGCAAGTGCGCTGCCCACTGAGCAATCCCCCCAACTCTGCTTCCTTTCTTTGAGGCAGGGTTTCAGATAGCCCAGTCTGAACTTTAATTTGTGATCCTTCTGCACCCATTTGCATTGAGCTGGGATTGGTGCACCACCAAGCCCTACCTCTTGGTTTTTAGTCTAAAAAGATACAAAGTATTCCACACTCCCTTCAACTTGGGGCTCATTTTCACTGACTATGTAAAGATTGGGTCCCTGAATGCCAATGACCGTTATAGTTTAGGTGACCATTGGATGACAGTAGTGACCATTGGACTACAGTAGTGACCATTGGACTACAGTAGTGACCATTGGACTACAGTAGTGACCATTGGACCACAGTAGTGACCATTGGACCACAGTAGTGACCATTGGACCACAGTAGTGACCATTGAACTATAGAAGGTGACTATTACACTACTGTAGTGACCATTGGACTACAGTAGTGACCACTGGACTACAGTAGTGACCACTGGACTACAGTAGTGACCACTGGACTACAGTAGTGACCCTTGGATGACAGTAGTGACCATTGGACTACAGTAGTGACCATTGGATGACAGTAGTGACCATTGGACCACAGTAGTGACCATTGGACTATAGTAGTGACCATTGAACTATAGAAGGTGACTATTACACTACTGTAGTGACCATNACAGTAGTGACCATTGGACCACAGTAGTGACCATTGGACTATAGTAGTGACCATTGAACTATAGAAGGTGACTATTACACTACTGTAGTGACCATTGGACTACAGTAGTGACCATTGGACAACAGTAGTGACCATTGGACCACAGCAGTGACCATTGGACTACAGTAGTGACCATTGGACTACAGTAGTGACCACTGGATGACAGTAGTGACCATTGGACTACAGTAGTGACCATCGGACTACAGTAGTGACCATTGGATGACAGTAGTGACCATTGGACTACAGTAGTGACCATCGGACTACAGTAGTGACCATTGGACCACAGTAGTGACCATTGGACTATAGTAGTGACCATTGAACTATAGAAGGTGACTATTACACTACTGTAGTGACCAT
>BDUI01000021.1:659181-690764 GCA_002335545.1 Apodemus speciosus
AGATCCCCTGGAGTTGGAGTTACCGATGGTTGTGAGCTATCACATGGATGCTGGGAATTGACTCTACAAGGACATACAGGACACTTAACTCCTGAGCAGCCCTTCATCCCTATGTTACCTGTATTTTTTACATATTTATTTTAATATCTATTTATATTTATCTTAAAATGGCATTCATTTCATTTTTAAGCACTCAAATGAAGTATAGATTCTGGATGTTGATTCTAATACAGTTCTACAGTCCATGTGGAAGCACAATGTGGTCTTTAAGAGGCAAATGCTTAGGGCTCCCTGGTAACCTCTGGTTTTCCTTAACCCGTTAACTGCCACTGTATTTCCTTTGTTAGACCCGGGAGGAATGGCAGAATGTGTTCCTCATAGCAGCGCTGGTGCACTACAGCGGAGTCATCTTCTACGGGGTCTTTGCTTCGGGGGAAAAACAGGACTGGGCCGATCCGGAGAATCTCTCGGAGGAGAAATGTGGAATCATTGACCAAGATGAATTAGCTGAGGAGACAGAACTCAACCACGAGGCTTTCGTAAGTCCCAGAAAGAAGATGTCTTACGGAGCCACCACCCAGAATTGCGAGGTCCAGAAGATGGAGTGGAGACAACAGAGAGAAGCTGCCTTCGAGGGGGAGGAGCCATTATCCTACCAGACCGAAGAAGGAGACTTCTCAGAAACATCCTAACGCCCATCTTCGCCTCAGCTTACAACCAGAAGTATCCACACCCATCGCCTTTCCCATACCTTGCCTTGCCAGGGGACCAAATCGTGGGAAACAGAATAAATCAACAACAGAGAAAAGAGAAATGCCTTCTTACAAAGATGGAAATATGGATCTTGGTCTCAGTTGATAAAATAGTTGATCATATTTTGGAGGGGGGTTAGATTGGACATTGACCGTTGACCCTTCTCTCAAAAGAACTAGTTATTCTGGAAGAAATGGCTAGAAGAATAAGAAGTAGCTCGTTGCTCAAATAAACACTGGAAGAAATCCCTCTTTGGTCTGGAGAAGAGTACATGGTGGTTGTCACCACATCTCCTAGGATACCCATGCAGAGGAGAGTTTCCTAAACCTAATGAAGGGGATCACTCATGGGGGCCCTTGTTCGTGCCAGGTGCTTTATGAACATTCTTCTTTAAGTCCCACACCCTAATGCATTTAGGATACCTGTTTTACAATTAAGAACAAAAACTACAATTTACAATTAAGAACTAAAACAGTAGGTTGACCCACCCAAGGTCATCCTCTCAGGGCCAAGGCTGAGACTGGCAGATAAGCAGGAGATATAGGAAGGAAGGAAGGAAGGAAGGAAGGAAGGAAGGAAGGAAGGAAGGAAGGAAGGATCTAGCTCAGTGTAGAAACATTTTCAATAACAAAAACTAAACTGGAATCAGCTGTTTTGTGGGTAATTCCATGTTTGGTCAAGGGCGTGTGTATGTTTGTGTGTGTATGTGTGTGTGTGCGCACGCGCATGTATGTTTGTATGTATGTAAATATTTAGACTAGTGTAGCAGAGGGAATTCAAATATGTGACATTCTAGAATTAAAGACCCTTAAGGTATTATATTAATTGTTGGACCAAACAATTTGGTAAGTCAATGGATTTTTTTTAAAGTCATAGATTAGTAAAATATATAAAGCTAAGAAAGATTGCTCAGTTCCTAGGATGGTTGAAGAGAAGCGTATGAAAGATTGGCCATGAAACTAAAACCCTCTGCAGTATCAGGAATTTGGCTAAGTAATCCCAGCACTTGGGAGGCAGAGGCAGGCAGATTTCTGAGTTCCACTTACAGAGTGAGTTCCAGGACAGCCAGGGCTACACAGAGAAACCCTGTTTCGGAAAACAAAACAAAACAAAACAAAACAAAACAAAACAAAACAAAACAAAACAAAGCAAAGCAAAGCAAAGCAAAACAAAACAAACAAACAAAAAGTAACGTCTCAAGTTAACTATAAGCCCCTAAGACATTTAACACCTAAGAAGCAGGCTCAGTGGAGACTATTTAGGTAATAGTCTTGAAAGAATCGTGTTCAAACAAATGTGTGCCACCAGCTTTCTTGGAAAGTGTGGTCAGATGATATAAAACTATGCCCCAAAGACTCATGATGACTCCATCTGGAATGTTCATAGAAAGCAAGGGCATAGCAGTAGTTTTATAGAGAAATACTGCAGTCAAAATATCCAAGAGGACCAGGCCCATAGTTGGTATGGAAGAATTCATCCGTGATTGTGTAGGACAACAACATGGATACTCTAAATACATTTGAAATGTAATGTTAGCATGTAAGGGCACATTAGAAAATAAAATTATTTTCCTGCTCCTTAGTTTTGGAATTTTTATTTCTATTTTCAGGAGGAAAATTTAATATGATAAAATATAAATTTACTTGCGTAATATTTATTTTCTAGTTTTTTTTCCATTTTATTTCTGGACCCTTGTTATACTTAAGGAGTTATAATGCACTTTATAAAAGGACTAACCATAGATTTTAAAAGAGAAGAGCCAACTTCCCATTAAATAATGTTCTTCGTGTCATTTGTAGATAGTTTGTGTGATCAGATGTTGTTAAATCTCCTTATTGCGTGAACCCATGTAAGTCCCCTAGAGCAATTCTGGGCACAAAGAAGCACTTAAGAAATAGCTGTCACATCAGCATTATCTTTAACTCTTGTATGACCGTGTCATCTGTACAGAAAGAGTGTTGTGTCATTTCATGCACTGGCCACAGAGTTTATTATGAAAGTTCTACTGTTTTCTTGGTTAAAAAAAATTAGGAAAAATAGCGTTTATTTCTTTGTGTGTTAATAAAGCAAAAACTGTAAGTATGAAAAAATCCCTCATGATGATCATGAAGGTAATGTAGAGTATAACAATCTATTGTTAGTGTTGATGTCATGCAGAAATACCACATTTTGCTTTTAGCCTGCGTGTATGATATATATTTTTTTTAATGGTGGGCTGGCTTGTGACATTAAACACTATAAAGCACCTGGCCTTGTGGTGATGTTATTTCTATGTGGGTTACACTGGGCCACTGATTACACTTGCACGGCATTGACAAATGGCAGGGGCCAGATCTTGTAGATCTTGCTCCATTTGCAGAGCCACCCTTTGGAGTGGAGTGTGAATTCCAGTGGGTGGAGTCCTGAGGCTGCTGAATTCTCGAAATAAAGTCGCAGTTGTTCTTTTTCAAACAATTATAGTCTTGGCTATCCCCGAAAGTGAGGAGAATAATTAATTATGTCTTAAATACAGTGGACTATTTGTTACATTTTCCCTGGATGTTAAATCCTACATGGAGCACAGTATTTCTATTTCATACTTCAGCCTCCCAAGCTCAGCAAACTCGTTTTTTCCTTCCCTTTTATCTTTCCTTGGTTAATCACACCATCCTGGAATCCCATCAAACTGGAACTCAGAACTGTCTTTGACTTAAGAAAGTATCCAGAGTTCTTTCTTTTCTCTGCCAGGTTTCTTTTTCCATCTATAGATCCACGTCTGACACAGCTTTGGAAAAATGTCACCATCCTCTCTCAAGATGTGGCTTTATTTTAAATAGTATCAGCATATATTAATTATTCATAACAACTGCTTCATTGTGACAGTTTCATTAACACATACAATGTCTTTTGATCATATTCACCCCATTACTTTGATGGTGCCCCCCTTTCTGATCCTCTCTCCTTCCATCTAGTCCCCCTGTCTACATTCATTTTTGTTGTTGTTTTCTTTTGTGATCCAATGACTTTCATTAGGCTTGCTCACAAGAGCATGGGCATCTTATGAGTGGCGCTTATAAATGTCCCTTCTCCCCAGCAACCATTAACTGCTTGTAGATCCTCAGGGAGGTGGGGGGCCTTGAGTTCCTCCCTACTCTATGACAGGATGTGGACGTGGTCTCAGACTTTTGTGCAGGTAACCACAGTTGCTGTAAATTTGAGAGCACAGAACCCATGGCGTGCTTGTCAGATAGCATTCCACAACATTCTACCTTTTCTCCCCGGCTCCGATAATTTTTTTCTACTTCCTTTTGCCCAGGATTCCTTGAGCCTTAGAGAGGGTGATAGAGATGTCACATCTTGGGTTGACCGTTCAACTGTTACTATGATCAGTAACGCATCTCTGGTTACCTTCTCTGACTAAAGCTGACAGCTACATTAATATATAGGCATAAACATGATTTTGAAGGCAACTTGATAGGCACATCGTTCCACTTAGCAAAATAGTACCAGTGGCTTCCTTGGTGGGACCTATATTTACCGACAAGTTTTACAGCCCAAGGCCTGAATTTCTTACTGTGAAGTGGGCTTCACTTCCAACCAGAAAGTGATTGGTTGCCCAGATAATAACCATACCATTGGTGCACAAGTGGGCATAACTTGCCTGACAGTTTGAATGTAGGAGACAGTGTCCACACTAGTTTAAGGCTATTGATAAACTCTGTCCCCCTCCAAGTAGCCTGCATAGAACAGTCCAGCCTATTAAAGGATAGCCTGCAAAGAAGAGACCTCTATCTTAGTTCCAACAATTAGGAATGGGGTTAAGCAGTTTCCTGGTTGAGCTAGTGGCGGAAAGACTCTGGGCTTCTGCTATCCCATTCTCGCATTTTAAGGGGGATGCGAAATCAAGCTTCCGTACATTTCAGCCAATCCTAGTGCTTTAGCTCTCCTCCAAACACACTTCATTCCTCTTGCTCTGTTCTCTGGAGGTGCTGGTACCTAGAGCCTTCAGTTTTGCAGCTTTCCTGGTGGCTGTGATGCAAGACAGCTCCCTTCTTTTTGAGTTAGTTCTTCAGAAGCTGGCTTAGATTCACACATACCCCCATAAAACATCCTAAATATAACTTTCCCCCCACATGATTTTAAAGTTTTAACTACAATTTGCGAAATCTTATGTTGTGTTTAGTAAGTCAACCAGAATGTCCCATTGTCAGCATAAATACCAGAGATTTTGAAGAATGAACCCACTGGTTCATTATAGAATGCTATAGGGCATGTGACAAGTTTTTTCTAACCCTGGATGCCTGGGAGAAAACTTCTGTGCCCCGATCTCTGTCTCCATCTCTGTCTGGAAGTCTCTCCCTCCCTCCCTCCATCCATCTCAATTTCCCTCACCCCTCTCCCTCCTTTTCAGTTTTAGCCTACTCCCAACATAACTACCAGGTATCCAGGGGAACAGAAATCAGGAGCCCTGGGTCTCATGCCTCACTCCAGCTGAGCAGTTGCTGAGAAGAGGAAGCCCACTGGCTCGTCTGGTTTTCACCTCTGCCTGTCCTTGGGCTTTTGGATCAAACTCCCAGGCAGGTTTTTCCACTCCACACTAAAATAAACGAGTCTCTGGTCCTGACTCTGAGGACATCATTGTCTGCAGTTCCTGCCGCATAAGAGAAGCTGAGAAGAACAAAGGAAACACGAGGAACTAAGCCAAAGATTAAACTAAAATTAGACTAAGATAGGAACCTAATCTTAAATTTGATATTTAATAAGATTATTCATTGGATGAAGCCTCCTATTTAATTAGATTGGGTTAAGAACTAGGGCTGCTGTCTGGTGTGCAGCAATGAAACATTTGTTTACCAGTTATGAGGTCTTATGTTTTTTAATCCTCAGCACATAATAACAAGACTAATTTACTAATTGTTTAAAGGTTTATTTGTTTCTATGTATATATGTATGTGTATGTGTATATGTATGAGTGTCTGTATGTATGAATGTGCTCCATGTGTGCGCTTGGTGTTCTCAGAGGCCAGAAAAGGGTGTTAGAACCTCTGGAACTGAAATTATAGGAAGTTTTGAACCATGAATGAGGATGCTGAGAACAGACCAGGGTCCTCTGCAAGAGCAGTAAGTATTCCTAAACCACTGAGCTACATCTCCAGCTTAATCTTAATTGAAAATTAAGAAGCTAGATGTGATGGTAGATGATCATTCTCCTAGCATTCAGGAAACTGAGTCAGGAGGATTGCTATGTATTCAAGACTGGTGTTGGATACAGAGTGAGTCCCAGGAGTCCCAGGGACACATAGCATTGTTCCAACCAGCAGTGACTAAGGGTTCCTTCTGCCCACATCCTCACTAACATTTGCTGTTGTTGATTTAAGGACAGCCATTCTGACCCTGGTGAAATGTTTGTTAGCCATTTGTGCTTCTTCTTAGAACCCTCTTCAGATCTATGGCTCCTATTTTATATTGGGTTGGTTGGTTTGTATTGCTTTTGTTTTTGGTTTTTCAAAGGCCCAGAAGTAAGGGCTTGTTCCTTATCATAGAACTATCAGAGGTGGTGGAACTTAGTAGGTGGGGCCCATTGGGAGTTCTTAGGTCCCTCTGGGTGTACCTTCAAAGTGGATCGAGGGAGCCCTATCTCCTTTGTACCAAGCTATGAGGTTAACAGATGCTTTCTGACCTGTGCTTCCAGCACAAGCCCTAAGCAGCAGCTGTGATCAGAGCAACTGAATTCAATGTGGCTGTCTTAGTTAGGGTTTCCATTGCTATGAAGAGACTCCACGACCAAGGCAACTCTTATAAAGGCAAACATTTAATTGGGGCTGGCTTACAGTTTCAGAGGTTCAGTCCATTATCATCATAGCAGGAAGCATGGTAGCTTGCAGGCAGACATGGTGCTGGAGAGGGAGCTGAGAGTTCTGCATCTGGATCCAAAGGCAGTCTGAAGGAGAAGACTGTCTTCTAGGCAGCTAGGAGGAGGGTCTCAATGGCCACCCCTACAGTGACACACTTCCTCCAACAAGGCCACACCTCCTAATAGTGCCATTCTCTGGGTCAAGCATATTCAAACCGCCACAGTGGCTTTGCAACGTATTTCTGTAGATCTGAAATAGACAAATGACTGAAATTCCAGGACTTGAAAGCACTTTTAAATACTTGAGCACCCAATATAATTTTCACCCCTCCCCCTTTGCAATATAATGCCTAGACTCTGAAACAAAGTTTGCAAGAAACCACTAAGACATACTGTAGACGTGGGAGAACGTTGGCCTTGTTGGTGATTTATATGGTAGAGTTCCCTAGGAGGCACTGCTCAGCTTTCTCCGATGGAGACGGATGGCATCAAGCCTCAGCTGGAGCAGATTAAGTTTCCTTTTCTAAACCAGAATGAGAGTAGAGATTTTTGGTGTAGCTCATACATTGGTTGCCGCACCTTTCTCTTGCTGAGAACATCATGAAGGAAGAATAACTGTAGTCACAGCCCGAAGTTAGACAGGCATTCGGTGTTCTGGCTGCAGACTATAAGAGAGAACCTCCGGTGAGCTGAGCTGAGCTGAGGCCTCCAGAYGTCCCCATTTGTGGCCCACAGGTGAGACTCATAGAACACACTCAGACGGTGTGAGGGGAACGTCAGTGGATCTGGTAATTCATCTTTGTATTCATCACCAGCTGCCACAGCTTGGCGTTGACTTGATACCACAGAGGCTACAGCTTGCTCAGAGTAGGGACTGCAGAGAAAAGTTCTAGCTAGTGGTGCCTTTTCTGGAAGTCTGGTTCCAGAGCTCAAGCACACAGTTTTCTTTCTTAGCTTTTCTTCTCTCCTTGTTTATCCCCTAGCACAGTTCACTGCTTCCTTCCTCCATTTGGACTTTTCTTGTCTTTCCATCCTCTTCTGTATCCCCATTTTCCTCCTTTCTCTCCTAGGTCACAGAGGGTGCTTTTCATCATGGGTAGTTAAGCGGGTAAGAATATCTTCAGTATATCCATCCCTCTTAGATCCAGCTCTATCACTCCACGTGGAAACTATAAGCCACTGAAATCAACTGGAAGGTCCTGGCATTATTTCCTCCCAAACCATGCATTACCCGATTACAGTATGTACCCAAGCAAGATGAACAGCATGCTAGGACAGTGGTTCTCAACCTGTGGGCTGCCAACTCTTTGGTGCTCACATATCAGATACTGTGCATATCATGTATTAAGATTACAATTTATAATAGTAGCAAAATTGTAGCTATGAAGTAGCAATGAAATAATTTTATGGTTGGGATCACCACAGCATGAAGAATTGTTTTGAAGGGTCAAAACATTAGGAAGGTTGAGAAGAATTGCTCTAGGGAGACGGTGCTAAATGTCTTTGAGAAATTAATGGAAAACACTCTGAGGTACTGGGAATAAATAGCCACAAAGACTGGCTAAATACTACTACTTAAAGAATTGTTCAAAAATAGGGCTATTTATATAATCAAAGTGAATCTCATTTCTTTCCAGATTAAGTGATTATGCACAGCATGAGTAAGCTTTTTAACGAATTATATAACTTTCCCACAAAACAGCTTTTTGTGTTTTAAGAGTGCCACTTGTTCAAAGTTGTTTCCAAGTTTTTATGGTCAAAGATCATCACTGAAATTTACATTTTAAAGAATGATGTAATGCTTTCTTGGTTATTTCGGTCTCATGGGATCTGAGTACTGTGGAGTTCACTCATACTTCATCTTAAAACTCTTCTTTGGGCTCTTGCTCTCTTGTTCTCTTGATCTCTTGCCTCCCTGACCCCACCCTGTCCCCTCACCCCTTCCCCGCTCCTTCCCCATTCTCTTTCCCCCCTCTCTCCACTTGCTCATGGCTGGCCTCTACTTCTCTACTCTCTCTTTCTCTGCCTCTACTACCCTCTTAACTCCCCTCCCCATGTCCTGAATAAACTCTATTTTATACTAAAAAAAATCTTTGGGAGTAAGTTTCTTAATCAGTTGTGATCTAAAATATGATCCTGATTATTATTAGGAGCTCTAAATCATTTGTGGAAATGGAGGTTGAGTCAAATGACTCTGCTTTGAAAAATATTATGTTGTCTAGTGCTTGTAGGTCTATGTGGTTTGACTATGCTTGAGAAAAGAGTTTACTTTGAAGAGGAGATTCTAAGATCCAGTGGTCTTAGACATGTGATCAGCTCTTTCTCTTTGATGAAGGCCATTTCATATATGTGTGTATATATATATATATATATATATATGTGTATATGTGTTATATATGTGTATGTGTATATGTATTTGTATATACATGTGTACACATGTGTGCACATGCATATGTACACATTTATATATACACATGTATATCTATATTGTATATGTGCATATGTATATGTAAGTATATGTGTATATGTATACACACACACACATATATATATATCTTGTATCCAATTCTCAGCCAATACATATATGTATGTACACATATGTGTATGTGTGTGTGTGTGTACATATATATTGTGATGGTTTATATATGCGTGGTCCAAGAAGTGGCACTTTTAGGTGGTGTAGCTTTGTTAGAGTTGGTGTGTCACTGTGAGGGTGGGCTTTAAGATCTTTGTCCTAACTGCCTGGAAGCCAGTATTCTGCTAGCTGCTTTTGGAATAAGAGGTGGAACTCTTGGCCCCTGCAACCCCACATCTGCCTGGACGCTGCCCTGCTCCTGCCTTGATGATAATGGATTGAACCTCTGAACCTGTAAGCCAGCCCCAATTCAATGTCATCCTTATAAGAGTTTCTGGTCATAGTTTCTGTTCATAGTACCAAACCCTAAGACATATTTACATATTTTAGAAATACTGAAGATTTTGCTTCTAACGGATGGATTCATCCATGCATTTGAGACAAGTACCTTGAGGAGTTGTATGGTATGTATCAGTAAGTGGTAAGCTATTACTAAGTTTCTATGCTTTCAGGGCATAAACCTATTTATTTGCTCACAATTCTCTGAGTCAGAAGTCTGGACTGTTCTCAGGGAGATTGTTCTTCTGCTGGCCTCTCCTCCGGTCAGTCCTGTGACTGCAGTCATGTGACGCTTGGCTGTGACTCAGCCTCACTGGTAGTTGATGCCACCTGTGGACTGTGGTTTCCAGTTCCAAGCCATGTGACCTCATACGCTCCTTTCATGTAGACCCAGCATCTTAAACCAGGGTAGACTTGGGTCAGTGTTGTGTGGAGGAGATAGCAGGAGCTGCAGCACCTCTTGCGGACAGCTCTCAGACTCTCACAATATCATGTCTTCTGTGTTAGAATACGGACAGTTCGAATTGGACTTGTTGGGCTATTTTAAGAGAGCATATGAAGTTGGGGGAGGGTATGGAAGGTGGCAGATGTGGGAGGAGTTTGAAGAGTGTGGATGAATATGATTAAAACACATTGTATGAAATTCTTAAAGAATTGATACAAATATATATATACATATATATATATATGTGTGTATATATATATATTGGTTTTTTTGAGACAGGGTTTCTCTGTGTAGCCCTGGCTGTCCTGGACCTCACTCTATAGACCAAGCTGGCCTCGAACTCAGAAATCTGCCTGCCTCTGCCTCCCAAGTGCTGGGATTAAAGGCGTGCGCCACCACCGCCCGGCATACAAATATTTTTAAAATAGAAAAAGAACTGAGACCATGTGTCTACATGCCTTTAATCCCAGCACTTGGAGACATGAGTCAGGAGGATTGTCATGAATTTGAGGCCAGGCTAGTTGACATAGCAAGTACCAGTCAGGGCTAGAGAGCAAGAATCTGTCTCCCAAAACAAAAACAAAAACAAAAATCCGAAACAAAGAAACCAAYGCCTGAGAGATGACTTGGTCTGAAGGGACCAAAGAGATGACCCGGAGCTTTAGAGCATTCTTCTTCCAACGAACCCAGCTTTGATTCCCAGCGCCCACATGGTGGATCACATCCATAGCTCCAGTTCCAGCAGACTCCAGTTCCCCCCCTTCTAACCTCTCCAGGCACACATGTGGTGCAGATACATCCAGGTAAACGATATAAAAAATGAGCAGAAACTACAACAGATAAACAAGTGATCTAAAATAACAGCAACAAATGAGATATAAATTACATACATCGACTGTGTAACTTCTTAATTAAAAAAATTTTTTATTCTCTTTACATTCCCATCACAGCCCCCATTCGCTCCCCTCCTCCCAGTCCCACACCCTTATAAACCCTCTCCCATTGCCCCTTCCCTTCTGCTCAGAGAAGGGGGAACCCCCTTGGGTACCATTCCATCCTGGGACATCTAGTCCCATGAGGTAAGCACCTCCTCTGCCTCTGAGACCCAACCAGGCAGTCCAGGTAGGGGGAGGGGATCCAGTGTCGGGGAACAGAGACTGAGACAGCCCCCATTCCACTGGTTACTGAACCACATGAACACCAAGCTGCACATTTGCTACAAATGTACAGGAGATCTAGGTCCAGTCCCTGTATGCTCCCTGGTTGGTGGCCCATGCTCTGTTGAGCCCCCGTGGTCCCAGGTTAGTTGACTCTGTGGGTCTTTTTGTGGTGTCCTTGCGACTTTTAATCACCACAGAAACACTGCACTCATTAATGGTCATCCTTCCCTCCCCTTCCCTACCTACTTCTGTATCTATGGGTTTGCCCATTGCCGCCACTTCATATAATCAAGCCTCTTCTAAAGTATGGCCTTTTGTGTATGGCTTCTTTCCCTTTAGCCTGGTTTTGAAGTTCATCTATATAGTACAGCCATTTCTCAAGGAACAGTATTTTACTATATAGATACACTGTGCATTATTTTTCGGCATCAGTTGATAGGAATTGGGTTTGTTTCTACCTTTTGGACGTTAGAAACAGTGCTTAAATCCTGCCTCTTTAAGGAAGCTTTTGATTACTATTTCATGGGCCTTTTTCAATGTTTTATGATATGGTGGAAACGTCTCATTGGCTCCCCACAGTTATTAGAAGGATGTTATTAAAATAGACGGTCATGGGGGTTTGGGAGACGGCTCAGTGGGTATGGGTTCTTGCTTTGCAAGTATAATGAGTTTGAATCTCGAGAGCTCACATGAAACGCCATGTGTGCCTGCCTGTAACCTCGGCATTGGTTGGACATGGGCTGAGGCAGGTAGGTACTGAGGACTCTATGCTGAGAACTGGATCCTGAGAGCTTGCAGGATAGTTATCCTCTCCAAAACAGTGAGCTCTTGGTTCAGTAAAAGACTCTGCCGCAAGGCAGTATGGCAGAGGGGTACAGGAAGACACCAATGTCTTGTTCTGGTCTCTGCATGGCATGTGCACACATGGGCGCATGTATACATGATTGTGCAGAGTGCACATACACTGTGCACACATACACACATTTCTCTCTCTGTCTCTCTGTCTCTATCTCTGTCTCTGTCTCTCTCTCTCTCCTCTGTCTCCTGCACACCCRCAAAGATTGGGTCATACTCCAGTTTTCCCCTTAAAAAGCTGGTCCTCAACACACCCTCAGACTGTCTTCAGTTTGTTCTCACTTCGTTTCTTTGGCTGTCTCCTGTGTGTGGACCTCACTGGGCTTCTATCTGCTGCTCAAGCACATGGCTGTGCTCTAGCCAGGGCTTTCCAGTGTGTATTCCATCTTTTCCATTCAAATGCAGAGCCCACGGGGTGGAGGGAGGACTCACTTATGTATCCCTTTTACTGCTGTATCTGTGGCACACAAAATTGTGCCTGACAGATTGATTGGCATTCGTTAAATATATGTAACACAGGCAAGTGAACATGTTTCTTCACCAAGTGGCTGGCTCAGCCTAAATAAAAACACCAGATTTCTTTGTGTTTGGTTGCAAGTGTATCTTGTGTCACGACTGTGAGTCTAATCCACGCTGATCAAAAGTTCTAATGAGTATAGATAGATCTTTGACCAGGTTTGTTCGTTAGATCCATTTCAAAAAACACAGATACGATTATGTAATGCATCAATATATTTGGTAGGAAAAAAGGGGGCTGAAAGCCTAGGATTTATGTGAGGGAGACTGTGGGAAAACAAAAGGAATGCCTGGTGATGAGAAACTTGGAGTCAACTTCTCCAAATTCCATCTAAGAGGGTCTTGGAGCATTTGGGTAATGACTGAGAAATTCCAGGAAAAGGAGCTTCATTGGAAATAAACGTTTATCAGCACATACCATTTGCTGGGCTGTTCAAAGGTTCCTGATGCAATTCATTTTGGCAGCTCCTGTATTAAACTGAGGCAGCAGAGAGTGGCAAAGGTTTTATTTATCTCCTGTTACTATCTGTTGACCTTTCGAAAGACCCAGTAGCGCGGCAGCTATAGATTAGCTCACCTATCAGGAAGGGTGAAGCAATGTCTTGGGAGGCCCAAGGTTCCATCAGCCCCCTCTTCACGGTACAGCTGTCTGACCAGAGACCAGGGAGCAAAGGGACAGACTCAAAACTTGTATTAAATGAAGTCTGACGGAGGTAAATGGAAATTTCTGGTTTGAGAGATTGAAGACTAACTGTTCTCAGTTCAGAGATGACCTTTGACCCTCCTTGTGTCATCCCTGTCACTGCTGCAACATGGTGTACAATCTTTCCCTTGACAAGAGATGAAGTCATGCCAAGGTTAAATAATTTCCCCAAGGTCACAAGTACATGGCAGACAACCTGGGAATTCCGTTTGTTTTGTTTTTGTTTTTCGAGACAGAGTTTCTCTGTGTAGCCCTGGCTGTCCTGGAACTTACTCTGTAGACCAGACTGGCCTCGCACTCAGAAATCCGCCTGCCTCTGCCTCCCAAGTGCTGGGATTAAAGGTGTGCGCCACCACCGCCCTGCTTAACCTGGGGTTCCAAATCCTAGTCATCTTTGACTATGAATGTCTTTGGCCTTTCTCTAAATGACAGTGCATCCAAGTGGGAAACTTTTTCTCCAAGGCCTCGTCATTTCTGTCCCTCAACATCCACCAGTGATTGATGATGACGGCATATTCAGTGGGTGCTGTCTAGGAATAGTAGGTTTAACACTCGGGCTTCTGGGGATGAAAAAATATTTAAGAGAAAAGAAATTCTTGTGTTTGTGGAGAAATGAAGACAATAAACATAATGTCCATTTTTTAAAGGGTGGTGGGAAACTGTTGAGCAAGTCCAAGGGGCTTAGAAACACCCGGAGACGAGTTCAAAATTGGTGGTCTTGGAAGGTGACCCTGGCATAGAAGCTTGGAGGAGATGTAGCCACCCCGGTGACATTTTTGATGTAGAAAGGAGAGAGGCGAAGGCTCTGAGGTAGAAACACTCTTTAGATGGGAGAGACACAAGGGAACGGAAGGTTCCAGAATCTTCCTAATGTATGTAACACATTAACAAGTAGTTTATGGTCAGAGAAGACATTAAAATACCATAAAGCAGTTCATCAAAACACTCCATTATAAGGCGCAGTCTTTAGAGTACAAAAGTCAGAAGCTAATTCCCTTAGCCCTCTCTGCTTGGGCCACTCTTGAGACTGTGGTCAACAGAGCCCCCAGACTCTCTGAGTCTTCATTTCTTTCTTTCTTTCTTTCTTTCTTTCTTTCTTTCTTTCTTTCTTTCTTTCTTTCTTTCTTTCTTTCTTTTTTTTGGTTTTCGAGACAGGGTTTCTTTTTTGTAGTTCCGGCTGTCCTGGAACTCACTCTGGAGACCAGGCTGGCCTTGAACTCAAAAATCTGCCTGCCTCTGCCTCCCAAGTGCTGGGATTAAAGGTGTGCGCCACCACCGCCCGGCTGAGTCTTCATTTCTTTTGCTGTGAAATACTGATTATTCTTCTGATTAAGAGGCAATAGGACTTCATGGGGACAGTGGCTTGGCTAGAAATACTACTGGCCGAGGCACTTAGTAAAGGTGCCTGGCACAAAGTGATTCCTTAATAAATAACTATTTAGTCTGTTATGACTAAATGAAAGAGAATATCCTCAAAGATGTTTGAGAAAAATACAAAGATCTATGCCAGGTTAATTATTAGTGAACGAGGCAGCTGCTGAGGCAGGTTGCTTGTGGCAGGACCTGACATCGCAAGGTAATTACTCCGCTTCACCTCTTCCTGTCATTTCTGGTTGTTGAGTTATAGAGTAACAAAGATGCTTGCTCAGAGTTTCTAGCCCCTGGTGCCCAGCATACACTCTCATTAGCCAACAGCATCTGGATAGGTGACGTAAGAACGGTTTGCTAAACATAATTTTTAAACGTAAGAACATCTGTTCTCTGGCCAGCTTCATTAGAGTGCCTCTCCACACCATGTATCTGATCCACGATGAGAAACACAGCAAGACCAGCAGGTGTAGACGCTAGGGAACTTGAGGTTTGAACTCTGCTGGTTGGGTGGGTGGGCAGGCGAGTCAAGTACTTAGGATAGGGACAGCAGTTCCCTGCAGGAAGCATTAGCCATACTCTACCCCAAGGTAAACTGATTTTGGAGATTTGGATCAGCAAGATTAAAGAGGTTGAAAAATGAGTGGATAGCATCAGGATTGAAGGTGGACAGTGGGCATCTCTGCTAGGAGATTAGATGTGCGGCGTAGAAAAAGAAGGAAGGCCAGAGGAGGGTATGTGATTTTAGGTCTAAGCAAAAGTAGACTTAATAAAAGTAACTCATGATGAATGCAAATTATCTATATGATATCTAAAATATAAAAGTCAATACTTGGCCAACAATCCTCTTTGTCACTGTTAGACATTATGACCCATTTCTCTTTGGTTATATTTTCTTCTTTACTAATTATTTTAGGGGTTTATATGTAAACATATACATGTTTATCCCACTTAAAACAACCCATCATTAGTGAAAACATTTTTTCCCCCACGTTAGGCATTGGAATTTCGACAAGCTTCCCTTCTGGTATATCGAGTATTTCCCAGTATCATCAAAAAATTTTAGAAAAAGTAATTTTAATAACTGTATAATATATCTGATGGCGTTGACCCTGAAGTAACTTTTAAGCTGGTCTTCCATTGCTGGAACCCACATCCTTCCTGTTTCTATGAGATTAAAGTAATGTTACAACCTTTTATCCATAAATAGTTGTATATGAATTGAATGATCTTCTCAGGAGAAACTACTAAGTGTGAAATACCTGGTTAATATTTTTAAGTATAAAATGACTTTTTGATTATTGATCATTTTCTATATGATAACTGCCATGGCTATTCTTGGTTGTCAACTTGACTATATATAGAATTCATGAAACTTGAGTGGCTGTGTACACTTGGGAAGGATTTTTTTTAAAGACAATTCACTGTACACATTTTATTTACAGTTTTGTACACTGTCTTAATATGGATGGGATCACTTTTCTACTTGAGCCATTGTAACCAAAGCAAAATAATTTAAGTAATTCAAAGTGTTAAGTACAGCATAAAGATACAAAAGCAGACATACTAATTCTAGTTACAAATGTAATTATGGTGTTACATTTTTATAGTCCACAATTATGTTTAGGGAATCACACAGACACAGATCACAGATCATTTGAATGAAATGCGTACATTTGTAGCAAAGATTTGTAGTTACAAAAGACAAAAAATTTACCAAAGAATGCACCAATTTAATGTTTATTCCACCTTTCTGTCATATTCCTGGATCCTTCACCAATATTACAAGAGGAAAAAAAACAAAAGCAAAACAAATGAAAAACTGAAATCAGAATCACTAATGTTATCAAGGAGGGAAGCAAATAAATTAAATCTAGCAGCTTTCAGCAAGAGCAATGCTGTGACAGGAAACAGAAGGTTGCCAGAAAGCTGTACTCAGACTCTCATACCAACAAAGTCTGCTCCTGCCTGGAGTGGAACAAAACCAGATCTTTCCTGCTAAGGTAATAGAAATCCAAGTTCTTTTTCGAATACTGTGGAAAGGCAAATGCGTGTGTCATGGTAATTCTAACTGGCTGTTACAGAGCGGGCCAGGAACACAACTGTGGGTTCTGGGGTGACGTATACTGTAATTCTTTGATTGGGATAGTGGACACACTAGCAAAAATTGGAGGTTGGGGAAGAGAATGAACACAGGAGTACAAGACAAAGGTGAATGAGACTTCTTGTATCTTAGCAACACTTGGATGGAATTAACTTCAGTGCAGTCTGCTCTGCTTTGATGAGGCTTGGTTCAGCTCCCAATCTCGATTGTGTTAAGCAGTCTCCTGTGAGAATACTCAGAAGGTGTCTTCTTAAGCAACAGACCTATTTTTAGTGGTGGAGCCACTGCGGGGGACTGATAACCAATTACTATCTTCGGAGGAAGTCCTAACCTTCCCTTGTATACCCTCCCTATGTGTGTGACTGCATCTCTGTTTTCACACTCCGAGGTCCATATTGTTATCACCTTTAGCTCTGACGTTAACAACAGCTCCATACACATCCTCACTGTAGTCATCAAAAGATTCTCCAATAAGGCACAGCAGTGTCCAGCCAAAAGCGATCAAGGTCACTTCACCTCTGCTGCTTGTTCAATGTAATTAGCCATTGTCCCCCTCGTCTATTTTTCTCATCGTTCCACAAAGGCTCAATACTATCCTTAGAAAGTGAGTAGTCACGACAGGCATTAAGTTACTAGACAACTGGATATGGTTGTATAGAGCCTAAAAGTCTTCAACAGTATCAAACTTAGAGATCAATCGAAGGTTTGCTTGCCAAGTTTTGCTTTTATCATTTTTAAAAAACCAGAGTGCCCACCTGTTCTGTAGAGGGTGTTTAATAGATTGCTCTGTGTTAGCAACCTCCTGACTAGACTCCGTTTTTTCCTCTTCTGCAGGTGGGGGATTAGTGGTAGGGGTGGTTTCCGGTTCCACAGTTGCCATCTTAGATCGATCTCAGGATTTTTCTTTTTTTTTTTTTTTAAATCAAGTTATTTGAAGTGGGAAGACCCACTTTTAATGCAGATCTTTTTGAGGTGGGGAGAAACACATTTAATCTGGATCTTTTGAGGCAGGAAGACCCACCTCTAATCTAGGCCGCACTTTCTGCTGGCAGCCTGTACCCAAGGACATGGAAGAAGGAAGCTTGCTTTCCTTGCCTGCTTTTTTTACTCTCACTTGCTGAGGTTTGGTCTGCAGCTATGTATTGTAATGCTAAATTCTGTACCAGAAGGGAAGGTCTAGGCACACAGTGAAATATCACATTTACAAGTTTTTATTGTGCAACCCTTGTTCCTTCATTTAAAACTATTGGTTAAAATAAATGGGCGAGAGCCAACTACTGGAGGGATTAGAGGTAGGGTTTTGAGTCACCTGGTTGGGGGTAGAGTAGAAAGAGAAGAGAAGAAGGAGGAAGAACAAAGGGGGAGGAGGAAGCTGTCACAAGAGGAGATGGACCATGATCACATGGCCAGGAGAAATAGCAAGTGTCTGGGGTCCACGGATGGGGAGGTGGCCAGGCCAGCAGTTTAGAAAGGTAATGAAAGACCTAAGCCCCTCATGAGAAAATTAGACTTCTAGTGAACTTAGAGCCTGAGACAGAAATAGAGTCGGAACTACATATTTGGCTAAGCCCCACCTGACTGGACCCTTAATTCTGGGAATTGGCTGACCTTGGCCTGGCCCCAGGGCTAGAACACCCTGCTCCGGGAACTAGGTAACTGCAAAACTTGAGCCATTCTGTACTTCCTCATTCTGTACTTCCCCATTCTGTATTGAGCCATTCTGTACTTCCCCATTCTGTACTTCCCCGTGACGCGTGTTTTCCCCCCACCCCTTGCCTTGTGGTTTTCCCCTTTAAATACCCCTGACTTCGGTTGCTCGGGTCGAACTCCTCTACCCCTGCATGGGATATGAGCCCCAGTGCACTGGTTTCCCGAATAAACCTCTTGTGATTACAGCAAGGACGGTCTTTTGTGAGTTCTCGGGGGTCGCATTATCCTGCGATTTGAGTGAGGTCTCCCCTCTCCAGGGGGTCTTTCAGTAGATTAGGGATTATATCCCCAGTAATTGTCAAAGCCAAATAAAATAACCATAGTCTGACTCATTTATTTGTAAACTAGTCAAGGATAAGTTTAAAGAGGCTCTAGCAAGATTATCCCTTCACTGATATTACAGCCTACTTCTTCTGGGTCCCAAGATATACTAAAGACCAGCTGAGCCATCCAGCCTCATGGACTGAGCAACTACTGGATTATTGGACCTTCTATTGGTAGGCAGACATTGTTGGATTAGCTGGCCCTCAAATTTTGTGATAGAGAGCATGCTGGCTCCTGATAGGCATGACTTTAGTTTCCAGACTACTTCTCTGGAGCTGATATTTTTTATTCTACTGAGACTTAGAAAAAATGAGATTTAATTTTGCACTGGGGTCAAAACTCAATGCCAAACTCTAACTTCAGAGCTCTTTCTCAGGCCCTTTCTTCTCACTTGTGCTAAGTTAGTTTTCCTTGAACATTTCCAGAATTTCACAGCTATCTCAAGATAGTATCCACTGACCTCATCTTCTGCGCTGCCTTCTGGCAAGAGTATTGCTCCCGTAGGCCACCAAGCGAGCCACCCAAGAGTAAGTATATTGTACACACAGTGTAGTATCAGAGAGCTTACAAATATTTATTCTAAGTGAAGGCATAGGGAGTAACTTATCATTTCCATTCTCAATTAGATACTTGGCAAGAGCAGGAGATTCGAAGCTGGCCAGTTCACTAATTTGGTGTGAGGTGCTGTCAAAACTATTCATCAGTTTAGCTTAAAGCTGACAAGCAATTATCATGAATTTCATGAGCATGGAATTTAAAGATGCCCATTCTGTTTACTCAGATGACTTCACATGAGTTCCTGATTGGAATGATGTGCTGGAGGAGTGAAATGTTGATAGTAGCTCCCAGAAATTAAAAATAAAATACACATTTTCAACTATAGGCTCTGTGTTTCTCCCCTCCAGTATCTTTCACTAAAGAACAGAACAGAATTGCACCTTACAAGTTAAATTGGTAATCTCAAATTAATTACATTTTCTTCAAATGACTTCAAGGTTTAGAGCAGTTCGGGCATCACAGCGACACTGAGAGCAGGCTGTGGATGCTCCCCACATATGCCTTCCCTGACACGCCACCTCCCCGTCATCGGCATCACCTGCTGTGATGCTACATTTGTCAGAACTGATGAAGCCCCAAGCACTCAGCGTCACCACCTGAACGAATTCCATGGGGTTCATGTCTGGAGTTGTGCATTCTGTAAGGTGGGCTGTGTGCACGCATGTCCCATTATGCTACCACATGGGATATTTTTATGGCTACACCTCCTTTCCTTCACTCCTCTGCCGAAGTGCTAAGTTGTGATGCTGCTGTGATACAGTGTTAGTATCTGTAGAGTGAGTCTGTCTTTTCACATTAACATCTTTTCTGACTCCCTATAAAACTGAACTCAGTGCCACGAAGGCCAGGCTCTCATGGACGAAGCAGCAGAAAGGCAGGAGCTTGCAGATCAGTTTTTTGCCTCCTTTCTTCCACAGTTCTGAAGAGTAGCGACTGCATGCATTCACCCAGTGGCTGTCCCCCACCAGCAAGCAAGCAAATGGCACTCAGTTTCTCCAACTCACTCCTTGTATTGACAACTCATTAGGACAATGATCAGCTTGGAGAAGCAGTCTCTGTGGGATTCTGTCCTATGCAACCTGTGTCCCATGTCTAAGCCCAGAGGAGCTGGGGAGCTGGGGAGAGAAAA
Organism: Apodemus speciosus; assembly: GCA_002335545.1. Lineage (NCBI taxonomy): Eukaryota > Metazoa > Chordata > Mammalia > Rodentia > Muridae > Apodemus > Apodemus speciosus. Next base: position 679,554 of record BDUI01000021.1, read on the forward strand.
TGGAAGACATTAGGATATGAAGTGATAGTGACAGTATCTGGGACACAAGCCATCTCTGGAATGGCTGTTACCAGACAGAAAGACTGAAGAGTAAATGAGGGGGTATAGATCTTCAGCTGGGTATGAACTGAATTCTATATAAGCTCTGCACACCACAACTGCACGTCACATGGAGGAGTGGGGAGAGGATCCTAAAGGACTCAAAATCTGACATAAGCAAAAGCCACACCACACACACACACACACACACACACACACACACACACACACACATATACAAGCATGCATGTATGCTCACACATAGAGTACATGCACACCCACACAGACACATCCCCACAAGCTTGTATGTGCACACCCACACATGCACGCATGCATGTGCATGCTCACACATAGAATACACACACACACACACACACACAGAGGACATGATTCTTTCTGCTACTTTGGTTTCTATTTTCTTTGGCCATTTCTACTTTTTTACAAACATCATTTTTTTCCTCCACTAATTCCTCAAAATGCTATCATTTGGCCCACTTAGAATGAAAACTTCTATATTAAAATGTTTCATTTATCTTCTTCCCAAATCAAATCCTTGTATTAGAAAAGTGATGACTGACTTAAAGTAAAATAGAATGTTCTCCTAAATGAGGATTTCTTTTTTATTTTTTTGGTTATGAGCCTAGACTTTAATGGCTGGGTCATCTCGTCAGCCCAAAAGAAGATTTCTTAATCAGAAGAGAGTAACCCAGAGAGAAAAAAGAATTAACCCTGAAATGTTAAAATTTTGTGGGTTAAATTAAAAAACCTAGAGAGAGATATTGCCAGTGCTTACATCTAAAAAGGTATATAAAGAATAGCATATATCAACCAAGAACCAAATAGGAATAAATTAGGGCAAAAAAGTTAGAGAAAAATAATTGAATGAAAAATTTAACAGCAAAAAAATCTAAAAATAAATAAATAAGTAAATGCAAATTAAAACAAGAAATCTGTTATTCTGAATTTAGTATACTGAGAAAAAATGACAATACCATATGCTAGAGATGATGCAGCGAAATGAGTATGTAAACTTTAGAGCAAATATGAAGACCCACTCCACAAAGGTTAAAGTTGAGAGTGTGGCCCTAACACCACAGTACGGCTGCACGTATTAGACACAATCCTAAAGGGTGATCAGACTGACGTGCCTAAGGTTACACATCCAGCTACAGTGCTGAGTTTGTGAAAAGGGAAAACAACTGTCATGAGATTTTCCTAACCAAAAACTTGAAAACACAACAGAGTGTTGTAAGTGATTTATGACTAGATATGCTGTGAAGATGTAGAAATGTGTGTGAAAGTTTCTACACAGAAAGCTTACCATGCTCACAAACTCTTGCTTTGTCTGTCTGTCTGTCTGTCTGTCTGTCTGTCTGTGTGTGTGTGTGTGTGTGTGTGTGTGTGTGTGTGTATGAACATTTAAACGCATTTTATTTTTTTGAAAAGCAGAAGCAAGTCTTGAAGGAGTGGAAGTTGTAAGCTTGCTAAAATTTAAATAGAAAATTTAAATGGAACTTTAGTCTATAGTTAAATTTAGGAGCATGCAACATTAAGTAGAATTAGCTGAAATATAGCTTAGTGCATGTGAAATGAAAAGTTTCTTAATTGTAACCAAAACTACAAAGTTCTGTTGAGTTGATAAAGGCCTAGGGGGTGATTTTTTTTTCATGAAAGAGTAAAACAAAAAGAGAAAGGAAGAAAAGGACCAAGTTGAGGCTGAGGCTAATCCAATTAGATGCTTGTCATGATATCTATTGATGCTGCTGATGTTTGCCAGTGTTTGAGTGAAAAAAAAAATGCATGAGATAGGATGCTGTTTTAGCAGCTGCCACCAAGAACTAATGAAATAGCTTAAACAAGGGAGAACATCACCTCCTTCCCTTTCTTAGTGTACTGTTGGAAAAGGAACTCTGCAGTATAACTCCCTTTTTTGTTCTCCCAGTGTGTGTGTGTGTGTGTGTGTGTGTGTGTGTGTGTGTGTGTGTGTGTATGTTGTGTTGGGGTTTGAACTCAGGTCCAAGTGCTTTATATCAGTCAACCACTTTATATCCTGTGCTATCTCTCCAGACCTGTTTTATTATTCTCAATATGTGCTGTTCTTGATGGTGCTGCTCTGGCTTTCGACATCACTTCAGCCAACACACGGGAGGTAAAAGGAAGAAAAGGGTGAACTCCATGCAAGTCACTACATCAGCTCTACATTTATTCCATGGCTACACCTAGCTGCAAGGGAGTCTGAGAAAGACATTGTTTATTATGAGTATCTATGCACTAAGCTAAAATTCAATAGTCCTAAGTAGAAAGGTGAAAATAGATGTTTGGTAACAATTAGGAAATTCTGCTCAAGCCATGATCCTAAACTTTTACCTGTTGATGTGAGGAGTTTCTAAGTGAAGGGAATACCTTTGTTTTGGGAGAAAAAAAATGGCTTTGTGTATTATTAGGGCATGAAGGTAGAAGATGTAAAACAACTGAAAAGAGAAGGCAGAATAAAAGAAATTTGGATATTTTTTCTCTAAGCATAAATGAAGATGGGAGGATTAGTTTTCTTTACAAAGAGGGCAGACAGAAGTGTCAAGTTCCATGACCCAAGTCTGGCCACCTTAAATTTATAGTAAGTCTGTCTCACAATGAAAGCCTCTATGAGCCTGGGTTTTATATATGGTTCCAGGAGGAGAACTGATTTTCTGTGTGATCAAATGTTGTTCACGACAGTAAAAGCATCTGGGAATGAGACAGTTTATGAGGGCAGCAAGGTGGCACTCTGGAAACATCAGTTCTTCCCCTGTGGATCCTATCAAGCACAATACAAAATGGTTTTATCTAAACTGAACATATACAGGTTTGTGTGTGTGTGCACGTGCGCGTGTGTTTAATTATGCCATACATAGCACAATATGCCAACACTTACACTGTAGTAGTTGAAAGTGTACAGGCCAGTGTGGGTAGTTATATACAAATACTATGCCATTCTACACGAGGGCCTTAAGTGCCTGAAGATTTGAGTATCTGTAGGGATGCCAAAACAACCCTCCACACAAACATACTCAGAGCCACTGTCAGCATCACACCTGACTGTCACCTTCAAATCAAGGTTTGGAAGTGTTATTTCCCAAGACTCCTTTCAGGGTACCTTACCCAGGCATGCTGCTGTGCCTGGGCCCTGGGAAGAATACAGACCAGCCTTTACCCACAAGCCTTACAAAGGCTCGCATCACTAGAGAGATGGTACAGAACCAGGACTTCATGCCAGAACAGTGTAAGGACTCACAACTCTCTTGTGATAATGTTTGAGAATTTGGATGAAAATAACCACAAAACCAGTCATGAGTAAAATTGTCCTTGTCATAGATTGGGTATGCCTCTGTGATCTAAAAAGCTATTGTTTTGTAGCTTAAGATTAAAAATAATATTTAAGTTGATATTGTTTTCAAAGTTCTATATATCTCAAATAGCTCAATGGAATGGCTGGATGGTCAGAGACTTGGAAAGATAACGATTGGAAAATTGGTAGGAAAGACATCTTGGGAAGAAGTATGTTCTGTGTAAATGCTCGTAAAAAGGTGACTTTAGCTGAGGAGGAGTTCAGTAACCAAGTGGGTAAGATGACCTGTTCTGTGGATAGTCAGTCTTTTTCCCCAGCCATCCCTGTCATTGCTCAATGCACATGAACAACGTGGGTATGGTGGCCGAGACAGAGGTTATGCTTGGACTCAGCAACACAGACTTCCACTCACCAAGGCTGACCTGGCTACAGCTGCTGCTGAATGCCAGATCTGCCAAAGGCAGAGACCAACACTGAGCCCCAGATGTGGCACCATTCCTCGAGGTGACCAGCCAGCAACCTGGTGGCAGGTTGACTACATTGGACCACCTCCTCCATGGAAAGGACAACGTTTTGTTCTTACTGGAGTAGAAAATTAATCTGGTTATGGATTTGCCTTTCCCGCACATTGTGATACTGTCAAAATATCCACCATCATGGTGTTCCACACGGTATTGCTTCTGACCAAGGGACTCATTTCACAGCCAGAGAAGTACGACAGTGGACCCATGATCACAGAATCCACTGATTTTTACCATATTCTCACCATCCTGAAGTAGCTGGTCTGATAAAAAGATGGAGTGGCCTTTTGAAGACATAGTTACAGTGCCGATTAGGTGGCAGCAGCATGGAGGGCTGGGGCAGGGTTCTTCAGAAGGTAGTATATGCTTTGAATCAACGTCAGATATATGGTACAGTTTCTCCCATAGCCAGGATCCATGGGTCCAGGAATCAAGGTTAAACAACTTCATTAAAGGATTTTGTTGTATATATTTCTTGCACATGGTACTGTGTTATATACAGGCAATTTCGTGTAAGTATGTATTTTATATTGAGCACATTTCCTGCATTCTCCACCATCTTTGTCATCCCATTCCCATGGGGCCTCTTTGTTCCCTTAAACATCAACACTTGTACTGTCATGTCATATATACACATGTGATTTAGTGTGTCTGTATGAAATCTAAGAGTCACATAGAAAAGAAAACCTAATATTTGTCTTTCTGAGGCTGGCTTAATTCCCTTGCTATGATTATCTGCAGGGGTTATCCATTCTTCTACACATGCCATAAATTTGTTTTTCTTCGTGGCTGGAAAAAATATTCCATTTTGCATACACATCACATTTTCTTTATCCATCCTGCCACTGACAAAACACCCAGGTCAGTTTAATAACTTAACTATTGTGAATGGTTCTGTGATAAACAGGGTATCAACTATCTATGTGATAGTCAGCAAATATTTTGGAACATCTATTATACACATGGCCCTGAGCTAGAGACAGTAGATGGATAAGGACTGAGGCAACCTTCTAACCCTCAAGGACTTTACCGGGGGTGAGGTAGACATAGGAAAGAACAAGTAGAAGACAAGTCTGCTACAGAATAGAGAGGCTTAATGGGCTGTGCTTGTGGATGCCAAATACACAAGTTTTTTAGCCACAGTTATTCATGGTATCTTTTAGATTTTTTCTAAAAATGAAAAGAAAAGAGAAGAAACTGCAGACTGGGAGAGCCCTTCTGATTTCCAAAGCATCTGGGATTTCTTGGTGTTGTTTATAGAACAGAGCCTGAGAAAAATCTTCTCTGCTAACGAGCCAAAATTTAGTTTATAATTAGACAAGAGGGCTTGGTAACAAGAGAAGATGGAACACAGCTAGGAATCAGAGAGCTGATAGGAAGGAAGCAGTCTGAAATGAATTTCAAATTTCAGCTTATAAAAATGTCTGTTAAAATAATAGATTTCCACTGATACCCAGCTCGACCCGTCTCAGGAACCAGACAAAAGGCCCCATTGTGTAGCCACCTTTCAACATATAAATAGTAACCATTAAAGACAGTGTGCCAGGCAGTGCCAAGGGCTTTTTATATGTGGTCTCAATCCTCATGAGCATGCCCTATGGGGATTCTTAGCCTAATTTTATAGAAGTGTAAAGTGAGGCTCAGAGAGCATAATTTGTTCACTCTATGATGCTAGAGGGGCAGAAATGAGCTTCGTATTCCGAGCCTCAGATCCTATAATCTTTACAATAAGACTATTTAACTCTACATTATATATGTGTGTGTGTGTGTGTGTGTGTGTGTGTATGTATACTCTTCTCACTTCCAAAAGATATGTGTAGTAAAACATACTTTAATGAGTATATATAGAAACCAGTTACAATGAAGGAAAAGAAAGTCAAAAGCTCTTTAAAGGAGGAGCAATGTCATCAAACCAATAATTTTTCATACAAAGGCTTGGTGAGAATGTAGATTAAGGAATTAAACTAAAACCAGATTGAACCTGGAAGTCTTTAAAAGCTACAGTGAAGAGGGAAACGTGTGCATTATATATCTGTCATAAAAAGGCATATACATAAACTCAGTGAAAACAGTTTGTCATACAGACATTAATGATGGGGCAGTGTAGATGATATATAGGATAATAGTGTAGAAGAAATTGAGATTATTCATACACACACAGACACACACAAACATTTTCATTGTGTTTTAAAAAACCTTGTAAACCCTTATGAGACACTTTTCATCGGGAAATAAGTTAATATTCCCTAGGCCTGTCTTCTTCTGTTGTGCTAGATAATGAGATCAGTGAGCTCATACATTGCGTAATTATAATAGTAGTAGGCTGGGTAAGAACTCACAGACTCCTAAAGACTGAGACAGTGTGATGGAACAGAGAGACTCGGTTGATGGGATATTGCTAACTGACCATGGTCCAAATCTACACCCACCTCCATGTCATCTTTTCCTCTCTGTTTCTGTCTTCTCATTTGTGTATTTATGAAGCACAGTGACAGATGCTGAGGTCAATAAGAATGGCCACACAGTTATCGAGGTCATTCGGAGTTTCGGGTTTTTTTTTTTTCCCTCATATGTAATCAAGAGAGAACCACCCTTGCCTTCTCCTAATCCAGCCACCACCAAAATTGTCTCCCAGCAGCTGAGCAGGAGCATGTTTAGGTATCCACTTAGTAATTGACTTTGACCCGTAGCAAGCCAGGGACACCATCTTGTGAGAGGTTTTATGCGCAGACTAATAGGCATGTCCTACTGGCCACCAGGTACTCCCAGAGGCCCTGGTTCTGAGTGGAGGGCAAACTTCTTCCCAGAGATTTCTTAGCCGGGCAGGTGGCGCACGCCTTTAATCCCAGCACTTGGGAGGCAGAGGCAGGCGGATTTCTGAGTTCAAGGCCAGCCTGGTCTACAGAGTGAGTTCCAGGACAGCCAGGGCTACACAGAGAAACCCTGTCTCGAAAAACCAAAAAAAAAAAAAAAAAAAAAATAAACTCTTTTATATTTTTCTTTGTGGGTGTATTTAAAAAAAAAAAAAAAATTATCTATTTATTGTATGTAAGTACACTGTTGCTATCTTCAGACACACCAGAAGCAGGCATTGGATCCTATTACAGATGGTTGTGAGCCACCATGTAGTTGCTGAGAATTGAACCCAGGACCTCTGGAAGAACAGTCGGTGCTCCTAACCACTGAGCCATCTCTCCAGCCCTGCTTGATTTTTTTTTTTAAATCCTCCTATCTGTTTCCTATTATACCTCCAGATGAGAAACAGGCTCCATTTCTGATGGTAACTTTAGAACTTGTGTATGGTTACTAGGGAAATGCCTCTTATTTTATTATACAGATAGAGAATTTAGATTTTTAATAAAATAGGCTGAGTAGTTAAACACAGGGGCATCCACATTTGCTGGTAGGTGCTTACTATTATAAAGTCAGTATTTCAATAAATTAGTCATTATTTTTTTTAAAAAAGCCCATACTAGTTGAGTTGATCATCAGCCATGATTTCACCAGGAAGATATTACCAAAATGATTAATGGAGAGCGATGTTAGGATTGAATTAAAAATCAGTTTAAAATGTTAATAAGCCAAGTATTTAATCTTCATAGATAGGCAATAAAAACAGAAATGATGGGAGTAACTTCCAAAAATTCTTTCTAAAGGAAGAAAATTAAGGATGGCATCCGTGGCAAAGTTAAACTAGGTAATTAAAATTCAATGAGTAACGATCCAGTTTTTTTTTATTTTTTAATAAAACAGTGTTGGGCCTTGAAATGATAATCTGAATGCCTTTGTTAAAGACAATAACAGGGATGGATAACAATTTCAAAACGAGCTTTGATAAAATAACAGGTCATTCAGTCGTTTTTAGCTTTATCTATGTTATCTGATCGCCAAACCCGATACAGATACACTCACATCCTTTTCCTAGGAACAGGAAATAAAGCCTGGGCATACCTGCCATGGCAGTGATTTATCATCCTGCAGCGAGTGTCTCCCCAGAGCGCCACCTTTTCTTATATTCTCCAAAGACAATGGACCATGACAAATGACAGTAAGAGCCCCAGTTTGTTTCAGAAATGCAAAGCCCCAGAGATTAGCACGGGTATTCAGCTGATCTTCTGCCTATTGTCCAAGTAAGAGAACATGTAAGAGAACAACCTGGGAGAACATCTCCAAAGATATATGCTCTGATTGGCAGGCTGGACCAGGGAATAAGTTACCTGGAATGGAAGAAGCTGAGAATAGCTCAGGAAGGAAGACAGCAGTCATAACTGCACAGCGGTCAGAATGGCAATCACCGGGAAAATAAACAACACCAAATTCTGGCATGGATCCGGTGTGTGTGTGTGTGTGTGTGTGTGTGTGTGTGTGTGTGTGTGTGTGTGTGTATTTCTGTGTGCACATATGTGTACAAGTACATGTACCTCTGTGTGTGTGTAAGTCAGAAGCTAACGTTGGGTATCTTTATCACCTACGCTCTACTTTATTCACTAAGATAGGGCCTGCCACTGAACTTGAAGGGATTCAGCTTAATCAGACAGTTTGCACCAGGGATCTCCATCTTTGCGGTCTGGKGGTTTGGATTACAGGCAGGCAGGCTACCATGCCTGTCTAGACTCTGAACTCCATTCCCCATACTCAGGTAAATGCTTTATCCAAAGAGCCACCTCTCTAGTCCCTAAACCCTGCCTCTCCTCAGGACTCTGCTAAAGGGTTGGAGTAAAGATCTTACTCACAGTCAAAGCCCTTCCAACTGCAAGACATCCACACCATCCCTCCTTTGGCTGCCCCATTGTTCCAGCCTGGGCTCTTGTGGCGTAGCAGTTTTTCACACTGCACTTAGGGTACCAAATTTCTTTATAAGACTTAAGTACTTTGTGCCTAAAAGCCTGGCTTTCCAGAAGCCTCTTGTAGCTATCAGTTCCCTTGGAAATCTTCCCACCATTCAAGATTGGGCGGCATGGATTCTCATTAACTCTCGCCTACTTCCCAGTCTTAGGGCTCTGAAGCAGAGCCAAAATAAACACACAGCAAAGACACAGAGAAAAGTTCTTATGTGCAGAACTTTCTGAAGAATTCAGTAGTACAAAGACCTTTGGTCAAATGAAAAAAAAAAAAGTAAGTCTAATTAGATTTCCTGTTACTGACGCTGTTTATTAGTATTGTTTTTGTCTCCGGTTGTTTTTGGAGAGTGACAACTGTGCTGGYTTGTTTTGTCATCTGTAACTGCCCGCAGTTCCATTGAACGGGTTACCTGGAAGGGAAGCTGGGGATGTATGGGAAGGCGGCAAAAAGAGAGACAGAGACCAAGACAACACCTGCTATTCAAGGTCTCAAAGTTTAATGAAGAACTCCCAATATATAGGCAGGGGAAAAGTCTGGAAGCTTCTCAGCAGAACCAGTTCAGTTGCTCCACAGGTGGCTAGTGTTTCTCTGGAAGCCACAGGTCCTTGAAGAACAATAGGCTTCACCTTTGTCTGAGCACTCCACCCTAGGTGGAGGGGATTATAGCTAACACAGGAGTTCCTGCTCAAAGGCTGGGGGAGGAACTTGACATTGATTGATGTCAAGTTCCTGCCAGGTGGCATGGCACCTCAATAAGGCTCTCTACAGTCAACTTGACCCAACTCAGAGACACTTAAGATGAGGGAACCTCTTGGAGAAATTGCTTCCGCTGGCCATGGACACATCTTTTGGGCATTCTCATGGTTAATGTTTGAAATGGAAGGCTCCAGCCCCCTTTGGGGGATGGAATCCGTAGACAGGTGGTCTGGGCTGAGTAAGCCTTGGGGAGCGAGGCAGCGAGTAGGGGAGCAGGGCTCCTCTGTGGTGCCTGCATCTGCTCCTACTTAAGTTCCTGCCCTCAGTTCCCTCAGAGATAACCTGAAAGGAGGATACGTGAGCCAACTAAGTAAGCCCTTTCCTCCCAGTCTGCTCTTTGCCACAGTAATTACCACAGCAATAGAAATCAAACTAGAGCAGTAGTCTTGGTATCCTATACCTTGTCCTGCTGGGTACTTTAAAAGTCTTAATTTTGTCTCCGTGATTACTGCTTCCTCTGCTTCCAGTAGCTTATCTTCTCATAGCGTTTGTTTATTTCTCAATCAGTGTCTCTCTGTCTCTCTCTGTGGATCTGTGCCTCTCTGTGTTTCTGTCTGTCTCTGTCTGTCTGTCTGTCTGTCTGTCTGTCTGNTGGGAGACTGGTGGGCCTCTCTTTAAACATCGTTATTTGGACTTGCCAATCTTTGCCTTTAGACAAACCCTTACCCAGCGTCCGCTACCTTAGCTGGGTAGAAAGGGGGCTGGATCCACTTTGGAAAGTCTGTGTAAGTGTTAAAATCATTCTGTGGAAGTAGCACTCTTTACACGATGCCTGGGATGCGGTGGAGGCTCCTTTTCATCGCTGTGGTGAGAAGACATCTCTGACTGTGTTTGTGCAAGTATTTCCAGGAAAGGGTTGACTGACCTGGAAAGAGTCACCTTAAAGGTGGCTGTCTCCATCCCTGTGGCACGGGGTCCCAGAGTCAATAGAAAGAGGAGGAAGTTGAAGACCTGAAGACCGGCATTTACCTCTCTCTCTGCTCTCTCTGTGGACCCAGCTATCAACAGCCTGACAGTCCTGCTGCTGTGATGGAAGAAGACTGACTGCCTGAAGCTGGGAGTCAGAAGAAACCCCGCCAGAGCTGAGTAGCTTTGATCAGGAATTGTGCGGTTGTGGTGAGAATAAGATGATGGTTATCTAACGCGGATGATTATCTAATTCTCTTTGGTTCTTCTATTTGAAGTCCTGGAGGTTTAAATGAATATTGACCTGTATTCTTTGACGCTTCTTCTTCTTTTTTTTTTTCCCATTTTTTAAAATTATATGATGATAGGATGCATCAGACAGGAAATGCACCCGACTTCTGCACTGTTAAACAGCCAGGGACTCCCGCAGAGCATGGCGGACCACACATAGTTACTGAATGAGTGGGTGAGTTAATACAGGAATGACGGGATGAGGTAGGAAGGGTTCGTGTCCACCCTCACCTTCATCACACAACACACTGACGTTCCTGAGTTCGCGACTGTGGTCCCTTACCTGCAGGGCACAAGACAGCTTCTTTTGAAGGAGCTGAGAGAAATGATCTCTTATCATCTGCTCACTGACCTAATATTTTCTTTTCTTTCTTTTCTTTTCTTTTCTTTTCTTTTCTTTTCTTTTCTTTTCTTTTCTTTTCTTTTTTTTTAAGAATTATCAGGCCGGGCGGTGGTGGCGCACGCCTTTAATCCCAGCACTTGGGAGGCAGAGGCAGGTGGATTTCTGAGTTCGAGGCCAGCCTGGTCTAC
>BDUI01000021.1:692593-702935 GCA_002335545.1 Apodemus speciosus
TGTCTGTCTCTGTCTGTCTGTCTGTCTGTCTGTCTGTCTGCCTCTCTCTCTCTCTCTCTCTCTCTCTCTCTCTCTCTCTCTCTCTCTTTGCGTGTGTGTGTGTGTGTGTGTGTGTGTGTGTGTGTGTGTGTGTGTGTGTGTGTGTTTAGGAAATACATAAACTCTTCTCCTCCCTGTGCTGAGGAATTGAATTTATGGAGGATGGACAACACCTACAATGGCCACTCACTGACTACCCTGTCTGGTTTGTCAAGGTTAGAAATTATAAACACAATCCAGAACAGGATTTGAAAATACCTTCTGTTAGGATTCTGTCTAAGCTCCGCCCCACAATTACCTGGCAATTACCAGGTATGCCCCTCCCATAGTTGCCTGGCAATAGCCAGGTAGGCCTGGCCCACTATAAAAGGGGCTGCTTGCCCCTCCTCTTTCTCTTACCTCTGCCTCTCTCTGCCTCCACTACCCCATTAACTCCCATCCTCTGCCCTGAATAAACTCTATTCTATACTATGCCGGTGTGGGTGTGGTCCCTCAGGGGGAAAGGGATGCCTGGGCATGAGCCCGCCTAGGTACCCCCTTCCACCCACACCGCCGTATACCATTCTCTAAACCTCCCTCTCTCTTTTTATGAACCCAACACCTTCATTTGGTTTCTCCAATATCAAGGGTCCAGTTAAAGTGTGAACCTATAGTTTTTCTGGAAATTTGTTTTGAACAACAATGATGTGCCTTTCACTTCGCGGGAGAAAGAGTCCTCTGACACTAATTTTTCTGCACCCAACACACATTTATTCCTTAAGAAACAAAACATTTACCATATTTTTGTTTTGTATTTTTGCCGCTGGGAATGAAAAAACTTAGGAGTGCCTCCTTCCTACACATKTCCTCTTGTATTCTGCCTTCACAATGAAGGATACATGGCTTTATTTTCTTCTCTCTGTGGCCCCCCAGGCTCTGGTTCTCAGGAAGGCTTTAAGCTGGGTTCATGCTGTGGGCAGTCACGGGTGGCAGTGGGCAGCTGTGGGCAGCCACGGGTGGCAGTGGGCAGCTGTGGGCAGCTGTGGGCAGCCACGGGTGGCAGTGGGCAGCTGTGGGCAGCCACGGGTGGCAGTGGGCAGCTGTGGGCAACTGTGGGCTCCTCAGTCTGTCTCACTACTGTCCCCTCTTACGGTGTTCCTAACTTCTGACCAGCACTTCTGAGCTGTGACTTGTGAAGACAACTTAACTGCCACATAACAGCTAGAGGGCCTCTGGCCTGTCACCTGAGTCCAGGTGAGGTGAGGGCTTTGCACCGCTATTCTAAAGACGGGCTATGTCACAGGAAGGCCTATGACATAAATATTAGGCACAGCTTATTTTGTTTCCGGATCTGGATACAAGATAGGGACCATTTAATTCCCCTTTACCTAATGGACAAGTAGAGCAATTAAGAAAGCTGGCTTTAACTGAGAATGTAGCTCAGTGGTAGAGTGCTCGCCTAGTCTGCAAAATGTCCCAGGCACTGAAGAAAACACAAAACCTTTGCCCAGTGCTATTAAACCTAATCAAGCTTTTCAAACAGTGGATCATAGTCATTGATAGATAACGAAATCAGTTTAGGGGATCAGGATGTATTAAAAAAGCAAAGAATAAAGTAAAATAGAAGATATAGAAATAGATCATAAATAAAAATTATGTTTTCCTGTAGGTTTCCATCTTAGTTTCTGTTGTATGAATGAGCATCTGTACCATGTTGTAATATGAAATTTAGTTATTACTGTAAGCCATAGTCTAGACCATTAGAAAAACAACAACAACAACAACAACAACAACAACAAAAACCCTCTTGTTTTCTACTGCAGGGTTACAGAGGTTGAGCTGCTGGAAATGTAAATTTTGGAAAAATGGTTAACATTGAACTTCTTACAGCCAAATGAATGAGGTGAAGAGTCTAACTAATGGATGTCAGAAAGGTTACACCTTCATTGTGGAACAGTGTGAGTAGGGGCTGGGGATGTGGTTCAGTTGGTAGAGGGCTCGCCTAGAAAGCACGAGGCCCCGGGTTCTCTCCCCAGCATCACCTAAACTGGCTACGATGCTCTGTGCCTTTGGAAGATGAAGGCAAAAGGACCAGAGTTCAGGGTCGTCCTTGGCCATCTAGAAAGCTCAAGGCTAACCTGGAAAGCATGAGATTACAGGTAATGACGCAAGCCGTGTATGTGAATGGAGGAGGCACTCCTAAGTTTCACGACACCTTCGGGGACACATCTGATGTGCGTGTCTAAAAAACTTAAGACGTTTGTTGTGGATAAATACCTCTGTTACACAGAAGAATAGAGGATGCTCTCTTTTGAGAATTTATCACATGCTAGGTCCCATTCTGAATGAGCATAGGGACTTGTGACCCTTATGACATGTTTCTGAGATTTCTTTCTCAACCCACGGTCTTGCTATGGAAATAGTGTTTTCCTACCCTTTCAGATGTAAAAGCCCATATGGGACAGTAGGACAGCTTGCCTTTAAGGACTGGAATTCAAAGCGGGCTTGATTTCTCCATCCTCAAGCCAGTTGGGAGAGAGGACAGTGGGGCCACATCTTCAGCCAGAATCTTTTCCCTTGCTGCTTAACATTAGTTTTTTCCCCCTCCGACAAAGATTTTATAGAGCTCTATTCAAATTGCTCGTGCTGAGTTGAAGCCCTTTCCTTCTTTGTCTTCTTTGTGGTGGCACAGAACAGCTGGTCACCATTCCTCTCCCCCACCCCCGACAATGAATGGTAAGACTGTCTGTCATCAAGTTGGGGACAGTAATTGTCCTTCTTGAGAAACAACAATCTCAGCTCCTTCTGCCATTTTTTTCTTGGTCCTATTTTCTCCCAAGCCTTCAATTACTTCTTTGTTTCTTGCCTTGTCCCTTGGGGATAGAGCAGCAGGCTTATCCTTATCAGCCCTGGCTGTGGGGACAGAATGAGGTGTGGACGTTTCTAGTTTGTATTTATATTCCTCCGTCCATAGGCTAGGGACCCGTGCGGTTTTATGTGCACCCTGCCGGCCCCTCTGGGCCCCACCACACTTACAAGCTAGCTGTCCCGAGTGGTGTGGGACACACGCATCTCTAGCAACCTTTGAGGCATTGCTGGCTCATTATTAACAACAGTCCCAGCCTCCTCATTCCTGCTTCTCCTTCAAGGTGCCCTTCCTCTGCTCTCCAAAGCACCCCACACGCTTTGTCCTCTAAGAGGCTTGCACATGCTGCTGCGCTTGGTCTGTGTCCTGTTCCTCTTTCTCTCTAAGCTCTTTTTACTTTCTGTCTTAGACTGTTTTTTGTACTTGTCATCATCCTTTTAAATATTGTCAATTTGTTGTTTAATTTATGAAACATGGACTTGCTATAAAATTCAAACAGTATGTAATGTAGGCACACATAGATGTGTTGGCAATTTCATAGGCACCATTCTTGACATGTACAATACATACAGCCAATTTATGATTTTTAACATATACTCATGGATGTATTTGTCTATGATACATATGTACTTTGTGATAGACACACATGTACATGTGCATGTGTGTTATGCACAAACTGGAGAGCTACCTTATTCTGTATTTTCTTGACAGCAATTTAGCTTGGTTAGTGAGACGATTTGAATATGCTTGGCCTAGGGAGTGGTACTATTAGGGGGTGTGGCCTTGTTGGTGTAGGTGTAGCCTTGTTGGTGTAGGTGTGGCCTTGTTGGTATAGGTGTGGCCTTGTTGGTGTAGGTGTGGCCTTGTTGAAGGAAGTGTGTCCTTGTGAGGGTAAGCTTTGAGACCCTCCTCCTAGCCACATGGGAGCTAGTCCTCTCCTAGAGGCCTTTAGATAAACATAAAGAACTCTCAGCTCCTCCTGCACCAAGCGTGCCTGGACACTGCCTTGTTCCTGCCTTGATGATAATGGACTGAGCCTCTGAACCTGTAAGCCAGCCCCAATTAAATGTTCTCCTTATATGAGTTGCCTTGGTCACGGTGTCTATTCACAGCAATAAAACCCTAACTAAGACAGTAATTCCATTATGCATTTATAAAGAATGTCAGCTTGTATATGGCATTCCATTCCAGGGAATAAATCCTAGTTTATTTCACTGAGCCCTTTCTGATACACACGTGGTTTTAAGAATGTGGACTTTGGAGTGACATTATCTGAGAGAATTCTGTCACCGTCAAGTACTAGCTCTAAGGACATGGCCACCCACTTCTTTGTTGCTTAGCTTTATAACTGCAGAACAAAAACTACAACAGTAACTCCACTTTGGGTGAACGTGAGGATGAAACATGCTAATGAGTCTCACCCCTCCAGCAGTGTGCGGCACAGAGCAGGCTCCATCCGGTCAGCACCGGCTACTGACTAGACAGTTTCCTAAGTTTGGCTGTCACCCCGTGTGTTGCGGCAAATAACCTTGAACATAGAAATGATATCCAAATAGTTAACAACCATTACGCGGTGGACACTGATTAAAGAGAGAGATGCTGTCCACAGTGTTGATGCATGGACCCAGAGGACCCTGGGAGTGATGGGTGCTTGCTTCTTGGTTTGACGAGTTGTGGAAGTCTGCAGGCTCTTGGAAAAGACCTGGATCTCAGACAGCAGTGTTTGCTATGAAAGAAGTCAGTGTCCCAAGGCTCTAACAAGCAGGCACAGCACGCATGAGAGTGAAGTCAGCTCTGCAGTCAAATCCACCCCACAAGTCCACGTCTTTCAGGATAAAAGTCTAGATGTGGAATCCTTAGGGAAGGTTTTGCACACTTGCAGTTTCCCCTCTTGCAGTCTTACATCCATGTCGCCAAAATACAAAAGTGCTGTTCCCTGCCACATGCTATGTCAGTGAGTGTCCTTATGCCTTAGCTCATCTGATCTTCTAAAAATGATATCTCAGTCTTAATTTGCATTCTTCTTTTATGATTGAGTTTGAGTGTCCTTTAATGCATCTAGAAGACATTTATACTCTTTTGATTTTTATTTTTTGGCTTTCAGATCTTTTGTATTATTATTAAAGTAATAAAATTTATTTTAAAATAGACAACTCAGTATTGACATTTTTAAGTCATCAAAATAATTTATAATAGTTAAATGCCTCTTAAATATACATGATATCTTCTGAAGCTAAAAGCAATATGCACTTAACCAGTTTTCAAAAATCTATTTGGAACATTAAACATGATAGAAGTAGAAAAAAAATCTCTTATGAAGTCTTCTATGAAAGGAAATTGTGACAGGTTCCTGATTAGAGAGAAACATTTCCATCTCTAAGGGAGAATATGCAGCATAACTGTGGCTTCCTAGAATGAATTGGGTAGTGTTCCTTCTGTTTCTATTTTGTGGAATCATTTGAAGAGTATTGGTATTAGGTCTGATAGAATTCTGCATTAAACCCATCTGGTCCTTGGGCCTTTTTTGGATGGGAGACTTTTAATGACTGGTTCTATTCCTTTAGGGGTTATGGGACTAGTTTAGATGGTTTATCTGATTCTGATTTAACTTTGGTATTTTGAATCTGCCTAGAAAACTGTCCATTTCATCCAGATTTTCCAGCTTTGTTGAATATAGGCATTTGTAGTAGGATCTGACGATTTTTTAAATTTCCCCAGTTTCTGTTGTTATATCTCCCTTTTTATTTCTGATTTTGTTAATTTGGACACTGTCCTTGTGCCTTCTGGTTAGTCTGGACAAGGGTTTATCTATTTTGTTGATTTTTCTAAAAAAATCAGCTCCTGGTTTGGTTGATTCTTTGTATAGTTCTTTTTGTTTCTATTTGGTTGATTTCAGCCCTGAGTTTGATTATTTCTTGCCACCTGAGTTTGCTAGTGTATGCTCTCTCCAGTTTCTCTTTGGAGGTACTCAGAACTATGAGTTTTCCTCTTAGCACTGCTTTTATTGTGTCCCATAAGATTGGCTATGTTGTGCCTTCATTTTCATTAAATTCTAAAAAGTCTTTAATTTCTTTCTTTATTTCTTCCTTGACCAAGTTATCATTGAGTGGGGCATTGTTCAGCCTCCTTGTGTATATGGCTTTCCATTGTGGATGGTGCCTTCCCTGGCTTGGTAGTCTTGGGTTCTATAAGAAAGCAAGTAAGACAAGCCAGTAAGAAACATCCCTCCATGGCCTCTGTATCAGCTTCTGCTTCCTGGCCTTCTTGAGTTCCAGTCCTGACTTCCTTTGGTGATTGACAGCAATGTGGAAAGTGTAAGCTGAATATACTTTTTCCTCCCCAGCTTGCTTCTTGGTTATGATGTTTTTGTAGGAATAGAAACCCTGACTAAGACAGCCTGTATTTCTTTAAGGGAGTTATGTTCTTCTTAAAGTCCTCTATCATCATCGTGAGATGTGATTTTAAATCAAAGTCTTGCTTTCTGATGTGTTGAGGTATCCACGGCTTGCTGTAGTGGAATAACTGGGTTCTCATGATGCCAAGTAGCCTTGGTTTCTGTTGTTTATGCTCTTGCCCTTGCCTCTCGCCATCTGGATATCTCTGGTGTTAGCTGGTCTTGCTGTCTCTGACTGTGGCTTGTCCCTCATGCAAGCCTGTGTGTCAGTACTCCTGGGAGACCAGTTTTCTCAGGGAGGAATTTGGGTATGGAGACCCGTGGCACAGGGTTAGCTCCAGGGTGCAGATGAAACCAGAAGGATCCATTCCCAGGATGCTCCTCAGTTCCTGTGTCCTGAGGGCTCCCAATGGGTCCCTTGGAGCAGAAGTAGTGATCTTACCTGTGCTCAGAGGCTTCTCAGTACTCCTTGGAGACCAGCTCTCTCCTGGCAGTATTTGGGTATGGGGTGCTGTGCACAGGATCAGCTAGCTCCCGGTGTAGACAGAAACCAGAAGCTATACTTTTTTTATTTATCATTATTATTCTGGTTGTGATTAAATATCTTTATATGCTTAGCAGATATTTTTACTTACTCTTCTGTCTATTGTTTTTGTACACTGTCTTAGTTGGGGTTTCAGTTGCTGTGAAGAGACACTATGACAGAGGAACTCTTATGAAGGAAAACATTTAATTGGGGCTGGCTTACGGTTCAGAGGTCCAGTCCATTATCATCATGGCAGAAAGCATGGCAGAGCATAGGCAAAGCTTGAGAAGGGGCTGAGGATTCTACATCTTAATCTGCAGGCAGCAGAGGGAGACTGTGCTGCACAACACCTATCTTCAGTATATATGAGACTTCAAAGCCTGCCTCCACTGTGGCACACTTCCTCCAATAAGGCCACACCCACTCCAAGACCACACCCACTTCAAGGCCACACCCACTCCAAGGCCACACCTAGTAGGGCCATTCTCTATGGGGCAAGCATTCAAACAAATGAGTCTATGGGGTCCATTCGTACTCAGACCATCACATGGGCCTTATTCAACTTTTCTTTTGTTGTTGTTGGTCTCTTACTGATTCATAGGAGCTGTTTAAATGTTACAAGCAATTCATTGTTTTGCTTATTTATAGAGATTCAGTGGGTACCTGGGGCAGGTGTGGTGCTCTCTTAAGACTAGGAGCCAGATGAGAAACAACAGCAGCAGTGAAACACAGTACTCAGCTTTCTGGAGATGTCACTCTAGTTGGGGAGGCAGATAAGGAAATAAACACTTGCGATAAAGTCCTGAGCATGGTGGCGTTCCTTGGGAACACAGAGGAGAGATGCATCCACCTAGTCTGTGTCAAAGTAGGGAATTCTTTTCAAAGCCTTGAATAGTAGATACCTACCGGATGCTTGCTTTGGGCGTGTAGGCTGGTGAGCTCTTCTTCCATCTCAGTGCCAATTCCAAGGAGCTGAGCACTGCCGTTCTCCTTGTATCTGACTCTTCTCTTTAGTCAGGCTTATTCCCAGCCCCAAGACACAAAAGGAACGGTGTGAACGTAGCAGTCTGCCTGGGAGGTCTAAACCCTTGCCGTCCCGAGAAATATCTTTATTTATCTTAGAGGAAGAAAGTTGTCAGCTCTATTTCCCAAAGAGATAGAGCCCTTTCTAAATGGAAAGTAGGTCATATCCCCCAGCACGTTCGTTGGTGCTACCTATTAATAATTTTTCAGCCACTTCTGTTTTTCAAATGCAGGTTGGACACAAAGGAACACTCAAGCACCACAGTGACCTTCACCTTTCTATTTCATCTTGTATTCAATTACTTGCTTTCAGTGTTTTACATCTAATTAACCTGCATAGCAACACATACCATAAAGTGGGTCATCCTGCCTTATAGAAGAATAAGCTAAGTGTAATTTAGACCATTGATTCCACCTAGGGTGAAATAACAGCCTCGAAAAGAACGAAAGTCCCAGGCAGTTAGCGCCCCCTTTATGCGCGGTTCTGTGCTTCTCAGCAGAGCTGATTCCGTGAATACTGTGTCATAAGCAGGCCTGCCCTCATCCACCAGGTTGAGAGTTTCTGCTTTAGTTCTCAAAAGTACCAACCAAAAGGAAGGCTGCGTCGTTCCAACTAATGGATGAGTTGCAGTGGCATAACTTACTAGATTCCATACAAACCAAAAACAAGAGGCCTCTTAGTAGAAATGACCGGGTTTCCAAATGAAGACTGTGAGCATCAAAAGTTGGCGATTGAGAAGCAGGGCCACGCCCCCAAGCATAGAGTGAACAAAGTAACTTACATGGAGAAGGGCTGTACAGGTTCTTTGCCACATCTTGAAATGGACAACTCTTGCAGAGCCGTGACTTGGGTTTACAGATTTTGTGTGAGTGTCGAGGGGGATGTGCACACATGTGTTTGCATGTACATTAGGCTAGAGGAGAGCCTCAAGTGACATTCCTCAGATGCCACCCCCACCTTTAAAATATTTGTATTAGCTGGGCAGTGGTGGCGCATGCATTTAATCCCAGCACTTGGGAGGCAGAGGCAGGATGATTTCTGAGTTCGAGGCCAGCCTGGTCTACAGAGTGAGTTCCAGGACAACCAGAGCTATACAGAGAAACCCTGTCTTGAAAACCAAAACAAACAAACAAATAAATAAATCATATTTTTATTGTTTTATGTATCTGAGTGTTTGCCTGCATGTATATGTGTGTACCATGTGCACGCCTGGTCAGAACAGGACTTTCGGTTAAAGTGGACTGGACTTACAATGGTGGCAAGCCACTATGCGACTGCTGGGAATCAACCCGGGTTTTTTGCAAGAACAACACGTGCCTTCACCGCTGGTCTTTCATTGGCCCGAGGCTCACAAAGTGAGCTGGGCTGGTAGCCAGTGGCCCTCAGTAACCTGCCTGGCTCTGCGTTTCCAGAGCTGGGTTTCCTAATACCATTCTTGGCTTTTAAAAAGCAGGTTCTGGGAATGGAACTCAAGTCTTTGTGATTGCAGGTGAACTTCTACCTCTTCACCATAGCCATCTCCCCAGCCACGATACAAAGACTTTTAGTAGCTGCTTTAATGGAGCCCGCCGGTCCCATTGCTCCAGAAGGGAAGGCAGATGGGATGAGGGTCCCTTCTCTGCCTCCCTGGTGTTTATCGCCTCTCTCAGGCCTGAAACGCTGAACTTCTGACCAACCAGGACTTTCCCAGATCTCCAAACTGCCTGATGCTAATGTTCCACTGAAGTCCAGCTCTTATCAGGGCAGGCATGTGACAGATAGCCACTTTGGGGGGTGGGGGTTGAGACAGGGTTTCTCTGTGTAGCCCTGGCTGTCCTGGAACTCACTGTGTAGACCAAGCTGGCCTCGAACTCAGAAATCCGCCTGCCTCTGCCTCCCGAGTGCTGCAATTGAAGGCGTGCGCCGCCACTGCCGGGCCGCCATAGCCACTTTTGTTATTGGCACTGCAACCTGTCTTCCTAGAGCAGCGAGCTGTACGTCAGCCTCGAATTTGCTCTGCTGTTCTACCAGCTACTCTTTCACAGACAAGTAACACAACTTGTGACCTACAGACCTCATGAGCCACTCGTGGCCCATCACGCAATTAGACACGACTCTTGGTTGTCCACATGGCTTCTCTCTTGGTAGGGTAGAGAGGACTGGAAGCCGCTCCCAGGGAAGCTGCTTAGGAAAAGAACCAGCATGACCCCTATGTGCTGAGATAAGTGTGAAACAGGCACATTTGGATCCTAACAAAGCGCACGCACGTGCATGTGTGTGTGTGTGTGTGTGTGTGTGAGTGCATGTGCACACTCATGTACGTGCATGTGTGTATATGCATGTGTGAGCCAGAGGTTAATAATGTACGTTGTCTTTCTCAATCGCTCCTCCATTTTCTCTTCTTCTCCTTCTTCTCCTTCTCCTTCTCCTCCTCCTCCTCCTTCTCCTCCTCCTCCTTCTCCTCCTTCTCCTTCTTCTCCTCCTCCTTTTCCTCCTCCTCCTCCTCCTCCTTCTCCTCCTCCTCTTCCTTCTCCT
>BDUI01000021.1:717155-727175 GCA_002335545.1 Apodemus speciosus
TCTCTCTCTCTCTCTCTCTCCTTTCTTCTTCCATGTACCACATGCATGCCTGGTACCCAAGGAAGTCAGAAGATGGCAATTAGATCCCTTAGAACTGGAGATGTAGATGGTTGAGAACCACCATATGGGTGCTGGGAATCAAGTATCCTTAACTCCTGAGTCATCTCTCCAGCCCTCTTTCAATATTAGACTCCAGCCTCTGTCCTCTGAAAGACTTTTCCCATTCTCTGAGTCATACTCCAGTTGATAAACCACCAAAGACTTCCCCTTGGGACAAATTCCAAACTCCCTCAGCCATGGGAATGCTGCCTGCTCGGGCCTCATCTCCTAGCGTCTTTGTCTGGACAATTCACGTCCACATTCCTGGACCTGCATTTCTCCTTCAGCACTCCAAGCACAGGCTTGTAGCACTTGCTGTAGTCTTCTCCAGTCTTAGTTTTCCTCTGTGGAGCATACTTCTTGTCCTTCACAAGTAACTGCCTTTGGTGTAAAGACTCACTTTAAAAAAAATAATTTATTTTTATGTGATGTTCATTGGTCTTTTGCCTGCACGTAGGTCTGTGTGAGGGTGTCAGAATCCCTGGAACTGGAGTTACAGACAGGTGTGAGCTGTCATGTGGGTGCTGGGAATGAAACCTGGGTTCTCTGGAGGAGCAGCCAGTGCTCTTAACTGCTGAGTCTTCTCTCCAGCCCTGAAGGCCCACTTTCAAGAGAACTCTTCTCTGGTCACCTGTGCGTATCCACTTATACCCTTCTAGATTTAGTTCTTTATTTTATTATGACCACCATGGTTTAGTTGTGTACTTACTGTTGGAACATGAGCAAGCTCTTTGCTTTATCCATCACTGTATTCCCAGTACCTAAATCTGAGCTTAAAACATAATAGAGAATTAATGAGTTGGGTGAATAAATGCCCAACTTGTTAGGACCTGGGCTTTCTTCTGTTATTATAACAATGATGATATAGATTTGAGGCTTTTATATGTCTGATTATCTAACTAAGAGTCAATAAATGTATATTGACTGAGTGAATGAGTCAGAAATTGATATATGCTTTTATAAAAGAAATTGAGATGCTTTTTATAAAAGAATACAGTACCTTTAAGAACATCCTTACTTTGATAAGACAATGGCCAATGTGTCATATTGTTGAAAGGGTTTGTATATGCTTTTATATGAGGCTACCCTTGTATCCCCTAATTGAGTGGCTTGATTCTGTACCTTTAAATGTGTTTTTGCCTGAGTTGAACCATGTGACTGCTCTTAACTGTGCAAAGCTAAGTTAGATAAGTCTTTGCTTCTGCAAATGTGGACTTGATGTTGGCTGATACTCTTGTATCTGATTCTCTTTCTTCTTCATATGTCAATATTAGCATTCCAATGGAAAAAAATGGAAGTTTCAATGTCCTCTTCAGGAATAACCTGAGAGGTAGTACAATTGTATTCATAAAATTAAGTCCCAGTGACAGCCCACTCAAGGGCTGCAGTAGTCTCATTATTTATGGGAGGATTTTCAAGATTAGCTTCTGGCTCAGGGTGGCATTGTATACACTAATGCAATTGGCTTGAATGCTGTGTGTGTGTGTGTGTGTGTGTGTGTGTGTGTGTGTGTGTGTAAGAGAGACAGAGACAGAGACAGAAAGACAAAAGGACAGACAGAAAGAGAAGGATTCAATAAGTTAGTTTTAGAACTCATTCATATACTTTGGAGTTTACCTATGGGATAAATACTGAGACGGATAGAAACATTATCCTTCTTCTAGAGTTCATTTCTCTGTCTCCTTAACAACATACTTTTGCACTGAATCTTGGGCTCCCTCTGAACACACAGTCACAACGATGAGTTAAGCTTTGAAAAATGACCTACCACAGTCTATGTTCCAGAGATCTGTGTTCACAGGACAGTGTTACCAGTGCCTTTGTGTGACTGTGCACCGTGAGTCTGCACATGCGATGAAGTTTTACATGCATCTCCCAAGACCCGGCTACTCTACACCAGCCAGTGCTGTTTAACTGGAATAGCACCTACTCAAGGTCTCCATGTAAAAATGGCTTATTCCAGTGGAATCTCTTTTTTCACCATGAGCTTCCTGTGACAATTAGTCTCTAAACAAGTAAAAATTAGTAACTGGAAAGTGGGGGGCGGGGTCCATGCTTCTAGTAACTATATGTCATAGCACAATAAATGCAAGCAGTAAGCACCCTTTTAGATTTTATTCCTCGGGTTTTTTTTTTTACTCTCCAGGAATAGACTTTTAATTTATGTATAATATTTATTTCAAAATATCATTATAAAATGTTGATATGTATTTTAAATATTTCACATAATCTTGGCATTTGCCATTTTATACATGTTTGTTATGTATATTTGTCATTAATAAATACTATATTACAATATTTATTATTATATTTATATATATCATTTTATTTATTTACATCCCAAATGTTTCCCCCTAGTCCCCCTCACAGAGTTTTCTCCCCTCCCCCTCCCCATCATCTCTGAGATGATGGTTCCCCTGACATCCCCCCTCCCTGGGGCATCAAGTCTCTACAGTATTGGGCGCATCCTCTCCCACTGAGGCCAGGCAAGGCAATCCTCTGCTACATTATTTCCAAGGCTTTAAATCAAATCTTTGGATGTAGTGTCATAGGAATAGACATCAAATAAAACCAATGTTCTGTCCCTGCTTCCACCAAGACCCAAGGTTTACTCTTTGTATTATTAGGTTTCTTCCTCTCTTTCATTCCCCTTTGACTATGCTGTTTCAAGTGCCTCTCTCCCTGTGTCTCCAAATGCCACTCTGGAGTGTATGTCAATCATCCACCTTTATCTACCATTTTCTAATTTTCCCTCCCCTTATTCAGAGACTTACTCCTGCCTCCAACATTTCCATGAGAGCAC
The DNA here is from genome assembly GCA_002335545.1 of Apodemus speciosus. Classification (NCBI taxonomy): domain Eukaryota; kingdom Metazoa; phylum Chordata; class Mammalia; order Rodentia; family Muridae; genus Apodemus; species Apodemus speciosus. Next base: position 720,058 of record BDUI01000021.1, read on the forward strand.
TCTTCATTTTAGAAATAAATATTTATCATTTTATTTTATGCGTATGAGTGTGTTTCTTGTGCACATGGTGGTGAAGTTTGGGGAGGTTGAAGAGGTATGGCCTTGCAGGAAGAAGCACATCACAAGGACGGGCTTGGAAATTTCAAGGCCACATGCCGGTCCCAGTTTGTTTTCTCTGTATTGGTTGAGATGTGAGATCCCAGCTTTCTGTTCCTGTTATCATGCCTGACACTCGGTTCCATGCCTCTTAACTATCATGGAGTCTTTATTTTTCTGGAACCATAAAGCCAAACAAACTCTTCTGGAAGCTGCTTTTGGTCATGGTTTTTTGTCCCAGTGAGAGAAAAGTAGCTCGCACAGCCTGTGTGAATACCTGTGCATCATGTGTGTCCAGGTTCCTGTCGGGGAGGGGGTGCTCAGCTCGCTTGGAAGTGAGGATCTCGGTGGTTGTGAGCCACTGTGTATGTACAGGGAACTAATCCCAGGTCATCCATAAGGCCAGCAAGCAGTCTTGAGTACCAAGCTTATTTTTATTTGTGTGCGTGTGTGTGTGTGTGTGTGTGTGTCCATGTGCATGCATGTGCACGGCTGGGTATAAGGATCCACAGAGGCCTGAAGAAAGTATTGAATCCCTTGGAGCTGAAGTAATGGGTGGTTTTCAACTACCTGAAGTAGATTCTGAGAACTGAACTCAGCAAGCACTCTTCACCACCGAGGCATCTCTCCAGCCCTGAGAGTATTATTCTCAAACACAGATTTCATTGTGTCACCCGGAATCTCCAGCATATCCTCACTGATCACAGTTATGTCTGTCAAATCATTTTATGGAAAGAAATTACTTTCTCTCCAAGCTTTTCTAGGAAGGTCAAGAGTGAAGGTCTGTATGAAAGCCCATATCTTTACAGTCGTGTAAGCTTTTGATATTATAGCATTAGGATTCGTTCTGTCATTTTCATTACCTATTCATGTGGATATGTAATTGTATATAATGTGTATTAAGTTTGCTCAAACTTTTTGCTATGAAATATTTTTAACATGCAAAAATCAGAGCAATGTACCTTGTACATTTGTTAGCCAGAGTCAGGACAGCATTAAGGATGTTATAAAATGTTCTATGCACCTAACTCAGTAATGTTCTGAGTAATGAGCCATTGTTTTATTCATATATATATAATATATATTTTTCACATATATGATTTTATTATATATAATATAATGATATAATATATAATATCATAAATTATACATGATTTATAATTGCATAAATTAATATAAATTATTRTGTATCATATGTATGGATACATATTCATATATTTATATATATACTTCATACGTATAATGAGAGCAGGAATTACAAACTTTTTCTGTGAAGGGCAGAGAGCGAAGGACTATTTCAGGCTTTGCAGAGCACGTGAACTGTTTCGCAACTTTTCTCCTCTGTCTTTGTAGCTTTACAATGCTAAAGACCAAAGGGCAAATGAAGCCCTGAGCTTTCAAGTCATAGCTCACGGAGCCCAGCAGTGGAGTATCAGTAATAATATAACGTGCTTTGCAAACACGTGAAAATTACATAGAGTCATATGTACTATTCTAAAGCCTGGTTCTTCTGTTCAGTATGATACTTTTCACTTATCCATATGAGAGCATGAAGTCCTGGTTCATTTTTTTCATAGTTTTGTTCAGTTTACAGTCATTTTGTTTCCCAAAGTGTCTACTTAACATTTATTTACTGCATCCATTCTTTTGATTATCGATTTACAAGTTTGTTTCTGATGTTTGGATAGAAGTATGAGAAAGGTTGACCCTTTAATCTTTACAGTACCCTGCCACTAAGGTTTTAAACCTTTATGCTGCAGAATCTAGGGGTAGAATTGTTGAGTGTCTAGTTCAGATGGCACATGAAGCTGTAGGAACTCAGGACAGGTATGGTGTCCCTGATCTCATGCTTTTCTACAAGAACACAGCTGTGATTTCTGTATGTACATGTGGTAGTTTGAAGGAGAAATGTCTGGAGTTTCATGGATTTAAACACTTTGTCCTCAGTGATGTTCTTTGGGGAGGTAATAGAACTTTTAGGAGGCTCAGGCTTCCTGGAGGAAGTCCATCAGGGGGTGAACTTTGAGGGTGTGTGTCCTTATCACACTTCCTGCTTGCTCTGTGTGACTCGTGTGTGTGCGTGTGTGTGTGTGTGTGTGTGTGTGTGTGTGTGTGTGTGTGTGTGTGTGTGTGTGTAACTATAACCAGGCAGTTTCTGATTGTCCTGACATACCATGTAGAACAGTTAGCTGTGTTTCTAACATGTCTGCTTCTTTGGGGCTGTGAGATGTCACCATCCTGTGGGAAGAGCCTGATGTGTCTGCATTCAATCTTGTATGAGAGACTGCTTTCTCTATTGTGTGCTTTGATACAGAGGAGGAGTCACCTATCTGCAGAAACAGACTGCAAGGCAAGGTGTACTTTTGATTGAGTAGATACCAGCAGTAACTTAAATTAAACTCAATAGAGGAAAAGCTTAAAAGTTTAAAATCTCAAAGCCTCTAGAATGAAAAGAAATTCATATATATTGCAGAAAATATTTTAGTGGCCCCTTCTATATAACTGAAATTCTTTTTCCATTTCTCAACTATGTTCTGATGCAGCCAATGATGCCCTTGCCAGACCATTACCACCATTCTAGGGCCACCATAATCATGAATCAAAGAAATCATTTTTTACTTTGCAATTAATTTAGACACAGGTATTTTGCTATAGCTACACAAAGTACGCTGAAAAGTTATGTGCTTGTGTTACCATTTCCAAAATTAAAGAGTTTGCTTTTTGAAAGCCCCTTTAGGGATTAGTGAACTCAGTAAAAGAGGTTTGAGTGGGTCCTCCTCTTTGTGACTAGACAGCTCTACTGTTAACTTATCAAGGACACCAACATTTTTCCCATCCCCCCCCCCCCCGCCACTGCCCTGTGAGCAATAATCACCCAAATGAGGCAGACTTGGGGGAATTAAGTTTTTCTTTGGGTGCACCAATGATAAATTATATCCAAAGACTTGTGGTATTAGGAGAATGTGATCATTATGTCATTTTTTCCCAAGGGAATACACCATATATAATGGAACTTGACACAACTATGCAAAAGAGATAATAAACACAAGTAGCTTAAGTGAGCCAACATTTCTTCTGGGATTATTATGTGCCCGTCATTTGAATTGAAGATACCACTTTTAAATGAACATACAGTAGGATGTCTAGGAATCCAAATGAAGAAAAATACACCTATAAAACACTAGAGACCATCCCATGGACAAGAGTCAATCCCTGACTCTATTAGTGATACTCGGTTATGTTTGCAGACAGGAACCTAACATAATGGTCCTCTGAGAGGCTCCACCCAGCAGCCAAAGGAAAGAGATGCAGAGACTGATATCCAAGCAGTAGATGGAGCTCGCATAGTCTTATGGGAGAGTTGGGAGAAAGATGGAGGGACTCAGAGAGTACAGGGGCTCCATAAGAAGACCAACAGAGTAAACTAGCCTGGACTCTTGGGGCTCCAAGAGATGGAATTACCAGCCAAAGAGGGAGCACAGGTTAGACCCAGGCTGTGTACACATAAGTAACAGGTGAACACATGGTCTTCATGTGGGTCCCCCAAACAACTGGAACAGGGGTTGTCCCTGAGCCTGTTGCCTACTTGCCTGCCTGTGGATCCTGGACCCCTAAAAGAACAGTCTTGACTGGCCTTAGTGGGAAAGGATGTGGCTAGTCCCACAGCAACTTGATGTTTGGGGTTGGGTGTGGTGGTGGGGGGATGGTTGTGTGTGAGGGGTTGACACCCAGAGGAGGGCTTTCCCTCATCTGGGGAATTGGAGGAGCATTTACGTGAGGGATTACTAGGAGGAGAGGAAGGGTTGATATTGGGTTATAAAGTGAGTAAATAAATACATTTAATAAAAGAAAAAGAAGAAAAATTTAAAAACTAAACACTAGAGGTATGTAATGTGCTGTGGAATTATGTTTTGTAGCCATGTGAACAGCACACAAGGTTAAAAACAGTAGCTGTCATGAACAGTGACGTGTCTGTGCTCCCAGCTACGGGAAGCAGCAGGATCTTTGAGGTCCAGGAGGTCAGGACTGGATTGGGACGCATAATGTGGATTGGGAAGCATAATGAGAATTTGACTCTAACCAAATGAAACCAAACTGTAGAACTGTAGAAAGGGAAGCAGGGCGGGGCGGGGCGGGGCGGGGCAGGGGATGACCTAAAGTCAGAGTTAGCATCAAGTGGCAGTAGCTTGCAGAGTTTACATTTGGGTTGAAAATGAAGAAAAATTAACAGTGTTTAGCATTATAGAATATTCTCTACTAGAGACAGGAGAAACTCCAATAGTCATTGTGTGATTTTGGGAGGGGGGGCAAATAAACAGTCTCTAGACTATGTGTGTGTGTGTGTTTGTGTGTGTATGTATGTATGTATGTCTCTGTATACACACACACACACATACACACACATACACACACATTTGGGGTACATGGCTTCCATGTGTGTTTTTTTCCATGTATGTATTCATACAATGGATACTCAACAGTTAAGCTTGAATTTCTCTAGTTATAAACTGGCTTGCAAGTATGTATGAGATTTCCTTATTGGCTTCAGCATTCCCCAGCTTATTCCTCTGGGCCTCTAGCTCCCTATCAAAGCCTGTCTTCCCAATCATAGTCCCCAAGAATTTCAGAAGGGCCTACCTCTCTTCATGTGCATAGTTGAGTCTGCTCTGTCTTCTGCTTCTACTGTTTTTGTTCTTCTTTTTTTTTTTTTCAAGAAATATTTATTGAAGATGAGTTTTGATCCAGTGTTTGATTGACTCTAAAGATAAAATCTTTCCTCCAAAAATAAAAACATATCATTCGACTTTCATGATAATGGAAATAAAATGAACAATTGGAACTTATTTCTAGATTCTTCTTTACCTCTTGTCAGGGGTGAATGGGGGGATGGGGGGGAGGAGAGGTGTTTTTGTTCTTCTCGTCCTTCCGACAGACTATCACTCCCTCAGAAGTCACAAATGCACTGCTGGACATTCTGCATGGGCTACTATGCTCCTATTTCACAACGGGCCCAGGAGCTTCATGGGTTCAAAGGTCCACTCTGATATGTGGCAGTCATTTGAGGATGAGAGTTGTATTACTTACTTTTCTGATGCTGTCAAAAAAACACCATCGCTAAAAACAAGTAATGGAAAAAAGAGTTTATTTTAACTTATAGTTACAGAAAGGAGAGTCCTTAACAGCAGGGGAGACATTGGCGTCAGGGGGTGGGGCAAGAGAGAATACATCATCAGCCATAGGGAGAAAGCAGAAAGGGTGAATTAGGAGTGGGCAAGGAAGCCAGGCGTGGTGGCTCATGCCTGTAATCCCAGCACTTGGGAGGCGGAGGCAGGCGGATTTCTGAGTTCGAGGCCAGCCTGGTCTACAGAGTGAGTTCCAGGACAGCCGGAACTACACAGAGAAACCCTGTCTCGGGGGAAAAAAAAAAAAAGTAATGTACATTGGTGATTTGACTACCTGTGTGAGGGAATCAGATTTCCTGGAACAAGAGTTAAAAATAGCTGTCAGCTGCCAGTGGGTGCTGGGAATTGGACCCAGGTCCTCTGAAAGTAGCTAGTGCTCTTTTGTTTGACTTTTTTCAAGACAGGGTTTCTCTGTGTAGCCCTAGCTGGCCTGGAACTCAGAAATCCGCCTGCCTCTGCCTCCCAAGTGCTGGGAATAAAGTCGTGTACCACCACCGCCCGGCTCAGCCTTAATTCTTAAAAGTTTCCCATACGTGAAGATACCAGGACTTTGTATATTTCTTAAGAGGAATTTATGAATGGCATGTATACCTGCATGCTAAAAGAGGGCATCATATCCTAGTACAGATGACTGTGAGCCACCATGTGGCTGCTGGGACTTGAACTCAGGACCTATGGAAGAGCAGTCAGTGCTCTTAAGGGTTGAGCCATCTCTCCAGCTCCCACCTCACCTCCCTTTCTCAGAGTAGAGATGCACCTCACATGGGTACCAAACCTTCCTGGCACTTAATGTTTCAGCCAGACTAGTCCACTTAGGCCACACAAAGCAGCTCAGCTAGGAAAAGGGAGGGGATCCAGAGAGCCCCTGCTCCAGCTCCAATTGTTAYGGGAACCACATGAAGACCAAGCTGTGTATCTACGATGCACAGGGAGCCTAGGTGTATCCCATGCATGCTCTTTGGTTGGTGGTTCAGTGTGAGCGCCACTGTTTTGCCAGATAATTGATCACACTGAATCCTGAGATTGTGTCACGTTGTGGCTCAGCCCTTAGCACATCTTTAATTACCAAACAAGGTAAAGTCAGTTTGTAGAAGGAAGCACCCATTTTTTTTTTAAGAATTATGTATATGAGTACGCTGTAGCTGTATTCAAACACCAGAAGAGTATATCAGATACCATTACAGATGGTTATGAGCCACCAGTTCCTGGGAACTGAACTCATGACCTCTGGAAGAGCAGTTATTGCTCTTAACTGATGAGCCATCTCTAGAGTCCAAGGAAGCACTCGTGTTTAAAAGTGATGTCTAATTGACAAAGTGGTCAATCAAGAGACATGACAGAATAGGATATGCCTAACTCTCACCAGAAGAGAGAGCAACTACTTTTAAGGGACAGTGTAGAGAAAGGCAGTTTTACTGGGACAGTTACAGAGATGAGTTGTAGAGAGAACAAGCTAGACACAGGTAAAAATGGAACAAGCCAGGGAATGAAGAGTCAGATTAGAACAGATTGCTAGAGTCTGAGGCCACGCAGAACAACTCATGAGAAAGAGAAAGAAGCCAGATTGAATCAGCTTGGAGAGGCGTTTGAGCCTGAACAGCTGAGTTGAATCAGCCAGCCAGAGATCAAAAACACCTAGGAAGGCACGAGGTTATTCAGCTGTCTCACAGGCTGAAAACAGGCCTAGATTAGATTGTATGGAGGCTAGAMGTTTATAGGACTGGGCCTGACTTAGCAGACAGGCAGGAAGCCTCAGGGATCATATACCAGAATAAATGTTGCTTTTACACCCATGTACCCACGGTTAGTTAACTCTATGTCTTAAGGTGTTCCTGATCG
>BDUI01000021.1:736391-756383 GCA_002335545.1 Apodemus speciosus
AGAGAGAGAGAGAGAGAGAGAGAGAGAGAGAGAGAGAGAGAGAGAGAGAGAGTAGATATTTAAAGATGTCAAACAATCCGATTCACACACTTTAAACAGCAAGTAGACCCCCAAAATATAATTGGGACAAGGATAGGATCGGGATGCTAAAGGTTCCCAGCTAAGAGAACACTTCTATTCACCTTCTCAGAGGAGAAAGCATTTTCTTTCCTTTTTTTTTCCCATTAATGTATTTATTTATTCATTTTACATCCCAGTTGCTGTCCCCACCACTGGCCTCACAGAGTCCATCCTTCCCATCCCCCCTTCTCCTCTGAGAGAGTGGGGAACCCCTGGGTATCCCCCCATCCTGGAACATCAAGTTTCTGCAGGGTTAGGCACATCCTCTCCCACTGAGGCCAAACAAGGAAGTCCTGTTTGGGGGGTGGGGGGGGGGCAGATTCCACAGGCAGGCTACGGCTTTAGGTACAGCCCTGCTCCAGTTGTTGGGGGACCTGACAGAGCTCAGGGACTCTTATGGAAGAGTTGGGGGAAGGATGGAAAGCCCTGAAGGGGATAGGGATTGCACAGGAAAACCAATGGCGTCAACTAACCTGGACCCTTGCGGACTCTCAGAGACTGAGCCACCAACCAAAGAGAAAGTATTTTCAATAAGACTATACCACAGAATGCTAGTCACAGCTCTTCGGCAGGAGAGTGCTTAGACAACCATTGCCAGCATTTGCTCTGGGACGTCCCCTTTTCTACACTGTCACAGCTATCAAGTGTACCTTGGTTGGGCCACCATCCATACTGATCTATACAATCTATAGCTATGTTCTCCTACAGAACTCGCTATGATGCTGGACATGTCCTGAATCTACTTTTTGTCCAGCACAGCAAGCACCATCCACATGTGGAACACTGAAACGTGAGTAGTGTGACTCAGGAGCTGCCTTCACTTACTCAAGTTCAGGTGGACATAGCCAGTGGCTACTGTCCCAGACAACACACCTTTACAGGAAAGCGAAAAGGAGCGGTTAACAAGAGGCAGTTGATCTTCTTAGGGAGAATGGAGGGAACCAACCTAGCTTTTGTGTGAGTCTTACTTGGAGACAAGGGTTTCCTAGAGCTACTAATTGCTTGTTTCTTTTTGTCTAACATTTCTCTCTATAATATATATATATATATAATCATGGATTTCATTGTGGAATCTTCATGTATATGTGTATATATAATGAAATTTTATCTTTTTTATTGCCCATGACTCCTTCTCCTATCCTTTATTCTTCATTCCTCTCCCCCAGCATTCTTGCTGTTACCCCAGTGTGATGGTTTGAATAAAAATGGCTTCCATATGGGCTGGAGAGATGGCTCAGCAGTTAAGAGCACTGGCTGCTCTTCAGAAGGTCCTGAGTTTAAATCCCAGCAACCACATGGTAGTTCACAACCATCCGTAATGAGATCTGACGCCCTCTTCTGGTGCATCTGAAGACAGCGACAGTGTACTTACATATAATAAATAATTTAAAAAAAAATGGCTTCCATAGGCTCATAGGGAGTGGTACTAATAGGAGGTGTGGCCTAGTTGGAGTAGGTATGGCTTTGTTATAGTAGGCATGGCTTTGTTGGAGGTCATGAGGGGGTGGTCTTTGAGGTCTCAGATGCTCAAGCCCAACCAGCGTATCACTGTGGATCCCAATGTAGAACTCTTAGCTCCTTCTCCAGCGCCATGTTGGCCTGCATGCTGCCATGCTTTGCTCCACAATGGTAATAATGGACGAAGCATCTGAAACTGTGAGCCAGCCCCAGTGAAATGTTTGTCTTTACAAGAGTTGCTATGGTCACGGTGTCTCTTCACAGCAATAAAACCCTAACTAAAACACTCAGTTAATCTCTCTTTTACTTTCATGCCTTTTTACATTAATGATACATGAAGTTTTTATTAAAGCTGTGTACAGAGTCCTGGGTAAGGGCTTATTTACAGGAGTGTAAAACTCTTGCCAGAAGTTATCTAAGCCACTGAAGAAAATCTCTCTTCCTCCTCCAGGGATCATTAAGTGCCTATAGATGTTCAGGTCCTGAGAACATCCTCTGCTCAGCTACCATTATCTGCCTATAGGTCCTAGTGGGTGGGCACAAGGCCCATCATCTTACGACGAGTTTGATCCAATCTTGTGCAGGTCTTGTGCCAGAGACTTGCTGTTGAGGTCAGGAGCACAGTGGTGGTGTCCCATGACAGTGTTCTACCACAGTCACCTCTTTGTTCCCTCTTACATTCTTCCTATGCCATCTCCTGAGGTCCCCTAAGTCCTACAGGGAGGGATGCAGATGTGCCTTAGCCTTTCAACCATTGGATTCTGATCCTGAAGTCAAGTGCTAACGTCTCTGCCTCATTCCCTCTAAACTATACACAAGTCACTTGACCTCACTGAGTTGCCGTTCATCCTCTGTAAGATAGGGTTGAAGACAGCGGGCCTCATAAATAAGATGCTGTCACATATGGTAGAAGTGAGGCTCCTGAGAGATAATATGTTAATATACTTTGGACACTTGTAAAGGCTGTGGAGTTGTTGGCAATTATAGTAGGTATCACCTTTGTCTCTGCATTTGCTTTCGTGCTGATAATCTCATTTTATCTTCACAGTAAGCCTGTGAAGGGTGTAGGCAGGGATATTATCTAAATTTCCCCATCAGTTGATGCAGACAGATGGGGCCCACAGCAGCCCGGAGATTTACCTGAAGTTACGTAGCATGCCTGATAGCATTATGCTTGAAATCAACCCTGAGCCTACTAAGTCTGTTGCTCGTGCTTTCTCAGAAACAATAACAACAACAACACAGCAAAGTCTTAAGGTTGATATTCAGAAATTATGTACAGGGTTTGTTTTTTTGAATGGAACCATTTCTATTCAATAAGGAAGCCCAGCTACAATTTCAAACTGTGTAAGTAAAATCTCAGTGCAATGACAACAGCCACCAATGTACTTATGGAATTTTTATATTATTTTATTTAAATCTGATATGACTGTGAGCTGTGTCATTACCTCCTCCACCCTTTAAAAATTAGGAAATTGGAGCCAGAGAGATGGCTCAGCGTTTAAGAACACCCATTGCTCTTGCAGGGGACCTGAGCTTGGTTCCCAGCACCCATGTGACAGATCACAACCTTCTGTAACTCCAGTTCCAGAAAATCCGACACCTTCTTCTGGCCTCTGTGAGCATCAGGTACACATGTGTCATACATAGCATAAAAATAAAGACCAACTTTTGTGGGGGTTTTTTTTTTGTTTGTTTGTTTTGTTTTTGAGACAGGATTTCTCTGTGTAAACCTGGCTGTCCTAGAACTCGCTTTGAAGACAAGGCTGGCCCTGAACACATGGAAATCCACCTGCCTCTGCCTCCTGAGTGCTAAGATTAAAGGCGTGTGCCACCACCACCCAGGCTCAATCTTTGGGTTTTTTTGTTGTTTGTTTGTTTGTTTGTTTAGTGTTTTAGTCGGGAAATAAAGGCAGAAAATTCGCCTACTTATGTGCTCATGGTCCACAGAGCTTGTAAATATCAAGAAAGACTGAATTTATTAAATTTATTTATTTTGGTTTTGGCTATTGTGCCTGAATATCATAAGTTGCTTAGCTTAAACAACAAAATGTATCGACTTAGAGTTTTGAAGGCCAGAAGTCTAAAATCAGGGTGTCAATCCGGTTGGCTCCTCCTGAGACTCCCAGAAAGGAATCCTTCTAGATCTTTCTGTTTGGCTTATGAAAGCATGTTTTGTCTCTTTGCTTCATTTTCCATCCACAGATCCTACCCTGCCCCCTCTCATAAGGACACGAAGCATACTGGAATCACTAAATAAGGTCACCGTAAGGTCCTCGGGGCTAGGATTTCAACTTATGAACTGGAGAGTGGGCCAGACAATTCTTCACACGTTACTAGATACAAACTCATTTGTCCAGGTCCATAGTAGGCTTCTCAGGCTGACTGTGAAGTCTTCTTCCTTAACACTTCTGCTGTTACAGACGCATACTGGTTACAAAGTAAAGATCTATCAGTGTGGCGTTTGGCTTCCAACCAGTCTTAGAAGCAGTGAACGGAAATTTACCCTCTAAATGTTCTTAGGCTGGGAAAGGGCTCCCCAAAATGTTTATCTTAGACACCAGTTTCCAGCTTACTGGGCAATTTGGCATTGAGGACTTTTCTCATAAACATTTACAAATATTCTGCTCAGCGATGGGGTTAATGAGTAAACCACACCAACCTCTGGCCCCTGTCCCTTCTTCTTACCTCGGCTCCTTCTCAGTTGCCGTGAGGAAGCTAAGGATGGTGATGCAGTTTCAGGGTTTAGAAAATCCAGTTCAGATTAGTCTTCACCACAGCCACCGGCTGTCAGGATTTGTGCCGGATGGGATGAGTGTGAAGCCGGCTAAAGGTAGGTCCCTACACCGCTGTCCCTGCACAGGCTCTGCTACTGCACTGGGGGAGACACGGGCCTTTTGTTAGAGGTCAAAGCTATAGGTCTCTATCAGAGGGAGGCCCAGACAAGCCGAGAAGGCGGGGATGTGAGGGGTTGATTTCTGTAGTTCTAACTACCTGAGTATCTTTTAAGAATAAGAGCCAACCCGATATTATTCTTCCAAGTCAGTCAAACATTAACATTGATGTCCGTGGAGTCTTGAAGGAAATTAAAGTGTGATACTTAATGGTGTGTTTTTAAAATGCTGAGCCTTCATGTCATTGAATAACGACCCTTGTCCAATGTCGTGGGACCAGCATTAGAAACTAGAATAAAGAAAACATCAACCCACCTACCCAGAAGTAATGATACATTTGTTTTGTGGAATTTGGATTCAGTCACACATGTGTAAGTATGTGCAAGGGTCATGGTGAAATATAGATTTCAGAAAAAAAAGAGGAAATATAGATTTAATGAACTAGTTTTGTCTCATGTTTCTTCCAGTGTTTTCTAGCAAGTAAGATAGATAAGACTGAGATTTACACTTAGGATACTTACTTTTCTGAACTAAAATATACTTTACCATGAAAAGACAGTCTAATGTAAGTATTTATTTTCTCAAAACATAAACTCGTCTTTCTAAACTTCCACCAAGAATGAAATGCTAATCATCTCCCCAGTAATTACAGCGATGTGCATACTTTTGATCATAGACTTGGCAAGCAACTCATTTTCCTTACGCGTGGTCTTTCAAAGTGGTTGACACTGTATTTAGAAATAGAAATTACTTACATGGTATGGCAAAGCAAATTTTCTACCCCCTTCTATTTAACACACATTTATTTAATGTTTATTATGTGCCAGGTACTGTGTACAGGGCCAGCAATGATAGAAAAGGGAATACAATCTAATGTTTCCCTCGGAGAGTTCACAGCTAACCACAGCAACATAGTAGAACGTTCCAAATGGTTGCTCTATGCGGAGAGCACAGTGCAATTTATATTCCTTGTCTTAGTCCTTCCTTACTGCCTGCAGCCTCTGACCTTAACAGCTCATTACCCCCAGCTTTATGGAGGCAGAAACGGAAGCTAAAAGAATGTCATCCCCAAGTTCATATGTTTAGCAGTTTGCAGGTGAATTGAGTCCAGACCTGTCTCCTCGTGTGCTGCAGTACAGACTGGTTTCTTATTACCGCCTCAACTTTAGTGTGGAAGATAAAGGCTGTGGACAAATGCGGATAATTATTCATGTTTCTGATAAGTGCTGTATTAGAAGTGTGTACAGAGGTTAGAGAGATTAGTTCTCCCTGGGGGAACTGGGGCAGGCCTCACGGAGGAGGTCATTGGCTGACACAGCCCGGAGAAACACCTATGTCCCAAAGGCCTGGTGCAGGGAACAGCAAATGACTTCAAACATGAAGCCGTGTCCTTTGGCTAAGAAGCCATGGCTTAGGAAACTAGATAGGTGTTAAAGCAAGTTCCTGCTCAATTCAATTCCATTGAACATTTGCTGTGCTGAGAACTGCATCAGAGGCAAATTAAAACAAACAACAACCCATCAATATCCACAAAACTGTAAAACAAAACAAAAAACAGGGGTTGGGGAATCATTTGCTCCAGACAGCAATTCTAACTGAAGTATGGGCAAGTATCGCCATGAACATGTGGACTAACTTTCTGTTCACAAACTCCCTAGAGCTGTCCCATTGAATATGACAGTCACTAGCCACTTATGATTAATTAATTAAGATTTTTTTAATTACCAAGAATTAAATACATTTAAACTCTTTTTCCTTAGTTTTACTAACTGCATCGCAACCGTCCAATATCCTCACGTGGTTAACGGCTGTCATATTGTAAGTTTGAAACCCTCCTTTCAACTCAGGAAGTTCCTCTGGATGCCTATGGAAAGGCAGAGGCCTCTATCCAGAAGTTGGCTTTCAGGGAGACCTCAGACTCCCCTGGAGTTTATTTATGTGTTCCTATTAAGACCATTTCCTAAACTCTCATGGAGTGTCTTGTCCAAAGGATCCAAATTCTGGTACTCTAAATGACAGTGGATCCACTTCCATTCCCTCCACTCCGTCTCTATCACATAAATCAACACTTGATTTAATTGCTTTGTCCTGTCCTTGACATCTCTGGTCCTCCAACAGAGAAACAGAAGAAAGGCTGGGCATTTTCTGTCTCGTTCATGGTGTGCCCAGTGTGTGCCAGACAGCAAGTGTCCATTATAGATGATGCAATAAGCCTCCCAGTGGCCATGCCATTAGAACAGGCAGACTGTGTGTGAGAATAAGTATCTATTGGTTCTCACTAACATCAAGATCTTTCTAAGATCTTCAGAGTCAACCCTCTTTCTCAACCACTGTACTTTAAGCTAAGAATTACCGGATGAGAAAGAAAGGTCAGACCAGGGGTTTATGGTCTATGGAAACTGTAATAGATAAAGTACAGGGAGTTAAGACTCATAGTCAATTATGTTGTCGGCATTGCTCTGATCCAACTGTTTAGAAAATGTCAGCTGTGCTGATTCTTCGTTTTTATACTGGATACTTACAGCTGTGCTCTGTAGTTATGCAGTCAACTGTGAAAAGCTACAAGTGGGTATTCTTGGAGAACAGAAGCATTCTGTTTGTATCATTGTATACTATTCTCATGTTTTGCAATGTTTTACTTTTTTAGCGTAAGAATATCTATAGCTTTGGAAAAGCTCTCTCTCTCTCTCTCTCTCTCTCTCTGTGTGTGTGTGTGTGTGTGTGTGTGTGTGTGTGTGTGTGTGTATGTGTGTGTGTGTAGGACAGAGATCAACCTTAGATATTTTAGGTACTGTCACTGGCTTTGCTTGGTTCTTCAGGGTTTTCTTGTGACAAGGTCTCTCATTGGCCCCGCGCTTGTCAAGTAGGCTGTCTGGCCAGTGAGCCTCAGGCTCCTTCTTGTCTCTGACTTCCTAGCGGGGCTTACTGGCAACTCAGAATCAAGAAGAACCCTGGAGCTTTTCTGGCTTTTTGACTCAGTTTTGAGGAATCTAGGTCTTCACGCGTGTGTGCCAGGTACTTGGCTGCCTGGGCCATCTCCCAATCCTCCTCGTGTCTTATGTTAGACGGTTCCAGGGATAGATGTGATGTTAATGCCATTAACTGACCTGAATTGGGGGATCTGTTTTCTCTTGATTACGGAGATATTTGCTATACTGAAATTATCTTCGGAGACCTCGACCAGTCATGAGAGGAGGAAAAGTTAACCATTTCCCTGGATTTTACAGGATCCAGATTCTGGTGCTAATTTGGTCTTTGACCTTGTGATGATGGGAAACTGGGCTCAGGGTGTAGGGAGAATTGAGAGACCTTGCTAGAAGACAAAATCCAGAAAAAAAAAAAAAGTGAAACCAATGTTATTACTTTTCAGTTCTTTTACATACTGTTTTTAATATGTAAATTAAATTTTTAGTCATATGAGTATGAAATGGACTGGGATTTTGCTTACATTTTATCTATAATAATTTTATACTTTATTCTTCTATTTTGTTCTCATAGAACAAAGTGGCTTTACTAAAATCTTTTGTTAGTCATATGCACTGATTTTTTTTCCCAACTGGTCCAGACAAGTTAGGCATGAAAGAAAGGAAATTGATGTCTGCACAGATACTGTATATTGTGTGTTTGGTCAGTCATTTCCTGGGTCAGTGTAGGATGTGTTCTTAATATTTAATATGTGGATATTCTGCTTTGCCATTGTAGAAAAGTTCTGAATTCTAATATTCATAGACAAACCTAATACTTACGAGATTTTTAGACAGAAAGGACTAGAAGATCATATATCCTTTCTTTATAGATGGGCAAAGAGAGGGCCAGTCAGGGTAGTAAGTAATGGTTTGTAGGCGCCATTTAATTAAACTCAGAACCATGACTTTAAGATGTAGAGTCAGAGAAAGCCAGCAGAGTAAAGCGGTCCTTACAGTAATATTTGTAGCCATGTGAACTGGATTTAATGAGCTCTGGAAGAGAGCAGCTATGCAGAGGAAAGACCCAGGCTCAGGAGGCATGAGGGAGACTGGAAACAGTGAGATACCCAAGAAACAGAAAAGCTGGAACATTGGAAAACTGGATGGAAGAAAAGGGATCATGCATACTGAGTCTTGCAGGCCCATTTATATACAAGCAGAAGTTACAAGCTCAAGTAGAGAAAGCAGAGGAAAAGAAAGTCATCGCCTCCTGTCTGTCTGTCTGTCTGTCTGTCTGTCTGTCTGTCTGTCTGTCTGTCTGTCTGTCTGTCTATCTATCTATCTATCTATCTATCTACATACCTACCTACCCAGGAAGCATCTCACATTTGACAGCATCTGAACCCATGTCTTCATGCCTCTACAGCAAGCTCTTCATCCACTGAGCGCTCTTCCCAACACCCCTAAGATTCAGAAAAGTTTTGAATTCTAAGACACGTTCAATTCTCAGTGCTTTCGATGAGGACCAGTGACTCTGAACAATTTCAGTTAGTCGCCAGCAGAACCCTTTATCTCGAAGTTTCCATCTCTATCTTGAGGTGTGAACACCGGGTATCAACAGCTTATTTGCTTAAAGTCCCACTTCTCAGGAAAGATATCTCTGGAATTGTCGTTTAGGGTTTTCTGACAGCATGTTAAAGAAGCAGATGCACTTACACACTGCCTTATCTTTTATCTGTGTCTCTTTTCTTTTAGCATTTTGTGTAGTTTAACCATTTTGTATTCTAAAGAGCATAGCTTATGTTTCCAAACGTAGAAACCTTATCACGACCTGCTGGTTTTTATTACCTAGAGATCTTCAATCTTATTTAGTAATGATGGTTTTAGGAATAATTATACTCCCTATTTTAATGTCATCTATGAGCTTGGGGCACTTCTGTATCGAATTTAACAAAGTGCTTGGCATGCCTTTTCTCACTTAATCCTTACAGCGACTCAGTTGTTATTGGTAGGCATTATTATTCCCTTTATATGAAGAGATAAATATAGGTGTGAAGAAAACTCCCATCTGCACCGGGAGAGTAAGTAACAGACCACGGGTTTGAATCCAGGGAGACTAATGATGCTCGGTAGTACATTCTTCTATTCAAAAGCTCCCTTCTGTGTCACCATAAGTAAAGTAAAATGCCTGTGACAAAAACCTCAAACAGTAAACATCTTACCCCAGCATGTTAAAGATCATGAGGAAAGTTGCCTTACCTACAACACACAAACATACACTCACACTCACTTACACACACTCTCACTATCACACACACTCACAAACACAGAGACACACACTCACTTACACACATACTCACACACTCACATACTCACACACAGACACTCATACACTCTCACTCTCACACATTCATACACACTCACAGATACAAACACACATACACACACACACTCATACTCTCTCACTCACACATACACACATTCACTCACTCACACATACTCACACACACTCACACAAAATATTTTTATATTCATTAATATGCACACTTTCTACAGTTCACCTTTTTAAAATAATAGCTGCATGAGGTAAAACCCCTCCCATCTCATCATTATCCTTATTCTTGCTCATTGGAATAATATCTGTGTACAAATACTGCAATTCTTTCAACCATACTCCTACAGATGAGTGTGTTTCCAATTTCTGGCTCTTACAAGGTGTCGAAAATGAATGTCTTCATTTGTACGAAAATTCTTTTCATGGAGAATTAAATACATATTCGTATTTTCCTGACACTGAAAAACTTATTGCTAGTGAGTAGAGTTTTTAGTGCTGAAGGATACTAACAAATCTCCCGCTAAGAGTGTTTTTCCCCTAAGAGTGTCATCTATCATTAAACTTAAAAATCTTTATAATCTGAGTATAAAAATGAGTATGTTATAGATTTAATTGAGCTTATTTATTATTTATTTTTACAAGAGAAACATTTTGTAGATTTGTAAAACAATTTCTAAAAACTATTTGTTTATGATTGTTATCTTCTTTCCATAGGGTGTTGAGTATTCTCTTAGCTTTCAAGAGCTCATTACATATTGCAACATGTCATTCATCAGTCCTCCATGTTATACATTTTGTCCCTGAGGTTATAATTTATCATTTACATGTTTTATCTCTAGCTATATATGTAACTCCCCCACATACATGTATATATGCATATATTTTGACATATTTCGATATATTAGATAATTTACAGATCAACATGTATTTTAAAAGTTAATTTTATAGAGCTAAATATATTTTGTAGTTTTAGCTTTTACATATGGTTCACAGTTAATACTGAAATAAACTTTCACTTCAGTATTAGACCAGACATGTTGTTCTACTTTCTAGAATGATGACATTAATTCCGGTATGGTTGATCTCTTGCTTCAGGTGCGCTAACGGAACACGCGACAGCTCCTCTGGGGCAGAATCTGGATTTGGAATCGTACTCCTCATACAACAATGTCCAGTTTCCTCAAGTTCAGCCACAGATTTCCTCCTCGTCCTATTATTCCAACCTGGGTTTCTACCCCCAGCAACCAGAAGACTGGTACTCTCCCGGAATCTATGAACTCAGGCGAATGCCCGCTGAGACTGTGTATCAGGGAGAGACTGAGGTATCAGAGATGCCTGTGACAAAGAAACCACGGATGACCACGTCATCGGCGGGCAGAATAAAAGGCGATGAGTTGTGTGTTGTCTGTGGAGACCGGGCCTCTGGGTACCACTACAATGCGCTCACCTGTGAGGGCTGCAAAGGTGAGAACTTTGGGTTTCCTTTCGGTACAATTCTACTGAGCTGGCTGCTACAGTTTCTTGAACCGGGTTTCTAGGCAAGGAAATAACCACATTTATAAATTATATGTCGTGTGTGTTTGTTGTGTGAAGCCGTCAGATTTTGGCGAGCGAACTCCGTGCACCGTAAAAGGCTTCGGTTCTCCACTGCTGCAGTCCGAGCCCCATCTGGGTTCGTTCCGAACCCCATTTAGCCTGAGCTGGGGACAGATAGTGCAGTTTCTCTTTGCTATTTTCTCACTTCTCTTGGTAATTAGCTCCCA
Organism: Apodemus speciosus; assembly: GCA_002335545.1. NCBI lineage: Eukaryota > Metazoa > Chordata > Mammalia > Rodentia > Muridae > Apodemus > Apodemus speciosus. The sequence goes on from BDUI01000021.1 coordinate 747,868, forward strand.
TTTCTTGCTTTTAATGGGATCATGGGCACACACAAACTATGATGGTACCTAGTTCAAATGTCAGGACAAGATGGCCACAGAGATGATCCAGAGAAGCTCTTATTAGTTTTAAAAGAATATTATAAGATAAGATGTAATAATAAGTTTAATATGGGGCCAGTGAGATGGTTGCAGAGTTAAAAGGGCTTGCCAACAAGCCGGATGCCCTGATCCCTGGCACCCTCATGGTGTAAGGACTGCTGGAAGCTGTCCTCTGACCTTCATAGTGCCATGACTTGTGCATGCCCCCCCCCAATAGAATGAATGTAATGAGCATATATAAATAAAAATAAATTAACATGGGTAAAAGGGTTAGTAAAACGAATAACATGCAGGGAGCACTCAATGTGTCGCTCTTATTATCCCTGCTAAGAATCTTTGGATCCAGTCGTGTAGTGTGAAGTAGAATGTGATATGACATCATTTGGCAGTTTCTAGGAGGTACAGATTTGGGGTCCAGATCTGGGGCCTATGGATTGACAGTTTCTGGAACCAGAAGCTAAGAATCTGTGATTTCATGAGCCCCTCATGCTAAAATGTTAAAAATCTGGGTATAGGTGCTATCCAAGGCACCCAAGAGGGCTCACCTTCCTGAACAGTGTGGACAGAAACAGAGAACCTACAGAGTGTTTCTTTCTCTCTCTCTCTCCCAGAAGGGGCAGTTTCAATGCAGAAGGACTGTATTAAAGGGTCACAGCATTAGGAAAGTTGAGAACCATTGGTCTAGAGGATGCTAAGGATCTGAACTCATGTCCTCATGCCTGCACAGTAAACACTTCATCTGCAGAGCGCTCTCCCCTAAGATTGATCCTAAGATTCAAACCACTTTTGAATTCTAAGACACATTCGACTCTCGGTGCTTTTGGTGAGAACCAGTGAATATGCACTATTTCAGTCAGTTACCAGCAGAACCCTTTATCTGGAAGTTTCCATCTCCGACTTGGGGTGTGAGCATTCATCCATATGTAAAAATGACTTGGCAGTCTAGCTAGAAAAGCCCAAATTCCAGTCTAGGTCATGCTTCCTGGCCAAAGAGAAAGAAATAGATAAAAGCACTCCTGGTCTACTTTAGAAGTCTGTATCAAAGGAAGCAGAGGCAGAAAGAATGTAAGAGCTAGAGGAGATGGAGAATAGCAAGAAAACTAAGCCCTCCAAACCAACACACGCAAAGCTCACAGGAGCTCACAGAGACTGGCGCCGCAGGCCCAGGGCCTGCATGGGTCTGCACCAGGTCCTTTGCACATATATTAGGGCTTCCAATTCAGTGATTTTATGGGATTCCTGAGTAGGTCTCTGTTTCTTGTGCCTTCTCTTGGGCTCTTTTCCTTCTTTTTGTTTGTTTAGTCCAATTCTGATGTTTAGGGGTTTTTTTGTTGTTGTTTTGTTTTGTTTTATCTGATTATATTTTATTTTATTGCATCATACATGTTTTCTTTCTTTTATTTATTTATTTATTTTTTTAGTATAGAATAGAGTTTATTCAGGGCATGGGGAGGGGAGTTAAGGGTGTAGTAGAGGCAGAGAAAGGCAGAGAGAAGGAGAGAGTAGAGAAGTAGAGGCCGGCCATGACCACGTGGAGAGAGGGGGAAGGGAGGAGAGCCCAGGAGGGCAAGAGAGAAACTGAGAGAGTGAGAGAGGCAAGAGAGGCAAGATGCCAGTTTATTTTCTAATGAGACAGAAAGGGGAGGATCCAGATGGGAGGGAAGGTGGGGAGGAACTGGGAGGAGCAGAGGGAGGGGGAGACAGTAATCAAGATATATAAGATGAGGGGGAGGAGCTATTTTCAATGAAAGGAAACAAAAAAGGAGAGAGAGAGAGGAGTATGCATATTATCTCAGAAGGAAGCTGTGGCCAGAGGTCAATGCTGAGAGCCCTGGGAAGTGTTTGCTACACTTCCACAGTAAGGTTCGTTAATTTTCATACTGTACGCCTATTTTGTAGACAAGCAAACTGAAACCCAGACCACTCATGAACCCACTCAGGGCTCCAGGGCTGATAAGGGAAGGGGTGGGATCCAGCTTCCAAACTGTGGCTGCTAACTCCAGCTCCACATTTTGTATGCGCGACCTCCTCCGGGCTGARCTGCTAGACATTATTTGCCTAGTAAATGACCATTGTACTSCTGTTTGCCCACAGTTAACACTGACGACCCAAATGGCCCAAGGAAGAAAGCCAAAAGCTTCATTTAGAGATTGARGTATCAGTGTTGTCTCGGGCCACGGATCAAACTCCCAAAGTCAGAACTCTGGAACAGTTCACCTCATAAGTAAACATGGGTTTTAAAAAAAAAAGCCCTAAGAATTCTAGTCCATGCCAGAGTGACTTCAGGGACACTATAGGGCCAGGGAAAATCCCTAGGAGCACTCACCTAAAAGGGGAGCACTCACCTAAGAAAGGAKCACATCCCTAAAAGACACTAAGGAAAGGAAAACACAAGATAGTAGGCAGAAGCTAACTCAGAGGCAGGGAGCCTCCAGGAAAACCTAGGACTGCAGGTAGCAAGACACAAATGAAGTAGTGAGAGGGGGCCTGATCTTGTGAGACCAACACAGGAAGCAGGGTCGGGATAAAGGTACATGTTAAAGAGCAGAGTAAAGCAGAGGGGGTTTTTTTTCTATTGATTTTGATTTGAGACTTTGCCCCTCCCCCCCCCCCATGCCACCAGCAAATGGCAAGGATGCAAGGGGCAGAAGATGGAGTCAAAGGGCTCATCTGCAAAGGGTCAGACTGCAGATGAGGTAGGTTTGTCAGACGTRGTAGGCTTGTCACCGTAGAAGTCTCTGTTGCCACTGCTCCACTMTGCAGGCSTATGTAGTAGACATGTAAAGAAYGAYGCAGCCTCATTCTCCTGAACTTTATTTGATTCAGACACAGGCAGGCAAACGAATACCAAGTTGTACTCTGTAGCCTGCCAGCACCCATTCTCAACTAAAGATGAGGCCGGTAGCAGGACTTCTAGCATAGTGCGAGCATTGAACACCCAACCTAGACACTGTGTAGGCAAGAAATGGAGCCTCCTTGTTTAATTGGATGTAATTCAACTCCTGCCAGATGTCCTCTGAGCTGTGGTCAGGTACCAGGTTTGTGTCAATGTTGTGGAGTGACTGTTGTGGTGGGGTTGATCGATCCTCAGTACTCTTGAACTAAGGGTGGGGTGATGTTCTGGCTGCTCTCCAGTCACCAGTGAGAAGAGCTCTGTAGCAGCATCCTGCAGTGCTGAGTACATTCCTCCCCCCACCTCTGATCCCATCTGTGCATTTCTTTTGGGTCAGGGGTGGATTCCTTCTGTTGCTCCAGGGTTGTGATGGAATATCCAGGTATACCAAGAAACCATAAAACTGTTGATCTGCTACAGGCCAGGCTGGGCGTAGGGAACCCTAAGCATGCAGGAATCCCTCTATTATAGGATTGCAGATGACACAGGGTTTCTGTCAACTTGCAACCCGCCTCCAGGATTTAGTCTGGAAATGGGGATATTGGAGAAAAAGCATTCATGGACCTCTCAAGGTACCAGCATGCCTCTTTGATTGCCACCGTAATACTGTTAGGTATAAGATAGCTACCTTCTAGTGTTCGGGATTTGGGAATCTGGGCTTTGGTGACTAGAAAGTCAATAATAGTCTGCCTTTTGGAGTTACGCGTCCCCATGAGAAAACAAGGGAGACCCGCCCTTGCTTAGTGAGAAGGAAAGGGAAAAGTTTGCAAGGAAATGAGAGTCGCACAGAATAGTATCCGATAGAGTCCAACAAAGACCTGTCCCGGGAAGGTCTCAGCCAACCCTGTCTCCACAACCTGCAACTCTTGGCATCCAATCTCCCCAGATGTAACGATTATTTCACTCTATAACGTTCTTCATAGAGACTGTGGGCTTTACAGTGTGCTAGACTCTCTATGTTTTTTGTAATAGTATCAAGTTACCCAAGATGGCAGCAGGAACCCAATGAAATGAAGCTGAAACTAACATTTCAAGCAGAATGGAACAGACACAGGAACTGTCCAGGGAGCCATCCTGGGTTCTGTGCTGGCCTTGAGGGGAGTGCTCAGAGCTGTGCTGCAAGGCTGGTCAGCTGGAGCTACTGCTAAACAGCCACAGCGTTTGAGACTGAGATGTCGGAGGGCACCATAATAACAATTTGCCACAGAAATGTGGCACGTTAGCTACCATCAAGGGTTCGGGAAGTTGCCTTTGCTAAAATTAATGGCGCCAGGGCCATACCTCGTCTGTTGAATCCACACACATCGATGTCCTTTATCTGTTTTGTCAACACTTTTACCTGGAAACTGACGCTGTTGCCTTGACACAATTCCATGACCCTGTTCCACAGTTGAAATAAGAAGAATACAGCTCTAGCCCCCTCCCCCTTCATTGACTTCTAATGCTACCCCTATGGAAGAGCTTTGCAAGGGAATCTGGGATACCTGTTCAACATTCCTCCTTTGCAGAATAGACTTTCAGAATCACGGACGGAGGTTCCAGAGGACACCAAGCTAGTCAAATCTCAGTCTACCTAGCATTTTATTTCTATATGCCCCAACTCTGTAAAAGAGAAGTTATCTATACCCGTGGTTCTCAACCATCCAAGCTATGATCTTTAATACAGTTCCTCATGTTGTGGTGGCCCCCAGCCATAAAATTATTTTTGTTGCTACCTCGTAACTGAAATTTGCTTTTGTTATGAATCAGAATGTAAATATCTGATATGCAAGATATCTAATTTTCTACCCCAAGAAGGTGAGGGTCGCCACAACCCACAGGTTGAGGACCACTGATCTATAGTCTTTGTGAGGGTTAAGTTAGATTATTTTATATAAAGCTTTTTCTTTTGTTTTGGGATTGACTTATAGGCTGCGGGAGTCTGTGACACTTGAAACACAATGCCCTCTCCCTTCCAAATTCTGAAACTTAAGAAACAAACTAGAGATCAAACTGTGACTTCTTGCTTTTTTTTTCTTTTTTTCTTTTTTTTTTTAGCTTCTGTCGCTAGTTCCTTAAGTAATATTCTCATTTATCTGAATGTCTTATTTGTAATAGATACAGCATTAGTGAGAGAAATTTCAGCTTTCAATATATATTGTTTAAGTAACCTCTGAATACAGATATAGTATGGATGGATGGTGACTGGTATTTGTTTGGCCCTAGATTGAATCTAGACCTTTCTTTCTCTAGGAGTTATCAGTGCCTTTTATGGAATATCCACATCTGAATAAATTTTGATTTAGATCTCAAATGTTGACCATCAAAAGCCAGTCTGCAGCTGACTGGAAATTCTGAATGTCTGTGTTCCCTAATAGGTCAGCCCCTGCCCCATCGGCCTCAGTATCAGAGTTTACACATGCCACAGAGAATGATAGCAGGCTTGAAAGGCACTGTTTGAGTTAATGGGTGACCCTATTGTTCTTTAGAATATATTTTTATATAAGATCATGAACCAGCGTTAGGTTTAGTTCTGAAGTTTTAGGAAAGCTTCAAAAAATATTGAAATGATCGCTACATGAAGTATGTTAGACAGTTTCTGATAGACCCTTTGTTCCCTAATATTCATATATTGAGATCACATGCATTGAGACCATGGTTGAGATCAAGCACAATCTGGCTTATGAAATCTAGTAATGACTCCAATAACCTGAAAGATTAGATTGTCATAGAGCATGATGCAGTGCGGGGTGCCAAGGGTTTCAAGGCGCCGGAAGCCTTTCATAGGAGACAGACATCCTAGGTAGGTTAAGACTCTGAAGGCAAACAAGTCAAATTCCAATCCCAGCGATTCTTTCTCGGGTTGTCCTAAGTTAACTCACGTCTCTGGCCATCAGCCTGCTTGTAAAGGGGAGATGAGGCTGATGAGAAAGATAAGATGATTCTGGAGATAATGGTGTCCTTGAGGAGGGATAGATGGCCAGGTAGATAACACACACCAGGTGATTGCTGTATGTAGGCACTGTTCTTGGGCTTGCTACGTGCTAAATCATTTGGCCTTTGGCACAATGCTTTTATAGACTGCCATGAAGGAACTCTGATAGTCATACAGCGAGATCAAATATACCGAGACTCTCTTTGTATGTGAGGCAATTAACACACACCTGGCCAATGGTAAATACTCAGTATATGCTTGTTGCTATTACCACTCCCTTTGCATTGCTATACTGAAAAACGCAGATGCTGCATTTTAAAAATTCAGCTCTCTCGCCACCTTGCCTAAAGGGTTTATGGGCATTAGCTGTTGTTACATTTTCATAATGGATTTTTATTTTATTGTTGTTTCTGCTTTGTTCATCCACCTGCCCCAACTAGCATCAAACTATCAAAACTGTCTTCAACTATCAACTTCAAACTATCAAAACATACTTCAAAACCATCTCTTGCTGGGGGCAGTAGTGGCGCATGCCTTTAATCCCAGCACTTGGGAGGCAGGCACAGGCAGATTTCTGAGTTTGAGGCCAGCCTGGTCTACAGAGTAAGTTCCAGGACAGCCAGGGCTACACAGAGAAACCCTGTCTCAAAAAACCAAACCAACCAACCAACCAAACAAACAAAAACAAAACAAAAAACAAAAAAATTATCTCTTCCTGGTGATTTATCAACTAATTAATTAATTTCTTTATTCATAAAATATTATTAAATATTATCTTATATGTCATCCCCACTTCTAACCTATAGGAGATGCAGTGATAAGCAAAATAGAAAAAAAATTTTTTATAGTTACCATTGTAAAGCAATAATGAAAAAAACAATGTATCTAACTGATCTATGATAGAAACAACAATAAGAAGGCAAACAACAGAGATTTTAAAAATCAACAGATAATATCTGAAAAACCATAGGAAAATATAAGTGGTAAAAGGATTGTTTTAAGTGGACAAAAATGGAATCTCAAATAAACATTTTGGCAATACAGCTTTTAAACACAAGAAATGCCCAAGGATATAAGTAATACATAAATAGTTACTAAGAGAAACTTCCCAAAGCTCAAACTGTTAAACGAGAACAGCTACTGATACATATACAAGAATTACCCAAGCAGCAGTTCAGAGGGAAAGGGTTAAATGCCCTTGAGAGTAAGTTAGTTTGTAGGCTACCCAGGGTGGAGTTTTACTTATAGACGCCCAGACCACCTGAGGGGTACTGAGGTCAGGCTGTAGCTTCCATGAGTTTGTCTATATAGGCATCTAATTGGCTCTTAAGGACATACTGAGCCAGGCTTTATCACAGCATGACCCCTGCCCTCCTGTTCTCAGCAGACACCAGTAGGGAGGAGGATGTCAGCGGAATTATACTTTCCCTTCTTTTAGACTCCATCACCCATTAATAAACATGCGGTTGACCTGAGCCCAGGTGATTCCAACACCAAATGAAGTTAAGGGAGAATGTTGGGAAATGGTCTCTGTCCCAGCTCACTTCTACTCCAGGTGTGCACTGCAGAGACTCCCAGCAATGACCACACACTTCTCTAGTGTCTAGGTCTTTGGTTTGGTTTTTCATTTGGATAGTTGAAACATCTTCCCTCTGTTCAACCTGGAAGGAAAGGCAGAGGAGGGTCAGATGAGAACTATCCTGGGGGAACATTCCCATCCAGCTTTTGCAGTGTGAAGGAGTCTGGGGGTGACTAGCTCCTCTTCTGGTCTCCCAAGAGGCACTGTCAGCCTTTCAAAGCCTTTAGCCTCTTGATTATCTGAGAGGCGGTGCTTTCTACACATACATTTGTTTTCTTTGTGGTTCTGGGAATATGCACATGATATAAAAATGCTCTACTTTTGTGCTACCGGCCTGAGAAGCAGTATTTTGTGACTTCAGAGGTGCTGGACATAGGCTTACCCTGACCCTGGTTGCACATTCCCATCTCCCATTGCCCACCATCCGCTATGGCCGTAGATGCTTCTATAGAAGCATGCAGCTCTTGTGTGGTCTCTGGAGTCCAGAGAGTTCTATTCATTATTACCAATGCTATTCATGGATGCTGCTTTTCTAGAAAGTTAGGACAGACAAGTTCACCTAGGCTAAGTTACTGTTGCCAGTCGGTCTTGATGAGCTAATAGTTGCCAACCTGGGCTTTATCCTTAGCAGAGAAAGCTGAGAGGCCCTGAAGAATGTTATATTTCCTGTTGGGTTAGAGTCAAGGTATTTTGAGGCCAGTTCAAATTTGGCTAAAATGATAAAAAGTTTGGTCCAACTAATATCAAACAAAATTTGTTTCATAATCTGCCCAGTGAAGCTAATCTTCATGTAACAGAGCTGAAAATGCAGCTCCAGAGAAAAAAATGAATAAAAGCCAATTCGAACCAGTCTAAATTAAAATAAGAGAAAGAAAACTGTGGGTCTGGAGAGGAGGTTCAGCATGTGAGGACACTTGCTCTGTAGGGACCTGTGGCAAATCCCAGGCATCTATATTAAAAGCCAGGGAAGGGGAAGAAGAAGAAGAAGAAGAAGAAGAAGAAGAAGAAGAAGAAGAAGAAGAAGAAGAAGAAGAAGAAGAGGAGGAGGA
>BDUI01000021.1:756448-787139 GCA_002335545.1 Apodemus speciosus
AATAATAATAATACTTGTTATTAATAATAATAATACCATAAACTGTTGTGTATTGATAAACTGTTTGTTTCCCACTTGTATAATATGAAACTCTACATGTGGTAAACCTGAATGTGATAAAAGTCACCACATTAGTTACAAGATCATATAGTAGTATGTAGTTCAGCTAGTTCATAGCACAAGCACCATTACATTAATTGTATGTGTGTCTTTCAGAGACGTAAACTGTTTATATTTTCAACAATAATTATATCAAGTCTTATAAAATGTATAATTTGTGATTATATGCTATGCAACAACAAATCAGAGAAAGAGAAAACAATCAGAAATTTGTAATATTGCAAAGATAAATATTGTAATCTTACAACTCTGAAGTGATATTTCTCAGGAACCTAATGGTGGTCAACAGTCATACTAGGGACTAATGAAGGCGGCACAATTAATGGAACTGTGGCTTTAGTCTTCTTCAGAGCAGATTCACTGAAACATAAATTATCTCGATGAATATGTACTCAATCAATATGCTTGAGAGAGGATAGATTTGCTCAGCTATAAAATCATGTAAATCATGACATGGGCTTCCTGATCTATGAAGTAAGAATTATGGTGTCAAAGTACATGAAAAGGAGTCAACAAAAGTGCTTCATAACGACAAAAATGTTCACGTGCCTGCAAAAGAATGCATTGTTAAAAGGGTGACAGAGATTAGTGTCATCATTAGAAACTCTGAAGATTCAGGGATAATGATTATTACCCAGAGCCTTTCTACTTACCTATTTGGTCTATTCAGAAGACAGACGGACTTTAGAGATTAACAAGGCATTATTGCAAACTTAATTGACTCTATTCTAATTACAAGAGCTATAATACATGTGATTCTATTGCTGGAAAAAATCAACATATTCATTGAGACTTAGTAAGTGGCTATTAATCTGGTGAATGCTTTCTTCTCTATGTTTATTACTTAATGATCATTACTGACTTTTTTTGCAGCTGCCATTGCCTGCAATAAAACTTCTCAATTCTTCATGCCTACTTCAGCTTTCTAACATTGACTGCTTTTCTATTACATGTGACATCATACTGCTTCATTATATTAATAATTTCTTGAATTGGGGAAAAAACTAGCAAATACTTTAGGATGTTTTTGTAAGACTGAGATTTGCTAGGGAGAAATAAATAAATAACATAAAAGSAAAATCTGGTTCAAATTTCCAGTAATCTCCTATGAGGTTGCAAACCCCTTCAGCTCCTTCAGACCTTTTTCTAACTCCTCCATTGGAGACCCTGTGATCAGTCCAATGGAGTTTGCAGACCCATAGGAGGAACAACAATACCAACCAACCAGATTCCTACCTCTCCTCCCCCGATCTCCCAGTAACTAAACCACCAACCAAAGAGTATACATGGAGAGACACATGGAGAGACCAATGACTCCAGTTGCATCTGTAGCAGAGGATGGCCTTGGTGGACATCAATGAGAGGAAAGGCCCTTGGTCCTTTAAAAGCTCTATGCTACAGTGAAGGGGAATGTTAGGCTGGGGAAGTGGGAGTGGGTGCGTGGGTGTGGGAATGCCCTCATAGAAGCAGGGGGAGGGGAGATGGGATGGAGGTTTTGGAGGAGAAACCAGGAAAGGGGATAACACTTGAAATGTAAATAAAATATCTAAGAAAAAAGTTCCAATAATCTATGAAGTCATGGAGAGATAGATTTTCAATTTGGTAAAGACTGGTTTTTGTATCTGGCAATTTGTTAACACTGAGAGATAAAATACACAATATATACTAGATATTACTTTGTATACTGAAGGAAACATATATGTTACCTGGGTGATTTTATTACCAAATAAATCTACAAACTGTCAATTTTGAACATTTCTGGCTCAAAACAATTTTTGAAACAGACACTGAATTTAGAGAAACATTCATAAGTYAGCCATGTGGCACAGAACATGCAGTTTTGATTGATGTTGTTTTTGGTAGAATAGAGATGGTTTAGAATTTACAGGCTTGAATTTCACTTTTGAATCTGTACTCAAATAATTCCTTAACACTGAGCTTACACTTTCCATATTTTGAATTTCAGCTTGTGAATTTAGTAAGAACCTTTTCCATCTACCATAAAGCTATGTGAACTGAGTATACCATTGTGTGTTTGTAATCGATGCCCAGTAAATTGTCTTCATTAAATAGAAGTGTTTTACATAGCTCTTTCTTTTGCTTAACACAGGTTCCAAAGTCATAAATAGTAAGAACAAGTGACCTGGTTACCTGTATACATTGTACTTTGTTTTACTGTCCATCCCCATGAATTGTGTCAGGGTAATTAAAATGACAACTGGATGGCAATTGTACATGGCTGTCTTAGATCCATATTATCAAATGATGCACTAACTTTTAGATTTTAAATATAAGATGTATTAAATGTAAGAAATTGAAAACACAAGCTAGATAATGCTATACTATCATCTGTGGATAGACTGGCAACATCTATGGCAGCCTGGCCTCAGGGAAAACACAACAACTTCGACTTCTGTTATCTTTTTGTATGATGATAGTTAACTGCTGATATTAATGCAACATCTTCAAAGTCTTCCCCAGCATCAAATAACAAGTGTTGAAATGCCTGTTACTTTGTAAATAATGTAAATTCTCAGATGTTTCAAGTTATTGAGGTATGGTGACAGAGATGAAGTATAGTGCAGAGAAGTGTTCATCAGAAACAAAAGGATGCCTAGCACTTGGGAGGCAGAGGCAGGTGGATTTCTGAGTTCAAGGCCAGACTGGTCTACAGAGTGAGTTCCAGGACAGCCAGAACTACACAGAGAAACCCTGTTTCAAAAAACAAACAAAAAAAACAAAAAGAAGAAGGAGGAGGAGGAGGAGGAGGAGGAGGAGGAAGAGGAAGAACAAGAGGAACAAGAGGAAGAAGAAGAGGAGGAGGAGGAGAAGGAGGAAGAGAATGACAGGTGGATCCCAAGAGCCATCTGGTCAACCAGGCTAGATGAAATGATAAGCTTCTCCATCTCAAGGAATAAGACAGAGAGTACTGGGGAAATACACCCTGAAAATCCCTTTCTGGTTCCAACCTTTTCGGGAGTGTCAGCAGGCATGCGCACCCTCCCCTCAGATGCCTATGTGAACACGGGAAAAGTGAGATGGGGCCATACAATTTTCTTGTAGTGTTTTTGTATGTTTTCTGGTATTAAGGCATTGCTCATAGAAAGGCTAGACAGTGTTCCTTCTGCCTTCTGGATAAAAGAATAGACAGACATTATTTCATCTTCAGATGGTTGATAGATTTAGCCAGTGAAATCACCTGGGCCTGGTAGGTTCTGTTTGGAGAGACTATTTATTAATTCAGTTTCTTTTATGGGACAGGCCTCCTTGGTTGATCAGTTCCTCCCAAATAAGCATTCTTCAAGGGATTGCATTGAAGTCATCAAAATTTGTGAGCTTATAGTTCTTGATAATCTATAAGATTCTTTATTCCCTTGTTTTCCTTTTAATGGGTTTATACTGATGGGGCCCATTTCACCTGTGATATTTATAATTTGTATTTTTTTAACCAGTTAGCCTCTTTAGAGATTTATTAATCTTATTTTAGGAATCATCCTTTAGTCTCATTGATTTTTTTATATTGTTTTCCTATTTTAAGTTATATTGATTTCTGCTCTGATTTTTTTTAAATGTCATTTCTTTTTGCCTTCTTTATAATCAGTTTCCTCTTCCTCCCTAGCTTCTTGAAGGCAAAGCTTAGGTCACTGAGCTTTATATGTTAACATTAGAAAGTGCATTTTGACATTGTTGATCATCCTCCAAAGTGTTGATTTTGCTATATACCACCAATCTTGATAGCTAACAGTCTACTAGAATTGTTTTTTTTTTATTTGTTTTTTCTCTGGCATTGTATTTTCAACTCTGTTCTATAAAGATTACTTCACTGAATAGAGTCTGAGGTGAATTTTTATAAAAACCAATTCATTTCCAATTAGCTCTTTAAGCAGTCACCTCTGCATAGATTTACCTTATGTGTAACTTTCCAAAGGCTTTGTGCATGCTCCACAGAGAGTCTTCTGCCAAGCTGTCTCCCTCTTCATTTTAGAAGGAGGAGGAGGAGGAGGAATTACCTAAGGTAATTWGGTGTAACTTATGCTACACAGGCATCCTATTGCTGTGCTATATCCCCAGTCCCCAATGGGGTTTGTCTCTTTTCTGGGGATTCTTCATGGATACTGGATCATCACTCACAGAACCTGTGAAATTTGCTGCATCCCAAAGCTCTGGGGAAGTTCTCCATGCCTCCCAGCTAAGCTGCTTCTGCTCCTCCCAATTCTAGAAATAGTCACCGATCTTTTATATTTTTGATGATCCAGAATAACCCTTTCAATGAGAGGTTAAACAAAAATGAAAACCCTGGGAAAGACTTATATTATGTAGAGGGAGAGAGGACTTTAGCTTTTGTTGAATTAAGTGGGTATAGGATGATGACTATCTTCTTGGGCATAGGATGATGACTATCTTCTTGGGCATAGGATGACGACTATCTTCTTGGGCATAGGATGATGACTGTCTTCTTGGGCATAGGATGATGACTGTCTTCTTGGGCATAGGATGATGACTGTCTTCTTGGGCATAGGATGATGACTATCTTCTTGGGCATAGGATGATGACTATCTTCTTGGGCATAGGATGATGACTGTCTTCTTGGGCATAGGATGATGACTATCTTCTTGGGCATAGGATGACGACTATCTTCTTGGGATGGATAGAAAAGGAAAAAATGAATAGGAGCAAGAACAAGCCCATATGTATAATGTGTAATTTTGGTTAATTTTCATAACTCAACATTTTGGTTAATTTTAACTTTACTAAAATGACTGAGAGAGACTCGTAGACTCAGCCTGGGTATGGAAGCAGATCTTTGTTACAGGCTGGGTTTTTACATGCAGTATTGAGATTTGGGGACACGAATGTCTTGAGAGGACATTTTGGGGATACGAACTCCTTATTCTTTTTGAAGGCCCGTGAAGTGGTTGAAAACAGCATCTGAACAGAGCCTGTAAGGATTCAAATACATCATGATCTACAATTTATTACCTGTAGGACCTTGATCAAGTTATCCTCTGTGCAACTCAAGTTCATCTTCCATGGGAGAGAAAGAATAATAGCATCTATCTCACTGGATTAAGGATATGCAAAATGTTTCGGAACAGTGTGTCTACTAAAAATAAGTGCTGTGTAAAGTTATCTCTCTGTAGGCCATTTTCTATATAAAGAACTCTGAGTTTTACGTTTGTTGCTATTTTAAAATCACAGAGATCCTTAAACATGTAAAACGTCAAATGATAGTTTACGGAGTTCATCCATGTCAACCACCAATGTCCAATGTGACATACATACATGCATGTACATTCAAATTACAAGACCCATGAAAATACCATCCCCAAGTTGTTCTACAAGCCAGGAGATTCCCTTCCTCCAACTTGGCAAGGCCAGTCCCCACGCCCACCCCCACTCATCTTTTATTATCAGGAAGGCTCTGATCCTCTGTGAATTTCCTATCAATTCATTTTCAAATGACTCTTCTGATATGAGCATTGTTGAATATGCGCAAGATAGTTGTGTGTGTGGTTAGATTTGCATAAGTATAAATACAGTATATGTGCCCACATTTAAATGATGTAGTGATAATATTGTGCTGCTTTCCCAGAGTGAAAGCTAATTAATTCAGCTATTGATATGGTAATGATTTCCTTTTCAGTTTAATACCAGAGGTAAAAAGAAAAAAAAGAAAGAAAGAAAACCTGCAGTATTGTTCTGTGCACCCTTTCTTTGATTCTTCTTGGAATAAGGAATTTCATTCTGTTAACTATTGAGCTGTCTCTCCGTATCTATGACAGTTCTAAAGGGAGTCATTCCTAGGCGGAGCTGAAGACTCCTGGGAAGACTTGAGTCACTTGAGCTAAGAGGTTCATTGAGTTCAGGGTTTGGCATTGAAAAAAAAAAGTTCGTTTTGCTTTACTCACTAAAAAAGTGCACACTTTGGTATCTGCACTCTCGATATGAATGCTAATCTGAAGCATAGAGTGTTGTTGCTTTAAAGATTTTATTGGGTTAGATTTGACATTTAGGAAAGTGTTACGATCTTCCCTACTGAAATTCACATCAGCTGACAAATTGACAAGGGAGTCCATGGCTAAGTTAACTCTGACATATCCACCTTTCCCCACAGCCCCTGTTTTCATATTTAGCTAGTTACCCAAGGCTAGACTGTCCTTCCCATTTCTCTTTTTAGCTCTCTCCCAGTGTAGCCTGCAGATCTCTAACCTTTCAGCTGTGTTATGGTCTCCTGTCTTCTGTCTCCAGTTTCTAGTTCCACCCTTCCTCACCTTGTTCTGTTTTCTAGGATTTTCTCTGCATGCAGGCTAGATCAGACCTTTTATCGCCAAATTCTTTAGGGATCTCTCCTTTTCTACATAGTGAAGATTCCTCTGTGTGGCTTTCAAGGGTATTTTAACACTACTTTCTTACTTTAACCCCTTAGCCACCTCTCACTAATATTCCAAGCTCTACACTGCTACCAAATGGGTCATCTACTTTTCCTAGGAACTTCTGTGACACTTTGTGTTGCTCATCTGCAGAAGGTCTCTTCTCCCACATGGTACGTTACAAAAATTATTCTGTAAGCCCGCATTCAAATTTTTCATAAAGCCTCTTTGATTTCCCTACTCGGAATTAGGGTCACCCTACCTCAACATTGGGAGATCCTTATATTACAGTTATTTTATTGTAATAATAATACTATCATGTATTACATATTTAGCTGTCAGCCTGTCTTGTATTCTGCTCTGAATTTACTTCTTCATATTCCCAAGCTGAGAGTTCTGAAGACAGGGCTGCCTTAGCCATCTCGATAGCTGGAACATCAGAGAATACAGTTCTGTCAGCACTTAATGTTAAGCTGTTTTCGAATCCTGTGTCGGGGGTGGGGGGAAGTGGGGAGACAACTACAGCAGAGCAATTGAGGGTGTTCCTGGTTTTGAGTCGTCCTAAAATCAAGGCCAAAGTATGTAAGTCTCCGTAGTATTCTCCTTTCCTTTATAGTGTAGGGGAAGAGAATAATTGATATTGCAATTAGGTAGCTAAGTGATGGTAAAGTGGTTTGAGCAATAAAATGTAAGTAATAAGTGTAAGTAATAAATGTTGTTTTCCAACATCTGTTAAAATAACATCTTATGTCTTGGACAAGAGTAAGTCATCATGAAGTGATAAGTCCTTGCCAAGAACTTCAGATATGGAGACCTTAGTGTAAAGGATATAGAGTCTTGCTGTGATAAAACTCGATGCCCAAAGGCAACTTAGGATAAGAAAGGGCTTATTTCAACTTACCATTCTAGGTCACAGTCCAACATGGAGTGAAGTCACAGGCAGGTCTGCTTTCTGTTTTCCTGCAGTATTGCCTCCAGCTGAGAACTCATTTACACTCGAAGTAGTACAACAGAAACCAAGCTGTCCGGAAGAACACTGCTTGCTGGTTCACTTCTCAGGCGTGCTCAGGACCACGTCTAGCTAGCTTCCTTATAGCCCAAGACCATCTGTTTAGGGAATGATACCACCCATGGTGGACTGGGCCCTCCTATATCGACTAACATTTAAGATTACTTCACAGACATGCCCACAGACCAAACTAATAAAGACAATTGGCTGAGATTTTTTTAAAAAGCCTGGCGATTCTGGGTGCTGTCAACTTGACAGTTAACAAGGGCAAACCTAGAATAGAAAAAGCTAGAATTGAAACTGTTTTGTTCTCATCAAGGAAGCGTGACTGAAAGTAGCCCAGTGAAGGGAAGGGAAGATCCCACAACCCAAGAGAGGAAGTGTCAACTTTGAAAACTTGCCACATACACCCAGTTTATGAAAACAAAATGGTGCCCCTTCATCCACAGTGCTACATCCCAAGATAGACTTTGGAGGTCTCAAACTGTGAATCATATACACAGCTATACAGTCATGAATTAGGCACAGGAAAATTACGAGTAATAATCAATGGCAAAATAGAAAATTTTGAATGACGCAGTAGAATTTGGTGTACACATGAGATCTCTCAAATGCCACTGGGTGGGTAATCAGTACAACATGGATTCACTGACTGAAGGGATCAATCTTATTCTGGATGAGGCTGCAAGGAAAAAAAAACACAAATAAATATAAAACTTAAACCCCATTCATTATACTACTCAGAAACGTGTGTCATTTCAAATTTTATGAGGGGCTTATTTCTGGAATTTTCCATTAGCATCTTTGAGCCATGGTTTACAGCATGCCATCAAAACCGCAGAAACTGAAATTGTGTGTGAAGTTCTGTACCAAACAAGTATTAGTTTCTCTGTGACTCCTTTTGCTCTCCAATACATGTCCCTGGTTACTGCCACACCGACCCTGGAAATATTGAAATCGGTGGTTAACTGGTTGGAGAGCAAGCAGATGAGGGGCATGAAGGGAGGAAGAGTCACATTCCCTTCCTGGCTTTAGGCAGCTTACCTGAACAGGCTGCAGCTGGACTGTTCTTCTCTGGGGAGATATTGCGTTTTAAATCATGCTTGGCATTTTTATGGTTAGACAAGGCTGCCATGTTAAGTGCTGAAAAACTCAAACCTTGAATATAATTTTCTTCCTAACTACCTGGTAAACAACAATGCACATTCTGGCTTTTTTGCTTCCTGTCTCACGTTCAAAGTGTTTTTTAAAAGAATTATCTATTTCATTTTGTGTGTAGTATGAGCGTGTTGTCTGCTTGGGTATATATGTACTGCCTGCCTGGTTTCGTGAAAGTCAAAAGGTGTTGGATTCCAATATGTGGGTTTGGAGAGCCCAACTCTATCCTCTGCAAGAGTACCACGTGTTCTTGATTCCAGAGCCAAATCTCTAACCCCTGACTTGCTATATTAACTGTTCCCTGCATGCATCCTGCCCCAGCACAGCATCCAGCAACCTTTAAACCCTGGGAGGGCAGGGATGGAATGTTTGCCTTTATAGCTCCAGCACATAGCACTTACTGGCCCATAATTGTCCCCCAATAAAGATAAATGAAAGTAATATATTCTTTAAAAAAAACTGATATTTTTTCCCTGAGAGTCCCGAATTTCCACTTGTTATTGTTCTAGAGAGATAGATTTAAAACAGCTCCCTTTTCAATAACAGCGCATGGCCAAGTGCCCATCGCTACATCCCCATGGCTGGAGGCTCATGGGGTGATCCCCAACAGTTCCTGAGAACTCTGAATCCACATCTACATCCTGAAAACTTGTTTGGGACCTTCTTACAGTTTCCAGTGTTTCTCCCACAGGTTTCTTCCGAAGAAGCATTACCAAAAACGCCGTGTACAAGTGTAAGAACGGGGGCAACTGCGTGATGGACATGTACATGCGCCGGAAGTGCCAGGAATGCCGGCTAAGGAAGTGCAGAGAGATGGGCATGTTGGCTGAATGTATGTATACAGGTATCCGCCTCCAGCAATTACACTCCACTGAAACCTCCTAAGGAGGCAGGAGCCAGGTAACTCAGTCGGCCCCACCTAAGGACCGGATCTGTGAGCCGGCTCAGCTCTTGAACGGGGTGCTGGACCGTTTACTTTCTTAAACTACCATCCGAAGAGCAACTTCTTTCTCTGAAAGAAACCACCGCGGTTTGTTTAGGGTTGTGTTTTCCTTTGTTGTGAGGACTTTTATAGAAGGAGTGATGTTGTCATTATTGAAAGAACTTGCTTTAATAAGCTACGTCGGACAACATTCTGCGAGGGTCATCTAAATTTGATTTTAACGTACTCCTTATTTATTGCTTAATTACCATAAAACCTCGTTGCGGCGGGACAGTAACTGCCTGTGAATTATCTAAATAGGGTTTTAAACTAAGTCATTCTTATTAAGAATTCGTCTCCCCTTCGTGCAGCTGCGAGCCAATTTGTATAGGTTTACACAGGAAATTAACGACCCCGAGTTTTAATATAATTTTGTCCTTCGATCTGATAAGGGGACACTGTATTAAACACTGGCCCTATGAGGAACCACCGCCTTCATCAGAAATTAGAATGCATGTTAGTATAAGAGTATTAATTTTTCATCCTACAGCCCGCTCAGATTTAGAGATAGGCCTTGTTCCTCCTCCAAACGAACCGACAAACAAAAGTCACCAAGGGAATGACAGCATTCAGGGAAGGAATGGAACGCGAAATAAAAGCCTGTGGAAGGTTGGCTCCCGCCCCATTGTTCCTGAACCGTGCGGGTGACTGGGATGCTCCCAGAGAAACAATGTGCTCGGGAGGGAGAAAAATCGGTCTGTGTAAATAAATCCTCCAGCCCTGGATGGACGGAAGTTCTATTCGGGCTGATCGCAATCGCATTTCAGCAAACATGAAATAGGAGACTGAACGGGGCTAGCAGCTGCAATCCAATCTTGCGGGGGTAATCCTTTGACCCTGGGCGGTTCGCGTTGCTCATTACTTAAACATGAACGTGCTCCTGAGCTCGGTGGGTGGAGACGCTCCCCACGAAAGTCTGTGGTTTTATCGATAAGCGCGGACATCTCCCCGGCAGGGATGTAGCTGTTTGACGAGTCTTTTACACAGAATACCTCCTGGAGCTTGGTTTCATCATCGCTGAGAGAAGAACAAAGGAATTCAAAAACTATGGAAGGCGGTTCTGCGTCACTTGTTAAAGCTCAAGATAACTACATGCTCACTAGAAAAATAAAATAAAAATTCAGACACTTTGTGTCAGTTTTTTATCGATATCTAAACATACCCGAGAGAATTATTATTAAGAGAAAACATTCCTTTCGGCCCATACGTTTAGAAGTTTGGTGACTGTTTTCCAGTGTTTAAGCTTCTGCAGGGCAAAGGGGAGGGGCTGATGCCACAGCACAAAGCTGTGGCCTGAAAGAAAAAGGGACGGAGGAAGAGGCTGGGGTCCCACAGTCCCGTCTGAGGGCAGACCACAATGGTCCACAGATCCGGCCCCTCCTCATGCCTCCCCCACCTCCCGATAGCACCTCCCGAGGCTTTGTCTTTAACGCGGGAACCCAGCAATGGGTGGCCTTCCTTAAGTATCCTAACCTTTTTATTTTTAAATAATTTGCATAGATTAATAGGGTTTTATTTTTCCTGAGAGGTGTTCACGTTTGTTTTTCTCAACAAGTTTATATAAAACTGAATATACTTTTTATTGAACAGGATTAATATAGGTGAAAGTAATTGTACGTTTGAAAGTAATTGTATGTGTTGAAGGCAGCTTCCCTGGTCCCCTAGGCCAGGAACAGGGAGTGCGCCATTTGTGATGTCATTGACCAAACACCTTGTGCTTGGTGTGATCCTTTAGCATCACAAGTATTCAGATATAAAACCCGTTTAAAAAAAAAAAACCTAATCACATCTATGCAAAACTCTGTGGCAAATATCTGTGAAATGAAGAAGCACTCTTACAGATGTCAAATGCATCACTCAAAATCAAATCTTAAAAAAAATTTAGCTTTTTATTTTTCCTTGAGATGTATTTTTTTGTCAACGTGTATGTGTTTGTGTGGATGTGTATCACGTGTGCAGGGTACCTGAGGAGGCCGGGAGAAGGCATGGACCCCCCTCTGTAACTGGAATCGCAGGTGGTTGTGAGGCACCCCACACATGTGGTATGGGTGCTGGGAGCCAACCTCCTCCGGCCTTCTGCAAGAGCTGCGACTGCTCTTAATGGCAAAGCCATCCCTCCATCTGGCCAGATGAGCCAGAATTAACTCTGCTCATCATCTGAGCTGACCACCTTACAGCTGCGGCAAGAGCCACACACCCAATAGGATTTCCGACCCTTATTTTCTTTCTTTCTATTTCTCCCCAGGTTTGTTAACTGAAATCCAATGTAAATCTAAACGGTTAAGGAAAAACGTGAAGCAGCATGCCGATGTGAGTGAGGACAGCGAAGGGCGTGACTTGCGACAAGTGACCTCCACAACCAAGTCGTGCAGGCTAACAGTGCGTGATGGCGATGGCTCAGCCAGAGCTGGCGCGAATGGGCTTCTGGGAACCTGTCAGTCTGGCGGGGAGGTTAAAGCCTCAGCCACAGCCTGATTTTCATCTCAGTTGCGCCCCCGAAGGGACTCCTCCTTTTCTTTTGACTCAGGAGGGAAATGGGTGCTTTTGGTATGAAATTTTAAATAACAGCAGTGTCTAGGGTAGAAAGTGAAGATTCTCCCAGCGCTACTTACTACCCAATGGCTGCCAGTGGGAACGATTTAGTCTTCACGACGTAGTTTTCCACTTGAGTTTTTTTGTTTGTTTGTTTGTTTTGTTTTTGTTTTTTGTTGCTGGGGTTGTTGTTGTTGTTTCTGAGACAGGATCTTACTGTGTAGGCATGACTAGCTTGGAACACATTATTTAGACCAGGATAGCCTCAAAGTCACAGAGATCCACCTTCCCCCGCCCTCCAAGTGCTGGGACTTGCCTCCAGAAGTCTGGAATTAAGCGCATGCGCTGCCATGCCTGGGCCCCACATGAGTTTTTGATGGCCATATCCCAATCCCCTCCCCCCACTCTTGCCCTTGAAAAGGAAAGTTCCAACTTGGGAAGTCTGGACCCTGCAGAGGTTGTGGATTGGTCCTCATCAACCAGGAAAACAGGATACCACACATCTGTGGACCACTAGAGAAAACCCTTTTCACTGAATCGTAAAAAAAATCCATTGGATAACTAAAGATAGAGTGAGAAAACAGCATCTGGGCTGGCTAGACACCCACACGACGATAAATCACAGAGCATCTGGAAGAATTCTTATCTTCCATTAGTTGAAAAGCCAATAAGCCAAGATCTCCACGCAAGACCTTTGGCAGTATTTATTTTTAGCAAGGAGAACTTCCTCCACTGTTAGGTTTTTGAGTCTTATTGTTTGTGCTGCATTCAGGAAAACTAATCTTATGAATCTGCCACAGTGTCTCATCAGTAACGCTTTGGTATAAGAAAGCAAAAAAAAAAAAAAAAAAAAAAAAAAAAAAAAAAAAAAGCTAATGCAAGAGTTTATATTTCTTCAGAGACAGTGACAAGGAAAGGGATGTCTGGGACTGACTGTGGGCTCTGCAGACATTTTCCTCTGTATATGTAGGCTTTTAGGTGTTGGCTGCATGTTCTCTATGGCAACCACGTAACTGCCATTTTAACTCAAAAGGAGCACAGACAAAATACCAGGAAAGGAGCATGGCCGAGTTCCAATAAAACGTTATATTTACACAGGTGGATGTGGTCCAGAGGCCACAGTTTGCCACCCTTGAATACAGATGAATATGCGTGGGTGGATTCTCCATTTAACACACAGGAAGCCTTTAGAAGCAACGATCTAACCTTGAAATTCTACTGACCTTCAATGTCCCTGTGCTCAGTGGCCCCTATATTCACATTACTATATACTCCCGTGAGAGGCATGAGGAGAATATTTCTTTTTTTTCTTTTCTTTTTTTCTTTTTTTCTTCTTTTCTTTTCTTTTTTTCTTTTTGGTTTTGGTTTTCTCTGTATCGCCCTGATTGTCCTGGAACTCACTCTGTAGACCAGTCTGGCCTCAAACTCAGAAAACCACATGCCTCTGCCTCCCAAGTGCTGGGATTAAAGGCGTGCGCCACCACTGCCCAGTGAGGAGAATATTTCACTGTTCAGGTTTTCTAATACGAAAACAAGCAAGTTGAAACAACTTTAGGGAATATGTTACTACTTGTGCCAGGACCTAGAGAAACCTGTCTCCTACTATGTGGAAAGGTCACAGCTCTTGGGGCTTTGAAAAATCCTCCGTTATTAGTTTGTTTCAGATTAGTGCACACACTGGAATCTGCTTTAACGGCCCTCCCTAACACCTTCCATTTTCTTGCCAGTGTAGGAGAAAACTGAACTCACTGCAGACCAGCAGACCCTCCTGGATTATATTATGGATTCCTACAGCAGACACAGAATGCCCCAAGAAGTCACAAATAAAATCGTATGTACTCTATCTGAAAAATATACTTGTTTAAAGTTAGTATTTTTTTTTTGTGACCTTTTGCTACCTTTTAAGGTGAGGGATTTATATGTAAATGTCTTATTCAACGTGATTGTTTTCTGAGACTTCAAGTTATATGTCCCAACTTTTATCAGCATTAATCAATTGAAAAAGAACTCTCAGGTCTATCTTGTGAATAGTAATGGTTTTCCAAATAATGACCTGTGTTTTTAAATTTCATTATTCAAGTCTGGTTTTTGTCCTTTAATCATTTTATGTTGGGTTATTCTTTTCCTGTCTACTTATTAATCATTTACTTTTTCTTAAAATTTAGTTAAAAGAAGAATTTAGTGCAGAAGAAAATTTTCTCATATTAACAGAAATGGCTACCAGTCATGTGCAGATTCTCGTAGAATTCACAAAAACACTTCCAGGTAATTTTTTAAAAAAAATAATAAAAATTAATGTTCTTGAAATGTGTAAAATGTCCCATTATAATATTAATGACTGTGTACAATATTTTATTTCAGTTTTTAAAGCTTTCTTATGTGATCAGATCTATCGCCACGATTTCTTTTGCTAGGTGTTTTCCCACTAGCAATTGCTCTACTACATTGTACGGTTTTCCTGTGACATCGAAGAGATTCGAGTCACTTTAAAAGCAAAACATATCTGACTTAATATTTCTAATTACTACAGATATGAAAAGTTAGAGGCAGAAAACATACTCAGAATCAGAATAACTCTTCCTACATTCAGCTACTAGAATGCTAACCCTAATTTTCATGAATTCTGAGTTTGACCCACAGTTCTGTGTAAACTGGACCTGATGGTTTGTGTTTATAAATTCTTCCACTTAGAGGGCAAAGGCAGGAGAAACTGGAGTTTACAGTCATCTTTGGCTGCATACTAACCTTTGAGACCAGCCTGATATACATTAAACCATGTTTTTAAAACTGAAAAAAAAATCTTCCAAATCAATAGGTCAGAACTGAGACTCGGCACAATAAGCAGTGGTTGATGCCTTCAAGAAGGGTACACACACACACACACACACACACACACACACACACACACACACACACGATGGGAGACAAAATTCAATGTGGCTATAGAATAATGTCTTTGCATGCTCTTTGATTCGGTAGTAAGGCAAATTGTCCTTAGATGATAGGGGCCTACCTAGGGAATGTAGCCATTGCCCACTGGGTGGTAAAGAGGTTGTAGGAAATGATGAAGTTTTTGTTACAGATAGATAGCCTTATCAGGTTTATGAGGTGCGCTTGGACGGGAAGAGACAGGAAGCAGGGGTATCAGTTCTGATGCTACTGTTCAAGTTAGGGAAGGCTCAAAATAAGGTCCTGAGAGTAGAAGAGAAAAGGAGGAAGAGTGGTTGATGGATTTGAAAATCCACGCGGGTTGATGAATGGTGGTATGTATAAAGTAATGAATGCAAAGGGCTGTGTCCTGATGTCCTGATGTGCTAAGCCCATGAGCTTCTCCAGTAAAAACACAGAAGTGCCAAGCCCCATTTTCCCAGCATGCATCATCAGTGTGTCTGTGTAACCAGAGCTATCGAAGAAGTGATTTAGATTGTTTCAGTGAAAAAAGAAAAATTAACAAAGTTAGCCTGGGCTACTTAATAAATTTGTCTCAAAAGAATTTTAAAATATTAATGCATTTACAATTTCTTAGTGCAGAGTGTAATAAATACCTTCGGTAGCAGCATAACACTTATTAGATTACAGACAATAGCTTCTGACGCAGGTTTTAATTAGGCCTGCTCATTTGCCTTCTTTTTACCAGTGTTATGCTATTCTTTATTAAATGTGTCTCAGAGAGACATTAGCCTAATAAAACTCAAAGAATGAGGAAAGTTCTCGCTGTCATTGAAACTTTAATATTCTCTTGCTTCTCTACTAACAACTAAAGAGAAGCTTAATTTGTTATATGCTAATTAAGGTGACACCAATCTAGATTAAAAACCAAGATCACACGAAAATAATAAAAGCTGTGGGAAGAAGAAATGAAAAAGATGGAGGGCAATGAGATTTTTAAACCTACGTGAAGATATTTTTTTTTTTCAGTTCAAATGGTCAGTTTCTTTTGATCTGAAAAATAATGGGTGACGAGATGCAAATGGGAAATACGTAACTCCTCCTCCTCATTCCCAGTCCATGACTCCAAAGGGAGGCTAGAGTGGAAGTGTGCTCAATACATAAAGCCAAGGAGGGGGAGGCATACACTCTTAAAACACAGAAACAAACAATAGACAAAAGGCTCTGTCAATCATATTCCCCTAATTGCAACTATAGAAATAACATCACAAATATCAGCAATGACAGTAGATCACCAATATTGAAAGGGATTGGTGGGAAAGTCTGCTAGCCATTAGTACATCCTTTGTCAGTCACTGTCCAGAGGGCTGGAGACTCACTAAGGTGAAGGCATGGTCCCCTTCGCAGAGGAACCCTTAGGGTCGCAGGAGAGTGACTTTTCTGTTAGATGGGGGACTTAAGGAGGCCAGACTGGCCTCAAACAAGTGGTATCATTAGAAAAAGACCTTGAACTTCTGGTCTCCGTGCTTTTACCTAACAAGTATTGAGATTATAGGCAAGCTTCAGCATGTCCAGTTTCATATGGTGCTGGGGAGGGGTTGGAACCCAGGGCTTCTAGCAGGCTTAGACAATCATTCTAACAAATGAGCTAAGTCTCCAACCCAGATAGTGGCTGTTAAGCCTTAGCGTTACTCTCTTTGAATGCCCATTGCTATTTAACACTTTCCTAATCCATTAGACACTCTCTAATGGCTAGACCACCCTGCCCCCTCCGTGTGTGTGTGTGTGTGTGTGTGTGTGTGTGTGTGTGTCTGTGTGTGTGTGTGTCTGTGTATGCACACGTAAGCACAAAAAAATTGTGGTCACTCATTTATTTATTCATTCTGCTGCCCAACACATAATATCAGGCACCTATTATGTGCCAAGCATTGAGGGTCCAAAAGTGAAGTAGTCAGTATCTGTTCTAAAAAGCTTATAGTCCTTCAGAGGTATCCGCTAATACATAACGTAAGCGTGAATCAATCCACTGTCTCGTGACAGGTCGTGGTACATTCTGTGGGCAGACATGACGCAGGGGGGATCTAGTGAGAGCCTGGAGCTTTATGCAGGACAGGCTTGCAGTAGAAAACTGATGCCCGTTGGGGGCAGGGGCATACGGGGATACCAGGGAACAGCATTCATCTCTGGGACGACAGCACCCTTCCAGATCTCAGGAGAGCAGAGGTCTCAGTGTATGAGGAGGAGATAGGCAGGGAGGGGGAATGGGCAGGGCATCAAAGCCAGTGCTGGGAGCTGTGTTCTAAAAATCTGGATGAGGACTTTGTGTCTTCCAGATGGCGTTCTGGTCCTTGAAACTAATAGTTCTTCCTCAGTTTTGTCTGTTTTATCCACATTGTATTGCGTAGACCTTAGCCCAGAAATCATACCTCAAGATCTACATTAATCATTTTGGGCGATATGTTAACTCATTCTTTACATTCTGACTAAGCCTCATGGGTCAACCCAATATTCTGGTGTGTGTGTGTGTATGTGTGTGTGTGTGTGTGTGTGTGTGTGTCTGTGTGTGTGTCTGTGTGTGTGTGTCTGGGGGTCTGGGAGTCTGGGGATCTGTGTGTGCACACGTAAGCACAAAAAATTGTGGGGGCTTTTATTTTCTGAGTTAACCCTGCATGCCAGGTATGCCTGGAATAATGACTCAAAGAGAATCTGCCTACACCCAGCTTCTGAGGGCTGCTTCCTCTGAGTCAGTCGGTTTCTACAGTTATACATGACCTTGCTGTGCATTTGGCATCTCTCTTTTCATGGCATTTCTTCAGTAAGTCTGACTCAGTGGAGACAAAAGTCAAGCTTCTCATTGGGGGGTCCAACAGGAATCCAGTTGACTCCACCTGAAGACCTACTGTGAAACTATCTACTACACTATCAGTTGATGGGAAGGCTTTATCAGTGTGGTTGATCCGATGATGAAATCTTATTGTATGCATGCAATAGTATCCTATATAAACAGTGTGGAATATTGTTGGGCAAACAAGACTCCTTGACCTCTTTGATTATCATCATAGGGTTTCAGACACTGGACCATGAAGATCAGATTGCTTTGCTCAAAGGATCCGCAGTGGAGGCCATGTTCCTTCGTTCAGCAGAGATTTTCAGTAAGAAACTTCCTGCTGGCCATGCAGACCTGTTGGAAGAAAGAATTCGAAAGTGTGGTATGTGACATACTTAAAGAGTTTGTTAATCTAGGTAAAAGCTGGTTTTCAAACTATGAAGATGGGCCCTAATTTACCAGGCAACATTACATAACCATGAACTTAGCCTAAAGAATGGCTGTAAAAGATATAGGTTAAATAGGTGGGACTTTTAGAATCTTAGTTAAAAAAAAATCCTCTTAATAACAGCAAAATATTTTTCTCTGAACTAAGATTAAGACCTTTGAAATATTAAAAATTTTATCTGATTAAAAATGGTACCATAGAATGGTATCCAGTTCAGAAAAAAAAAGATTCATTTATTCATAACCTGTAGGTATGAAAGACTAGTATTAAGCTATTATCCATCCTATTCAAAGTAAAATAAATAATCGAAATCAGTACTCATATATCATGTCCCAGATTCCAGACATTGTTCTGAATAATTTACATATGGTTTAGTTGAAGACCGAAATCATCCTATGAGATGGGTTCTCTTATCAACCCCTACTTTAAAGATGAAGAAGCCAAGACAGAACAGCTCAGGTCTCCAGAGACAAGCAGAAGTCTGATCTCAGAAGCCGTATGTCTTTTTAATTTTATTTACTTTGCAATTATTGGACCTGAATGGAGCATCTCATGTAGTGGGCGTTTGGCCTTCTACTGACCTAAAGCCCCTATCCCCAGCTAGAAGCCATACATTTAAATAAATARACTACACTACCCCTCAAGAGACAAAGTGAAATCCTACTATGCACAATTCAGTTTAACTTACTATGGAGTAATACTCTAGCAGAGAATGCCAAGAGATGCTGGGATGAATTTCCATAAATTCTGTGCAATTTTTTTCTTGTGGGAATCCTTAAAATAAGGTCTTTATTTCAGTATGAGATTATGGATGGGTTGGGGAATGGAGTTGGAGAGATACCCTGCCCCCAAAGATGTGTGTGTGTGTGTGTGTGTGTGTGTGTGTGTAGGGGGGGTCCTAGCACGTGCTACTTGGAGTAGATGCTTAATTGCTTAAGAAACATCTGGAGAATTACTGAGAGGAAGAATAGACAAATGGGTGAAGGTTTGCCTTCAGCTGTCTTATCTGCCCCTTGCTTCCCTGAGATGCCAAGAACCAGCCATGGGTCCAGAAAGGGTCCCGAGAAAGAGGTGAATGGGAGCATCGGAAGATGTGACTCAGAGTCAATGATGGGTGCAAGCTGAGAGCTTTGTCTTCTGCTTGAGATAGCTTTCTAGATAGCTCTTGGGTTTTCCAGCTAAAGTCAGAAAACCTGCTAGACAAATTCTAAACCTGTGTTAGCTCTCTGGATAGCTCTGTTCTTGCAGACCAAAGCCCAGTCTTTTATTTGCATATCAATTCAATCATTTACTCTTTTGATTATTCCATGAATCAGCATTTTGTGACCTTAGCCCCTTGATTCTTAGAAAAAAGACAGCAAGCACAATTTTTTTTTTTTTTAACATAGCAAGTCCTGCACAGTTCACTGGGCATAGTGCTTGTGGTTGTCAAATCTAGATATAGAGGCTATTTTATGTGAGAAAGTTAACTTTCTGTTTTCCAACTCCTTCATTGCCTAAGTTTGGCTGTCCTTGAACTTGCTCTGTAGACAAACCTTGAACTCAGAGATCTAACTGCCTTTGTAAACATAACCAATAAGCTTAGCTAGGTAGGATCCTTTTCTTAGATCATAACTGCCACCACTCCTGGACCTAAACTCCCTCTGTCCTAGTCTGACCTTGAATTCAGAAATCTGCCTGCCTCTATAAACACAAACAATAAGCTTAGTTGAGTGGGACTCCTGTCCTACGATGACCACTCTCTCACTTCCTGGTGCTCCTTTATTATTTGAACAATGAGTCTTTTTTTTTTTTTTCTTTTTTAAGTATTTCTTTCCTTTTACTGACTCGTAAGTACAGATGCCTCTGTTTATTTTTTATTGTTTGTTTGTTTGGTTTGGTTTGGTTTGGTTTGGTTTTGGTCTGTGAAGCCCCTCACAATTCATATTGCATCTTTATCTTTTTGCACAGTTGAGACATTCTTGAACTCATGTTTTCAGAGTTCTTTCCCACAGCCTTAAGGGCTGTCCTGAAGGTCACAGCCTTTGCTGAGGAACATCAGATACATTCTTTCTTCCAGATTCATGCTGTTTCTGATTACTACGCAGTAATTAACCTTGGCAGGGAGAACATTCTCCAGAGGAGGAATGTGAAGCAAAATATGTACATTATTACACAAACAAGTCCTATAAGCACAGCAACAATCAGCACTCACAGAGGTCCACATCCTACTGGCCCTGCTCTTGGGGCAGGAACTGTGTCACACGGTCCCTTTCACAGACCTGGCTCTGAAGGGTCTTCCCAAGTATCAGAATTCCTAGTTTTTCCCTCCCTGAAAACTAAGCACTCGGAAGTTGATTTTTCCAGTCCTTCTGGAAGTTGTTAGTCCCAAGGATCAGGCATCTGTTTGGGATCTATGCATAAGCTGAGTGCGTGTTGGGACAGGAACTCTGCTGTGGCACCCTCTCCTTTCAAGATACATTGTTTAAAGTTCATTCAGGTGCCACATGGCATAGTTGTTATAGAAATTTAAATATTTTGATGAGTAGAGATCTGAAGGGGAATTAAGACCCAGATATTCTAGTCTCTGTGTCTCTCTTTCTCTATCTATCTATCTATCTATCTATCTATCTATCTATCTATCTATCTATCTTTCCCCTATTACTGGATATCTAAGAGGAACATTCTCTATGTTATAAAAGTGATTTTTGCATGATCTATTGCAGGCCTTTAGTCTAACTGTATAAGCTTTGGGTCTTAGTAAAAGCAAATGATAGGATGAAATTAAATATGCAAAGGATTAATGATGAGAATCTCTGAAAAATAAAGGGGGAGAAGCAGGTCTGATGAGAGAGAGTCTTCTCACTACCTCATTGTTCTGACACCTGTGGGAGGGGAGACGAAGGCTTGACTGGGAAGAGACTCAGAGCACAGGGCTGAGGAGTTCTAAGCTAGGGTAAGGAGAGGGATGAGGTTAGAGATGCCCACTGAACAGGCCTACAGGAACATGCTGTGATTAGCCTGCAGCTGGAGTACAACCAATAGCAGTGTGTTGTTAACATTCACAGGGGAGCAGCTCTTGGGCTGTCATGGACCCACAAAGCACTCTTATAAAGAAAGATCTGAGTGGGGCATCTCCATGGCCCACAACTTGCATCGTATACATACACATACATACATACATACCCATACATACATACACATACATACGTGCACACACATGCATATACATACATACATACATACACACATACATATACATACATACACATACATACATACACATACATACATATACATACACATACATACACAAACACATACACCTACACCTACACATACACATATGCGTACACATATACATACATATATGTTTAATTTGTTCTTTGCGACACCTGGAGATGGATTTTATTAAGCCTGTACCAAACACATGCCCTATTAATACCAATACATCTCTAAAAACTGCAGTGTCTAGGTTTTTGACAAGCTGTGATTGAAGACAACCATCTTACCTTCCTCCTCACTCCCTCACTCCCTTCTTCAACTCCAGCGACTCCTTTTAAAGAGCTGTCATCCACCAAGCTGTCATCCCCCAATCTCCCCTCCACTGGCTTGAGCTACTTCTTTCCTCTATGTGTATTTATGTCTGTGTGGGAGTGGGGACATGCGTTGTGGAGGACCTGTATTCTTCGGAAGACAGTCTCAAGTGCTGGTCCTCACCTCTGAGCTTGTTCGAGACAATCTCTTTTATGCAATGCTGCACCAGGCTGGCCACTCTGCAAGCTTCCAACAGCTCCCCCGTCTCTGACTCCTGTCCCTTAGTAAGTGTGTGGGGAGATTAAGGTAGTTTGTGCTAATGGGTGTGGTGGGCTTAGGGAACCAAACTCAAGTGGTTAACACTCTTGGAGTCATGTGCTATCCTAACACTACTGTGCTATGTTTTTGCCCAACCTCATTTCCCTCAGTCCTTAGTTTCTGGTGTCTGCTCCATCAATATGATCCTTTCTTGGATCATTTGCTGGACATACTCAACACCTGCTTCTTCTGGGAAAGCTGTTTTTTTTTTTTTTTAAACAGGTTCTCATAGGCTTGTCTTGAATTCACTGTATGGCAGAAGATGACCTTGGACTTTTAATCCCCCTGCCTCTAATTCTGAGTGTTAGGATTTCAACCTGTGAGCCATCTTGCTGTGCTGGGAGCTAAATCCAGGACCTTTGGGTGTGCTGAGCTTATCGAGCTACAGGTGTTTGCTTTTTGCCTCACCTGGGAAAATGCTTTGCTGACAGTACAACCTACCACTTGTTTCAACCTGAGGACTAAGACAACATGGTTAGCCCAATGGTTAGCTCAAATGGTGTGGACCACACATTCCAAGTGAGAACTCTAAATTTGCCCCTCTTTCCCAGATACTCGTTTTCTTATGTGAAACCATCACCCTGTGCTTCTTCCTTCCTCAAAATTCCAGCACTCCTCTTTCTTCTTAACTAACGACTTTGTTGGGGAAGGTGGATCTTACAAACATACAATGAACTCAGCAAAAAGTGCTGATTTTACATCATAGCACTGTGGTCTCCAACCTCGGCTGATCCACTTCCTACCTTGGACGCTTGGCAATATCTAGAGATATTTCTGTTTGTCACATTGCAGGGAGGGGACGCTACTAGCATCTAGTAGGCAGAAGCTAGACCAACCCCCCTCCCCACACACACATCATTAGCAAACAATTTACGTAGTTCCAGACTTTAATCATGCCAAGATTTAGAAACTCTGCCGTAGGCAGATGCTGGGCACTAGGGCCAGTTAACAGCATTGTCTGTGTGACAGTGTGACACCTCCTGCAGCAAATGTTTTGGAAATGTAGAGTGATGTGGCATCCCAAGGAGGTCTTTCTATGAAGGTATTGAGTTGTCTCTAGACAGATACATGTTGAATACTGGGGTTGCCCTGCACATGAAACTGTGCAGCTGTCAGGGGTATGGAGGGCACACTGCCTGGTCTTTGTCTTTTGGGAACTGCAGACTAGTATAACCTTATAGTCATTGAGGGTATGGACGGCACACTGCCTGCCCTTCGTCTTTCGAGATCCACATACTAGTGGAACTGCACGGTTGTTGAGGGTATGGACCATACACTGCCTGGCCTTTGTCCTTTGGGAACTGTAGACTGGTTGAGAAGGTGGAAGAGCGTAAGTAAGGAGCACTGTGCAAAGTGGAGCACGGAGGAGTGCTCATATTCCCGTGCGAGCCTGTTGTATTTGATAGGCATTGGACAGGTGAATCCTGAAGGATGGCTAGGAATGTCCCCAGCAGGAAAGTCCAAGGCTTTGGAAATGTAGGCACGGAAAATGCAAGGATGTGGCAAAACACGACGATGTCGGTGAACCACACTTGCAAGTGCCCTGATGATTAGAAAGTATTATTTATGAAACTGAAAATGTGCCAGACTGCTAAGGACATTGAATGCAAGAAAAGCTGTTTATTCCAGTACAGTAGGAAACCTTGATGATATTCTGAACGGATGGGTCACAGAAAGATCCTTCTGTCTGTAAGGGAAATGCAGAGCTGAGGGGACCGAGGAGGGAGCAAGGAGACTCATACAGACACCGTGGAATATCCGAGAGAGATGCTTTTTCGGGGTACAAATATGTCAGAGTCAAACAAAAACAAGACAAAGGACCCTTTACTCATAATGTAAGTTTCAGTGCTGTGATTGTTCAAGTTTCGTGAAAGTTCAGTGATAAAGTTTTCTAGAATATAATCTGCATCAATAAATATGCACGCCTCCTGTTTATAATAAGAAACTGTCTGCAAGTACTAACCCCATATTGTGACAATGGAAGCCACCCGGACTCGCATGCTGCTTCTTATTTTATTACCCATAATGGCATCTCTTCCATTTATTAATATGTATGAGCTCTCTGCTCCCACTGGATTCTCAGGACATTGTCTTGTCCACATGTCACATCAGAGCCCGATCTTGCAAGATGACCTTTAAGAGTAACTGTTTATTCCCATGCTAATGAGTATTTCTTATTTCTATTATATATTATTTCTGGAATAGCACAGCCTTTCAAAGTTGCCTGATTGTTGCCTACGGAAGTCTTTAAAGAATACAATATAAAAATTAGTTTTCTTGTTCTGCGAATTTATACTCTTTCTTTTCTATTATTATGCCCAAATTATATACACAAAGATACCATCTCCTGAGGTTTTGTTACTTAAAGGGAACTACTGTGTTTGTTTATGTCCATGGAAGCTAGAGACCTTATATCTAACACAGTCTGTGGTGGAGTTGTTTCTATATGATTTGATTGAATCAATGGTTTAATCCTAATGTATAGTATTGTAAAGCAAACTAGGCTGAAAGTTTTAATAAAAATAGTAATCATATAATACTGATTATAAAAAATAATAGGACTTGGGTGGGCTTATTAACTCTTTTTTTTACCGAGACAGGGTTTCTCTGTGTAGCCCTGACTGTCCTGGAACTCACTTTGTAGACCAGGCTGGCCTCGAACTCAGACATCACCTGCCTCTGCCTCCCAAGTGCTGGGACTAAAGGCGTGCGCCACCACCGCCGAGCTTTATTAACTTAATGAATGTACGTTTTGATAATAGGCACTGGGCAATAACCTCATAAAATAAAACAAATTCTCTTCTTTGTTTCAAATTTAAGTAAATCCTAAAATTTACAGGGTTGGAGGGGATGTGTCTTTTTTTTTTATCCCCACAATACATATAAGTTAAATATCTGACTCCAAAGTATTTGTTAGAATGGCAGTGTATCCCAAGATTTAGAATATTTTTTTCTTGTATCATCTTGTAAGCAGTCTCAATAGCATCTATAGGCAGGAGTCATATTCCTGTGTGTCTAGGCCACACAGCTAATCAGCAGACACCTAGGACATGAGTGCAGGTGTTCTGGAAGCGCTCTTTCTATATATCGTTCCTGTCACTTACCGAGGTCTAACATCTATCTACCAGCTTTTGGCCAGTCAGGATAAAACCCAATAAAACATATCATTGCCTTCCATTAAAGAAATAGAACATAGGCGGCACCTAGCAGTGTCAGGTTGCTTCTCTGTCAATGATTACAGACAACAAGGTTAGAGAAACGAGATACTCATGGTAGGATAATGAGGTGGTAGCTAGCAGCAGTGTCCTGCTAGAGGATGCTGTATATGGTAAAACATACGAGGCTTCTGTCTTTTGGAACATGCACAAGCTGAATTCGTTATAACTACATTTCACAGAGAAGCCTAAGTTCAAGTGGTGTCTTTCAAAGGCTTGGAAATGCAAAGCTCTAAGATTGTAAGAAAGGCCAACGCTTCATTAAGTCAGCTTACATTCTTACTACCTCTAATCTTACTTTTCAAGGTGATCACATGTTAATTTCAGCACGGACAATTGGAGGCTGACTTCTAGAAAGACGTTTGAGTCAGTATTTTTAGAATCGCTGTGCAGACACACCGTGCATCTCTAAGACTTCCGGTTGCTCAGCCCGGGCCATTGTGCACTGACTTGGGTATCCACTTCCTCTCCTGAGCTGTTAGCTGCTTGAGACTTGGTCATCCTGCACTACTGTGTGATGCCCAGTGCCTACTACATGAACTAATCTGGGTGGAATTCATTGAGTTCAATTGGAACCTGGCTGTCCAAACCCGTGAGAGTCCTAACCACCAGTTAGGACCAATTTGACCAAATACACCTTGCTATTAGGTCTAGTGCAGAGCATATTATTTATTAACATTTTACATGAACCATTTTTTTTACATTCCTAAACTGACTGAAACTTTTAAAAATTAAAGCCAGCATTGAGGCACAGATGACCCGCTTGTTAAGGGTTAAGCTGTTGAAATGGGTCTTTATATGGTAAGAATGGCTTCACGGTCTTTTCACAAACGTAATCATTGTTATTGTACATATGAGTTCTGCTTGTGGTTGCACTACCTCAGTGAATGTGTAGAGGCCCAAGAAAAGGTTGTGGGGATTGGTTCTCTCCTTCTAGCTTTATGCTGGTCCCAGGAATCGAACTCAGGTTGTCTGGTTTGTGCGGCAAGCCCCTTTACCTGTTGGACCATCCCACTGGCCCTTCCACTGCCTTAAAGACATGCTTACCTTTGTTACATTTTGATAGTTCTGCCACCTTTGCCACAAGGAGCCAGAAAAACGTAACACTGTCTAATCTCACAAAGACTTGTGGATTTCTATGTCTCCACCAGGCTGCTATTTATTAGAGATACATTTCAGAGACTAATAGGAAAATCCGTGGGGCAGCCTTCCCAGTCAAGGCTGCTTGGAGGTGCAGTCGCCATTTTCCCTCATACATTCGTATAGTTTTCATGCCACGGCGAGGAGAGCCGAGAGTTGAGTAGGTGTGCTGGAATTAAATAGGAAGAAGAAGTTCTGATTCTATGGCACTGGGGTAGGGAAATTATTGCAGAAAAGCAACGTTTGAATTCGGGTATAGGGCCTCAGATTAACAGGGGCCTTGTACTATATTTCGGGGTGCTGGGGAGGAACCCCAGGACAAATTGTACATGTCATTTCTTAGAGACACTGTCAGAAGATCTCCGATGAAGATAATAGAAAATTGAGCTGAATTGCCCTAGAAGTGTAGGAAGTGAGGAGGAAGGCTGTGGAGATGGCTGTCACCAAAGTGGCTGCCATGCAAGCAATTCCTGAGCGGAGCATCTATGTGAAAAGCTGGGTGCATACGCCTAGGACCCCAGTGCTGGGGAGACAGAGACAAGGCCACTGGAGCCTGGTAGCCAGCTCATCCTGCCAAATCAGTGGGCTGCAGGGTCAGTGATACAGGAGGGTAGCCGATGTTGACCTCTGACCTACACACACACATGTGTGCAAACACACACACATGCACATACACACATGCACACACATACACACATATCACACACATGCACACACATGCACACACATACACACACATACACACAAACACACATACATATACACACACATACACACACATACACACATACATACATATCACACACATGCACACACAAATACACATACATATACACACATACAC
Source organism: Apodemus speciosus (assembly GCA_002335545.1). Lineage (NCBI taxonomy): Eukaryota > Metazoa > Chordata > Mammalia > Rodentia > Muridae > Apodemus > Apodemus speciosus. The sequence continues at coordinate 783,818 of BDUI01000021.1, forward strand.
ACATGCACACACATGCACACATACACACACATACATACACACACATGCACACACACACACACACTTTTTTTAAGTAAGTAAATAAGGACTTGAGGCTGTAGGTCAGTGGTAGAATGCTTGCCAGACATGCACCAAAGCCCTGAGGCGGATCCCTAGTAACGGATTTTGGAAGCAGGAAAACTGTTACCTGAAATGAAAAACCAGAAGAGGCAGCAGCAGGAGCAGTTCACGTGGGGTCTCAGCACACGGTGGGAAACCCTGCAGCTGTCTCCCTGGTCTTCTCGCCATATGTGTTGCCTTTACCCTCAGCAAGTTCCTCTAGCTAACGGCCAGAGCCTGTAAACATCACCTCTCGGTAAGACATTGGTCACGGCTGGGGACAAACCAAACTGTAGGATCCTAGAGGATCCTAAAGTTTATTCATTCATCGGGAACACAGCAGGGTATGGAAAACTTAGTCTGAAAAGGATGTTGAAGGCATCCCTAGGCTTGGGTGCTGTGTTCAGGTACACATTTAACCTCTGCTATTGGGATGGTATCATTTCCAGGAATAATTCAAATTATGTGGTTTTGAGCAAATCGCTTTAAACAAGATGTCCAGTCTATCTTGAGATCACCAACAATACATCACACAGAGGAATCAAGTCTCGGAAAATAGTACACATCCTTCATATAATACACATTCCCACACACAAAGAAACTGCCTGCTTTTATTTCTGATTGACACTAGGAAGCCGTCAAGAAAGAAGTGACTCATTATTTTAAAAGAAGTAGGGCACTTGGCCTAGCAGCCCTGAGGCTGCAGGTTTGATCCCCCAGAACAGAACAAAGAGAGAGAAAGCACGGTGATATTCTGCTATGGCTCATTTTTTCAGACAGCGTTTCTGATCCTTGAAAATCCAATTTGTCAATCACAGAGGCCCCCCCACCCCACCCTCCGTCCCCCTTAAAGGGAAAACAAAAAACCAGAGGTGCAGACGTAATTTACAATTCAAAACTTTTTTAAACCGCTTCTGCGGTTGAGTTAGAAAATAGCGCCCTCTTGTGGCCAATGTTGAAACAAATGTTCCTGAGAGTGAAAACCCTAAATAAATTTAATCAAGTTAAAGAGAGAGACGCCAGAAAACAGGAAAGGACTGCCCCCTTCAGGATGATGTTATTGCGCTTTCAGACTGGAAAGTGCAGGTTCTCTAACACTTGAAACACTCTTCCTGTTTACACTGTCCTTAGTGAACCCCAGAGAAGAAACTTACCCTTGATCTGACTTGTAGGAAAAACAACTTTGAAAACTCACATATTACTTATTTTCTACATTTTTCTACACTCCTGGCTTCTACATGTACAAAATAAAACAATCGTAGTAAGCATTTGAGCTTGTTTTTTCCCAGACTTCATCAACTCTAATTAACTGGTGGAGCCAGCTTCACTGGAGGCTGAAGATTTAAAAGGATGAGCGAGTTAGGCAATTTGGCAATCGAAGATGAATTCTAAATACTGAACATCTTCAGATGCCGTCGATTTGCATAGTATCACTAAATCCCAGGGCATTTAAAGTTATGGCCCAGGGCCAGTGAGATGGCTCAGCAGGTGAAGTGCTTGCCAAAAAGCCTCATCATCGGAGTTCGATCCCAAGGATGAACGAGGTGGAGAAGCTGCGCTGGGATCTCCACATGTGCATGGCATGTATATAAACATGCAAACAAACATTAGAGGTATTTTTATGACTTTGTAACTAAGGGTTTATTCTGCTCTACACTCCAGACACTTGCTCTTCAAGGAAACAAGGTTTTTTGGGGGTGGCGGTGGTGGTTTTGTTTTGTTTGTTTGTTTGGTTGGTTGGTTGGTTGGTTTTTTGAGACAGGGTTTCTCTGTATAGCCCTGGATGTCCTGGAACTCACTCTGTAGACCAGGCTGGCCTCGAACTCAGAGATCCGCCTGCCTCTGCCTCCCAAGTGCTGGGATTGAAGGCATGCGCCGCCACCACCACCCAGCCTGAGAAAACAAGTTAGGTTTGCTTCATGAGACATTTGCTCACATATCAGTACTCTCGGAAGTCACTCCCTGGGACAATCGGCCCTTCATAAATAAGTCAGTGATTCAAAACAATAAAGACGAAATTGCTCATTCACATGGTTGAGTCCTTCAAAATGACCAAAGGTATGTGTGGTCACTGTCAAACACAACGGGTAATTCTCTAACAAATACATCTGGATAGGACATGCCTGTCTGTGACATTTCTTTACCCAGTCTTTAGTCTATTTAATGAGGTGTGCAGATGCTGACATGGGAAAGACAGCAGCAGGAAGTAGAAAGTGTATTCATGTGCACACGTACTGGCAAAAACATGAACATACTTTGTCTATAAACAGTTTATTTTGGTAGCCAGACTGAATAATTCAAATGAGTCAGTGTTGGAGGCATATGCCTTTAAGCCCAGCACTCACAAAGGCAGAGGCAGGAGGATCACTGTGAGTTTGAGGCCAGCTTGGTCTACAGAGTAAATTCTAGGACAGCCAAGGCTACCCAGAGAGACTCTTGTCTCAAACCCCTACCCCATCCCAGTTTAAAATGTATTTTGAAGAAATTTTAATAAAAATGAATTGTTCCACGGAAATCTTTTAGACAAGTAAAAAAATTTCATGAATTTACCGAGGCTCTCTCTAAAAACAGAATAAAGTAAGGTTGTGACCCAACCGTGCATTTTAAGTGATCTTTCCCTATGGACGCAGAGCCTGAATTCGGAAGGGGCATGAAGACCTTTCTTGACTTTAGACAACGTCTTGCTAAGTGCCTTGGGCTGCTGTTGATGTCAGCATCGCCCTACCTCAGTCTCTCAAGTGCTGGGATTAGAGACAGTACCTCCTTTTACAGCTAGGACTGCTAAATTTTTTAAGGTAAAAAGAACATCTTTAGTTTGAGAGAGGGAGAGAGAGAGAGAGAGAGAGAGAGAGAGAGAGAGAGAGAGTTTTACAAATCTTTGTTTTGCTTTAGTATCCAGAAAAATCCTGAGGCAAATCACTGATCGGATAAGTGGTATTCATACCCAGGAGGAAGAAAAATGATCTTTTAGCTCAAACACCTTTAATCCCCACCCTTGTGTGGCAGAGGCCAGCCTGGTTTACACAGTGAGTTCCAGGATACCCAGGGCTACCTAGAAAAGCCGTGTGTCAAAAAAAAACAAAACAAAAAAAAAAAAACACAAAAAAAACCAAAACAAAACAAAAAAAAAAAGCGAAAGGTTTTTTTCCATGCAAACACATACATATATGTGTGTGCACACATAATATTGGCCTGGCAGGATGGCTCAGTGGGGGGGGGGGGG